>CM053032.1:19493040-19533040 GCA_028564925.1 Lithobates sylvaticus
AGACTCGGCTACAGTGATTGCAGCACAAAGGCTTGAATAAAGACAATAGAAAACGCATAAACTGTGTCAACTGGGTTCAGTGCCAACGGCCGCCTTGGATGCAGCAGCGAGATACGTTGTGCACACAATGGTGTCTTTGATCTTCTCATGTACTAATAGTCGGGACAATGAAAACAACATGTTTATAGAAAGCGGCTTTGTGGAGTGATTTTTTTTTATTTTTTTTGTCAATGTTTTGTTCTATGCTTACGAATTCAGACAGGGTCACACTTCACAATAAAATACACAATTGCTCATAGGCCATGTGCATATTTATTGGTACATGGAGGGTGATGCTCAATTTATGATTAAGGTCACGTGCGCCAATGGAACACAGTCTCCAACTATGTAATTGTTTAAAGCTTAGTTCACAATTGGGCAAACAAAATAAAAATATCAGTCCCTAGGTGGGATGGGCCAATTGTGCCTAGGTTCAGTTTGAGGATGGTTCAAACATCTTGTTTAAAACAAATATAAAAAAGCAGCTCCAGCCTCTATATTGACCCGATCTCTGGTGCTGTTTCCAAAGATTCACCGATTCAGCAATGCTGCACCACTCCTCTTCCAGGTTGAATGACACCCATCATTCATCTCACTTCCCGTGAGCCCACATGGTCAAGGGACCATCCCATGTCTTTCCAGGCTGAATGACACCCATCGTCATTCATCTCACTTCCCGTGAACGAATTATTGTGTTCTGACCCTTGGCACAGCTGTGATGCAATGCAATACAGTACAATATAAGACAGTATAAGGTACCTGTATCGATCCCTCAGGATCCTCTGGCTCCACCTGGTGGGGAAGAACAGTACGCCACACAACTGTAAACTTGACCAGGAATTCTTTTACTGAAGGTATATCAAACAGGTAGTTACGGGGATTGCACTGTCATCCCAACGTAGGACATCAGTACAATATAAATCAACAAATACAGTAAGCAATATATATATTATTTATCTAGACCTGGGAGCTCCCACTACTTAAAGTTTTACGTAAGGCCTCACTTAAAGTACTTTCTCCTTTATCTTCTTTCTTCGCTAGCTTGAGTGGTTCCTCAGGTATTTGTAATCCAAAAGGGTAGGTGGAAAAGTTAACTTAGGATGCTCCAGGTATAACTCCAAGAACTTGTAATCACACTTGGGAGCAAAAGTGAAATAAGCCTCAGGCTTGCTCAATGTCAGTTGCTCGGTTATGCCTCCGTGGAAAAAACAGATTCCAGCGAGGCCTATGAGTGAGTCTAATGCCCCATACACACGGTCGGATTTTCCGACGGAAAATGTCCTATCGGACAATGTTGTCGGAAATTCCGACCGTGTGTAGGCTCCATCAGACTTTTTCCGTCGGATTTTCCAACGGACAAAGTTTTATCTCCTGCTCTCAAATTTTCTGACAACAAAGTCCTATCGGACTTTTTCCGATCGTGTGTAGCGAATTCCGACAGACAAAGTGCCACGCATGCTCAGATCACATTACAAGACCAAAGCTATTGGCTACTAGCCTCTACGTAGTCCCGTCGTAGGCAACAAACGTCACCACGTTCAGAATGATCGGATTTTCCGACAACTTTGTCCGACCGTGTGTATGCAACACCAGTGTCGGACAAAATCCGTCGGAAAAAATCCGATGGATTTTGTGGTCGGATTTTCCGACCATGTGTACAGGGCATAACTGCGTGCAATAATAATAAACGGTGGACCATAATCCGCTCACCAACTGGATCAGAGTTCTGGGTGATGGTCCGGTAACTGCAGCTTGCTTCCATTGTCTGGATTCGGTCCTCCGATACTCCGACAAGCGTCTCTGAACCTCGTCAATCCGATCACCAGCTCTCAGGCTCCGCTAAGTCACCTCGCAAACAACCCGGTTTGCAATCCGCTGTGTCTGTCTGCCTCTGTATCCGAGAAACCTCCTCGCAGATCCGCACAGGCAGGCAGCGTGGTCCCAAGAGGCCAAATATGGCCGCTGCAGTCCCTTTTAAACCCTACCCAGCATGCACTGTAGATGAGAGTGTTCATGGGTAGGTCACACAGACTCCTGGGTAACAAAGGTCAAACTTCTTATCCAAAACAACAGTACTTCCTATGAAAGTCTTTTGTGCTTGTAATCACCATATCCGTGCATTACCAGATTTTGTCAGTAGATGGCTCTAAACACTGAGCCATAGCAATGTCCACAGATTTAACATTGACATATGCATAACCACGTTAATAAACGCATATGTCCCCGCTACAACTGTATATACAAAATCCAATTGTGTGCGTGGATGCATGTTTGTAAAATTGATTGGTCCGTTTCTCAGTAGGCTCTCACCTCCGCTCCTCCGTGCCGCGTCTTTGGCTTGCACATGCTGTAGCTTTATTTTTAAACATTAGTACACAGGAATGTATGAAGGGTCCTTCGTATGGTCTTGCTTCCCAATGTTTGAAAATAGAATTACAGAATCTGCAAGCCAATTACTTGGCGGCAGATCTTCTCTTTTACACACATATATAGAGAGCTGCATATGTAAGGAGTGAACATTTATTTCTGCTCCTTGACAGCCATGGTACGCCCATGCTGGTGCTGGAAACACAATACTGTGCTGTAATGGAGAGCCGTATTACATAAGACTACATAATCAGGATGGCTGTCAGCGCAGTCACTGAGTGACATTAGGTCAGGGCTTGCGATGTACGATCTCGCTCTTTATATAACAGGTTTTGATACAGTGACAGCCGACTGCCATTCAACTGATGTGTGTCAGGATGAACTTGTGACTTTGCAAAGCCCTTTTAATGCCTTTGTGATCCTAAGGGAATCCGCTGGAACACTGACAATTTGATATGGCAGCTTGTTACCCTAATGACTATGGTAAGGACTATGCCGGCTTGCCGCACACAAGTTATGGCATGGGTGGAAAAGGGCAAAGCCATCATTTTATAATTTTAAGAAGCATAACTCACAGATGTAAAACTTAAATAGTGCTGGGCAAAAGAAAAGGTTCAGTTAGATGATGGCTCCACCAGCCATGCATATTAGGATAGGAAAAAGACCTGGGGGTCCTAGTAGATGATAGGCTCAGTAATGGCATGCAATGCCAAGCTGCTGCTAACAAAGCAAACAGAATATTGGCATGCATTAAAAAGGGGATAAATTCCAGAGATAAAAACTATAATTCTCCCGCTCTACAAGACTCTGGTCCGGCCACACCTGGAGTATGCTGTCCAGTTCTGGGCACCAGTCCTCAGGAAGGATGTACTGGAAATGGAGCGAGTACAAAGAAGGGAGCCAATGCTAATAAAGGGTCTGGAGGATATTAGTTATGAGGAAAGGTTGCGAGCACTGAACTTATTCTCTCTGGAGAAGAGACGCTTGAGAGGGAATATGATTTCAATGTACAAATACCGTACTGGTGACCCCACAATAGGGATAAAACTTTTTCACGGAAGGGACTTTAACAAGACTCTTGGCCACTCATTAAAATTAGAAGAAACCTTAAGTTTAACCTTAAACTATGTAGAGGGTTCTTTACTGTAAAGCCCCATACACACGGTCGGACAATCCGCGGACCAGGTCGGTCGGATCCTGTCCGTCATACTTTGTCTGATGTTGGTTTTGCGTACACACGGTCGGACAAAGTTGTCGGAAAATCCGATCATTCTGAACGTGGTGACGTTTGTTGCCTACGACGGGACTACGTAGAGGCTAGTAGCCAATAGCTTTGGTCTTGTAATGTGATCTGAGCATGCGTAGCACTTTGTCCGGTCGGACAACCGTACACACGATCGGATTTGGTGTGATCGGACCGTGTTGTCGGCAAATCTATCCAGCAGGAGATAAGACTTTGTCCGTCGGACAATCCGACGTACACTGTCCGATGGTGCATACACACGGTCTGATTTTTCAACAACATTGTCCGATCGGACAGAATCCATGAAAAAGTCCGACCGTGTGTATGGGGCTTTAGAGCAGCAAGGATGAAGAATTCCCTTCCACAGGCGGTGGTCTCAGCGGGGGGCATCGATAGTTCCAAGAAACTATTAGATAAGCACCCGAACAACCGCAACATACAGGGATATACAATGTAATACTGACATATAATCACACACATAGGTTGGACTTGTGTCTTTTTTCGACGTCACCTACTATTTAACTATATTCCCAAAGCTCCCAACTGCTCCTGATTTGAAAGGGAATGTCCCTGATTTGGAGCAATATCCCTCTGTCCCTCTTTCCTCCTCATTTGTCCCTCATTTTGGTCTGATCTATATAATTGTATATAAAATGCACTTTTTATCTATCAAAGTGTTTCCCAGTGCTAAACCCACCACAAAGTCGGAGACACAGTGAGTAACAGTACCTGTGATTATAGTTGCCATTAAAAGTCCCCACTACAGTTCTCAGATCAGTAGATGACCTTGATCATGGGCACCTAAGTTGACTGATCCCCCTAGCATTGCTACTGATCCCACCCCCCCCCCCCCCTCCCACCAAGGAGTAAGAGAAGGAATAAAAATAGAGAATACGTGAAATAGAGATAAAAAATTTTGTAACAATTACAAATGTTCGTTATGATGAATTTATCATTATGAGGGGTTCCCACCATCCCTGTGTTGTGATGACTTCCTGGGGTTTTTAACTTCATCATAACAAATAATCGTAATTAACGAACATTCTTATTTTGTCCGTAATTCTGTTGTAACGGAATTTGGATCCGCAGTTCGTAAACGAAACTTCGTATTTCGTACAAAATTCGTATGCATAAAAATTTGTATTTCGGATCCTCACGAATGTACGAATTTCCGATTCGTACGAAACTAATCGCACATGTCTAGTTCAAGTGGAAGGGACTCAGGGGGCGCTTAATATCTGTGGGTTAGGGGTGCAAATTATTTGTCTTGCCTTGGGTGCTGACAACCCACACTAGGAAATTCATTTTACTGTTGTTAGGGGTCCCCACAACTTGGGAAATTTTATCAAGGGGTCACGGCACTAGAAAGTGGCCACTGGCTTAGATGGACTCAGTAAAATAGATGATCAGATAGATCTTTGCTTTGCTTTTAAATACCAAGTATAATTGTGCAGTATATATCAGTGTAAAGTGAGGCATGCACATTTCACCATGTGAAAACACTGCAGTATAGAAAAATAACTGTTCATACTGCCAGAAATCAAGTGAGCTCCCAACTCCCTGTGCATGCTGACTCCGCTGCACTGACATCCCAAACGGTGTTATCAGCCCTGCCTAGTTCTTCTCCGATGGGCTATTATTATTATACAGGATTTATATAGCACCAACAGTTTGCGCAGCCCAACATGAGGGCAGACATTATTGTTACAATACAATTCAATACAGGAGGAATCTGAAGGCCCTGCTCATTAGAGCTTACAATCTAAAAAGGAGGGTCAAGGGATACAAAAGGTAATAACTGTGGGGGATAAGCTGATGGAGAAGATAAAGGTACAGTTTTCAGGTGGAGGCAGGATAGGCTTCTTTTGAAATGAAGGGTATTCAGGGCTTGCCTAAAGGTTAAATGAGTAGGAGATAGTGGGACAGATTGGGGTAGGGAGTTTCAGAGAATGGCAGAGGCTTGGGAGAAGTCCTGGAGACGAGCATGGGAGTTCTTGGGAGGAACGAAGAGAATGATTTGGTTGGTATTTTAAGACTAGGTTAGTGATGTAGAAATGCAAAAAAGGTTGGCGGCACACCACGCTGTAGAGATGCCATAACCTGTTTACGAATAAGCACTAACATATATGTGAAACGCGTTAACAGCTCTGGTCACTCCGGCCACTCTGTCTTTGTGTTGTCCTTGATTTACATATGGAATAAAGATTTGGCATCTCTACAGCGTGGTGTGCCGCCAACATTCTTTGCATTTCTACATTACAGTGGCGAGCACCCAACATGGAGATGGCATCATGCGAATGATGTCTTCACCTGGAGCGGTACTATTTTCAGGTTTGTGATGTAGCTGGGGTGCGAGTTCTGTATGGCTTTGTAAATTGTTAGTATTTTTAAATGAATTTGTTGGATGAGTTGCAGCCAGTGTAAGGATTGGCAGGGAGGTGTAGCAGACACTGAACAGTTGGTAAGGTGGATGAGTCTGGCAGCAGAATTCATGATGGACTAAAGCGGGTAGGCCTATGGAGAGGTAATCCAATGAGGAGGGAGTTGAAGTAGTCGAGGCGAGAGATAATCAGGAAGTGAATTAAAAGCTTTTTGGTGCCATTGGTTAGGGAGGGGCGTATTTTGGAGATGTTGCGTAGGTAGAGGCGGCATGCTTCGGACATTGATTGAATGTGGGGCCAAAAGGAGAGTACGATAGGATATCTTCTGCCTATGTTATGGAGATGAAGAGAGTGGAAGGTGTTCTGAAGTTCAACAGAAGAAAATTGGGCCAGGCTGACAACACTGCTTGGGATTTCAGTGAAGCAAAGATAGAATGTTGTTGGTTCAAACCAAAAGTTATGAGCTCACTGAATTTCTGGAAGGTCAAAGGGCAGTTTTATACATACCTCCCAACTTTTCGAGATGGGAACAAGTGACACCTGTTAGCAAACGTATGTATGTATAGCATGGGTGCTCAACCTGTGGCCCTCCAGCTGTAGCAAAACTACAAGTCCCATGAGGCATTGCAAGCCACTGACAGTTACAAACATGACTCCCAAAGGCAGAGGCATAATGGAACTTGTAGTTTTGCAACAGTTGGAGGGCCACAGGTTGAACACCCATGATGTATAGAATACACCCCCTTAAAGAAGAATTACGCAAAAAAAATAAAAATAAAGATTAGTTAAACTCACAAGTGCTTTTTTTTTTTAACCACTACTATTCCTTTATAATGGCTTTTGAAATTTACAAATGCAGCAATTTAGAAATCAGGTAGAATGAAAGAGATGAACGATAAATAGTGCATTTTATATATCAGACCAAAATCAGGGACAGTTGAAAGCTATGGTTTTATTTACTTAAAATTTGTAAAGAGACTAAAAAAAACCCCAAAAATTTGCCCCAACTTTGAAGTGCTCTTAGGAGGTGTGTGTGTGTGTGTGTGGGGGGGGGGGGGGGGGGGGTTATATCTGTTTTATTATATATCTACTCCAACAGATATGTACTGTACATTATATTCTCTGATTTAGGCAATGAAACTTTCTGGATGCCAATTGCTGTCAGTCATATACACCGTGAAGTGTAATGCCCCGTACACACGGTCGGAATCAGACAATGTTGTCGGAGAGTCCGACCGTGTGTGGGCTCCATCGGACTTTTTCAGACGGAAAAAATTTGAGATCCTGCTCTCAAATTTTCAGACAACAAAGTCCGATCGGACTTTTTCCGAACGCGTGTAGCGAATTCCGACGGACAAAGTGCCACGCATGCTCAGATCACATTACAAGACCAAAGCTATTGGCTTCTAGCCTCTACATAGTTCCGTCGAACGAACGTCACTATGTTCAGAACAATCGGATTTTCCGACAACTTTGTCCGACCGTGTGTATGCAACACCAGTGTCGGACAAAATCCGTCGGCAAAAATCCGACGGATTTTGTGGTCGGAATTTCCGTGTGTACGGGGTATAAGTGTGATTGAATCCCACCTCTGCACGAGCTGACTTGATCTTCACATTTCGGCCTAATAAGAACAATGAGAAGAGTGGGCAGTTCTCTTTGCTGAGTCACCTTGCATATATCTGAGTCGTGCTGGTACAATGTGCAGGGTGTATTGAATGCAGGACTTTTTGAATTTCATGCCCTGCGTGTGATCGCTTTACAAACCAACTTTTACTTGACTAGAAGCATCAAAAATTCTTGTAATCTATACATTATAATTATAGTGACTCATTACAATGGTAAGACATTTCAAGGACTATCTTCTATATGTAATTATGTCACAACTCAGCGCTGAAGTTATATATAACTGTGGAACAAGAAATACGTAATGCATTGACTTGCATCTGGTTAGCCTAGTCATACACGGAAAGAATTCATAATTTCTGCTATTAGGAAGACAGGCATAACAATAATGGGCAACCAATGCTTTTATAAAAACAAGTGTAGCACCCTGATGTTTAGGCAGGGTTGCTCGTAAATTTACCTGCCAGGTATAATTGCCTTGGCCAATTGTTAGGAGGTCAATTGATTTTACCCTAATTCTGGAATTGCTGCACTTCTCTCTTCTGTCACTAGATGGCTGGGTATCTGGTGGCATTAGATAAGACAAGAGCATTGCAAGGACAGAGTAGGAATGAATGGGGTGGCTAGCCAATGGGCAGGGATTTTCTTGAGTCCCTTGGCCTGCTGGGAGAGCCTATTTATTTGGGTGGAGTCAGGTGATTGGGGTTCTGTGCCACCTGAAAGGCTGTCTGGGTAGACGTGTGTTGTGCTGCTCTGGGCTGCTAGCCCAGAGCCTGAGGCCTATCCTGGGGACATCTGGCTGCTAGGCTGTCTGAGGGCCTATCCAGAAGCAAGGGTTGAGACTGCGGCTTGCAGTCCAACCAGAAGTGACGCTTTTGCCAGCCAGAGAACCTGTCAAGGTAGAGGGGAGGTAGAGGGAAAGCTGTCGCCACTAAGGGACCATTCACCTTGTTTCCAGAGACTAGGGATGAGCCCGATGTTCAAGTCGAATGTAAGTTCGACTTGAACATCGGGTGTTCGCCTGTTCGCCGAATAGCAAACAATTTGGGGTGTGCATGGCAAATTCGAAAGCCACGGAACACCCTTTAAAAGTCTATGGGAGAAATCAAACGTGCTAATTTTAAAGGCTTATATGCATGGTATTGTCATAAAAAGGGTTTGGGGACCTGGGTCCTGCCCCAGGGGACATATATCAATGCAAAAAAAGTTTTAAAAACAGACGTTTTTTTCGGGAGAAGTGATTTTAATAATGCTTAAAGTGAAACAATAAAAGTGAAATATTCCTTTAAATTTCATGCCTGGGGGGTGTCTATAGTATGCCTGTAAAGTGGAGCATGTTTCCCGTGTTTAGAACCGTCCGAGAGCAAAATGACATTTCTAAAGGAAAAATCCCGGCAATACAGATAAAAACGGCATGGGATCCCCTCAGTCCATTACCAGTCCCTTTGGGTCTGGTATGAATATTAAGGGGAACCCCGAACCAAAATTTAAAAAAATAAATTGCGTGGGGGTCCCCCCAAACTCCATACCAGGCCCTTCAGGTCTGGTATGGATTTTAAGGGGAACCCTGCTCCAAAATAAAACAAAATGGCGTGGGGGTCCCCCCAAAAATATATACCAGACCCTTACCCGAGCACGCAACCTGGCAAATTGAAATGTTTCATGCAAGTAATGGACATGGACATTGCTTCTGTTATTCAAAGCCCTGAACACCTGAGTTGAAGCATCTGAAGAGGACCAGTGCATAGTTAGGCCATGGGCAGCTGGACCCACAATAAGCTGCACTGGTGGGGTATACAGGATCCTGAATACAAGTACAAGTATAAACCCAATAGGGTCAGAATTTGGTAGTGGAAAGAGGTCTACCCTTCTGTCTGGGAGTGAAGACCCCTCAAACAGAACCTGTGGCAGGTGACCTAATCCCTCTGTGTCACATGGGTCCCAGGTGCACAGTGAGATTGTTGCAGTCATAGCTTTCAATCACGGAACCTTAATACAAGGTCTTGTAAAGGTGTAACTTCTGATCACTAGAGAGGTTGGTGCTGCGTTATACCAGGAGGAGGGTGTCATGGGAGTATCGGCCCCCATAGATAAGCTAAAATTGGATAATTGCAGTTCTGAGAAGGTTGCCCTAGAAAACCCTGTACTTCTGTAGACCCTAATCAAGGTGACAACTAGGTGACTACATAGAACCACTATGTGGTGTCCTACAGTTAACTTTTCCATAGACTGAATAATCATTGGCCAAACTCTATTCCCATGATTAGGAGAGCTACCATTTTCTCTTACAAACCTAATTAGACATTGTTCTTTATTCAAACAAGTGGCAGAGACACTCCATCCTTCTCTTTTCCTATTGGGGACGTTGGGATTTAATTATTTTAACAATGGTGGCAAGGCCAGGGCCATCTTAAGAGCGTTATAGGCCCCCAGGCAATACAGTGCACTGGGGCCCTGTCTACACGATCACGCACAAGAATAAAAATGCAAATTAGCAATAAGGCTATATTTATTGGTAATTCCAACAAAATCAGTGTTTAAACATTAACACAACGTTTGGACAATATAACACGAGTTTGATGGGCACAGTGGCAGCGTTTGATGGGCACAGTGGCAGCGTTTGATGGGCATAGTAGCTGCGTTTAATGGGCACAGTGTTTGATGGGCACAGTGGCAGCTTTGATTGGCACAGTGGCTATGTTTGATGGGCACAGTGGCAGCTTTGATGGGCACAGTGGCAGCTTTGATGGGCACAGTGGCAGCTTTGATGGGCACAGTGGCAGCTTTGATGGGCACAGTGGCCGTGTTTGATGGGCACAGTGGCTGTTTGATGGGCACAGTGGCCGTGTTTGATAGGCACAGTGGCCGATTTTGAGGGGCACAGACAGTGGCTGTGTTTGATGCACAACTTGAACTTACTTAAGTAGACATTGTTAGACTTACTTGAGGCCACCGGCCTGGGGCAGTACAGTGTGTCACTCACAGCAGCAAGGCAGCGCCAGCTATCAAGGGCCGTCTTTCCGCTGTTCACTAACCACTGGGGCAGCCGCGGTGCGCTATGAATGCTGGGGCGGCCGCGGCCTCTGATTAACGTCACTGGTTGCTAGCTAGATGCCGGCCGGCGAAGTGAGCAACCAGTGCAGTCAGTCCATTTAAGCAGCAGATTGCAGCACTGAGGATTAGCCCTGGATGGGGCCCTCCAGACAAGTGGGGCCCCTGGGCAACTGCCCAGCATGCCCAGTGGAAAAAACAGCCCTGGGCAAGGCCCAACTTTAGGCCAGCACTCATGGCTATGGTGTATGGCCATGTGGCAAACCAGGAACCGTAGGGTTAAGGTATAATAAATTACTGAACTAGGTACAGGCTCCAGTAATGCATATCTGATTTTTTTTGGATACACAGAGGTTAATTTTTATTGGAGAATTTGGGTGTAACATGAAAACATGGTCAGAAAAGTGGAGTATGTCCTTGTTCTCGCCAGGGGAAACACAGCAAAAAAAAACACAGATTGAAGTTCCCAAACTTGTATTATTTATAAAAGGAAAATTTGGCTTCAAAGTGGACTTTGACTCTGCCAATCAACATTGATTGTTTTTAATCCTCATGCTGCAAGCATTAGTAAATAGATAGGAAAGTATATCACATTTACTTCTTTTAAACTTTTTAAAAAATTTCTTCAGTTTACCTGGTTTCTTGCCTAGGCAAATGATGTCATACAGGAGGGGGTCTTCAGGAGGGGAGGGGGGGTTTTCTCAGCTAAGCACTCTCTCCTGCATGTATGCTTGAGCTAAGGGCAGATGGATTCCAGGAAGTAACTGCTACATGAATTGTTTGCTTACTCAAGATGGCCACAGCCAGAAATGCTAGGGGGGTGTTTCAAAATGATTTCTCAATTAAATAAAGTATGGAGACATGAATGGATGAGGGATTTGCTTTGAACATTAAAAAAAGTATTAAATTGTGTTTTTAGTTTGTGGTGCTCAGATGCAGTGAATATCAGCTTTAAAATTTTATTTTTTTTATTGCATAACTACTTTAAATGGCAATTTGTTATCCATCTGGAGTTCAGCTTTTTGCCCCATGATTGTTTGTATACCTACAACTGGGTTACGAGTATACATGGGGACGAGCCATCACATTTCTCACCAGGGAAATCAGTACACACCAAAGTCCCTTTTCTATGTAAATGAATAGCAGGTGTGAGGAGTATGTGACTTCCTTCATGTCTGCAGCTCACCCGCAACCGCAGACAGTCCGGCTTACAACAGACTCCAACACTAAAAAGAGATTTCACAACTGTTATCAAGCAAACAGCAGGAAGATGGAAAACCTTGTGTTAAAGGGGAGTTCCAGGCCTTTTAAAAGTCAGCAGCTACAAAATGTGTAGTTGCTGACTTTTCTTTTCAATCTTATTTTATTGGAGAAAGAACAGAAGTAACAGGTATAATAATCACATTACAACATATAGTACACAAGAAGCTTACATACATCAGTGAGGTAAATCTTAACGGGTTATGCACCATATCATACGCATTTCTAATGTAACTGTGGTGCGTCGCTATATAATATCTTGTTCCCAAGAAGAGTGACTAGCGACATCTGTGCGTCTATCAACCCCTATTTCTGTTCCAGCTAAACACTGATCTATGGTGAACTGTGGTCCCTCCTAATCGGGGTGGTATGCTGTAGGGAACCCTCTTTGGCTTAGGGTATACGTCAGATTCACAGATCTATACTGGGCATTTGACCTCGGTTCCTCTTCTTGTGTGCTTGGTTCAGTATGGGGGGGGGGGGGGGATGCAGATAGGGATAGAAACAAAAAAAAAAAAAAAAAAAAAAAAAAAAAGGGTTAGATCAAGAAAGAAAGATAGGTGAGGTTAAAGATCACTCCAGCATGGCTACTCGGTAGGTGAGGTTGCGTCATCAGCAGCCCATAAGGTGAAGTCTTCGGAGTACCGGAACACTGACCATGAGGTCCAAGTGAGGGAGAACTGTTCCTCCTTCCCGTTTTCCTGCGCCAACAGCCGCTCTAGATCTCTTATCTGATCCACTTCAACAGCCCACTCTCCCAGGGAAGGTGTAACCGCTGTTCTCCAATGGCGGGGGATCACCGTCCTGGCCGCGGCCAGAAAGTGACGCAGTATGTCTTTTTTAATTAACTTAAGGGGTCCTGGGATCATAGATAGGAGGGCTATCTCTGGTGTGTGCTTAATTGAGGTCGCCATCAGCCTGCAGTACAAGTCAAAGATCCTCTGCCAGAGCTTCCTAATGGGAGGGCAAGACCACCAGATGTGGAGCATTGTCCCTCTAGAGGACAGGCATCGCCAGCAGGTATCTGGCGCAGAGGGGTTGAATCGTTGTATAGTCGCTGGGCATCTGTACCATCTCGTCAACAATTTAAACCCTTTTTCTTGGGTCCTAGTTGCTAGGGATATCTTATGCGTCAGGATGAAGCACTTTAGCCAATCAGTGGGTGGAATAGAGTGTTGTAGGTCTGCTTCCCATTTCTGCGTATAGGGTGGAGGGTCGGGGGTAGATAAGTTCAGTAGTAGGGAGTAGAGTAGGGATACCACATGCGTCGGCGGATCAGGTTGTAACAGCAGTTCGTCGAAGTCAGATGGGTCAGTTAGGATATCCGGTAAGGAAGGGAAGGAACGTATGTAGGACACAACTTGGCTTCTCTGCAACCACATTGTTGGGTGCCTCGAAGCTGTCTGGGGAGGTGTATTCGTTCTTAGGGATGGGTCCGCGCGAAGGACCTGGGCTAGGCGTCTGTGGTTCTCCTTGTTCCAGGGTCCGAATCTCCTCTCGCTTGCGGCTGGAGGAAAGGCCGGAGTCCCAAAGAGAGGAGTCATAGGGCCCTGAGTTTTAGATATTTTACCAGCTGAGACTAAATGGTCCCATACCTGAAGTGTCTGACGGGTGAGAGTAGCGGGGAGAGCAGCGTCTTTACGCTGGGCCATGGGTGTCCACGGCAAGGCGCAGAGGTCGATCACATTGAGGTGACTCTCTATTTGAACCCAGAGTTTGGACGATGAGTGATGAAACCAATCTACGATGCGTGTGAGTACCGCCGCCTTGTGGTATACGGAGGCGTCTGGGACCCCTGCTCCTCCCCGGGCCTTCGGGAGAGTCATTGTGTCATATCGTATCCTGGGACGGTCCACCTTCCAAATAAATTTGGAAAAGACCCGACGGAGTTTCTTAAAGAATGAGGTGGGAATATAGATAGGGATGGTTTGAAAGAGGTATAGGAATCGGGGGAGAACATCCATTTTCAAAGCATTCACCCTGCCCAACCAAGAAAGACGTTTGGAAGCGTAAATGGTCAGATCTGCTTGTGTTTTGAGGAGAAGAGGGGTATAATTTCTGGCGAAGAGTTGAGAAGCGTCTGTCGGGATGTTGATACCAAGATAGCGAATGGAGGTGGAGCTTGTCTTGAAAGGGAAGGAAGAAGAGAGTTGTTGGAGGGCCTCCTTTGGGAGAGATATGTTGAGGATCTCCGACTTACTATGGTTAACTTTGAAGTTACTTACCTCTCCATACCTCCGGAACTCCTGTATGATTGAGGGCAGGGATATTTGCGGATGAGTCACGAACATTAGCAAGTCATCCGCAAAGAGAGCAATTTTGGTATGGACAGGACCTATGTGAATACCATGTATAGCTGGGTTGTTCCTGAGGGCGATGGCCAGGTGTTCCATGACAAGGACATAGAGGAGGGGGGATAAGGGGCAGCCCTGACGTGTTCCGTTATGGATAGTAAACTTTGGGGATAGGGATCCGTTCAGTCTGATTCTAGCGGATGGCAAGGTGTAGAGGGACATTATTCTGGAGATCATGTTGTGGCCCAGTCCTATCTGTTGTAGGGATAGGCGGAGGAATTGCCAGTCGACGCGGTCGAAGGCCTTCTCCGCGTCGACTGTGAGGAGGCATAATGGGATATTGTGGGTACGGGCATAATCTGTGATGAGAAGTGTTTTCAAGGTGTTATCTCGTGCCTCTCGTCCACTTACAAAGCCAACCTGGTCTAAGTGTATTAGGCGGGGCAACAATGGCTGCATTCTATTTGCCAACACCTTGGCAAACACCTTCAGATCTACTCCTATCAATGATATAGGTCGGTAGTTCGCACATAAAGTCGGGTCTTTGTCTGGCTTTGGGATAAGGGAGATATGTGCTTCCAGAGTTTGCGTGGTGAATGCTGATCCCTCGGAGAGGGAGTTAAACACATTTGTTAAGAAGGGGGTGAGAAGGGGGGCAAATTGTTTGTAAAATTTTGGAGTAAAGCCGTCAGGGCCAGGGCTTTTACCCGATGGGGTAGCTGCAATGGCACAAGCGACTTCGTCCTCCGAGATTGATGCTTCAAGGTCCTCTATCGTTTCGTCATCTAAAGTGGGTAATGCAGTCTGTGAAATATATGAGGTCTGGGCTTCCGCCGTAGTAGAGAGGGATTCGGTGGGGCTTGCTGCAGGTATGTTATATAGGGATTGGTAAAAATCCCTGAATATCTGGCCCATTTTAGAAGGCGAGGAAACCGTTTCCCCAGATTTGTCCTGTATGTGTGGTATAAAGGTGGTGGATTGTTTAGTGTGTAGCGTACGGGCCAACGATCTACCACATTTGTCTCTAAACTGGTATTGGTGAAAGGCGAGTTTGTTTGCAAACGTACGGGCTGACGCTTCGTATAGTTCCCTGAGCTGTGTGCGGGCAGAAGAGACCTCTGCAAGCGTTTCTACTGTTGGAGAGCGCTTATGGGTAGTCTCCAGAGTCCTAAGTTTAAGTACTGCGGTATCTATCGCGGCCGAGCGTTCCCTCTTCAGACGGGCTCCCATTTGAATAAAACTGCCCCGCAAAACTGCCTTTAATGCCTCCCATTTAATGGTTGGTGAAGTGTCGTCAGAAGCGTGATCGGCAAGAAAATTTGAAATGGTCTCCGAGATCCGCGCATCACACCCTGGATCTGCTAGTAGAGAGTCGTTTAGCCGCCATGTCCACTCTCTCACTGGAGTGGAGGGGATCGAGAATGTTAGGTAAATGGGAGAATGGTCGGACCATACCATAGGGTCAATTTCACATTCTGGGGACCAATCTAGACAGCCATGGTCGATCAGAAAGTAATCAAGGCGACTGTATGATTGGTGAACGTGTGAGTAGTGGGTGTAGTTTCGGGATTTAGGATACAGTATCCTCCATACATCTATAAGATGCATGTTGTAGATGGCACGTTTCAGAGCCCGCAACTTCGGGAAAGATATGGAAGAGCGGGAGGTTGAGGAATCCAAAAGTGGGTCTAGCGGGGCGTTAAAATCTCCTCCGAGTATGAGCTTGCCCTCCCTGAAACCCGCCAATGTCCTTAAGTACTGCAGGGCTGATGGAATTTGGTGGGTATTGGGCAGGTATATGTTGGCTATTGTAAATTTTTCCCCCCATATGGAAATTTTCACAAAAACGTATCTTCCCTGGGGGTCCGCCATATGATCGAGAAGTTCAATGGGGAGTGACTTATGAAAAGCAATGGATACACCCTTAGATTTTTGTGTCGGGTTGGTGCTGTGGATCCATCTATTGAAATATCTGTTGGAGCAGGAAGGGGTGGAGTCAGAGTGGAAATGGGTCTCTTGTAGCAAAAGCACATTAACCTGACGTTTGTGCATCTGGTAAAGGATTTGCCCACGTTTCGAGGCAATGTTGAGACCATTCGCGTTGAATGAACAGAATTTTAATTGCGGGCGAGAAGTCACCGTGTGAGCCATGCTGGAGTGAGTAAGAGCTCTATAAGAAATAAGTGGAGGAGAAATGAGGAAGAAAAATGAAGGAAAAAAAAAAAAAAAAAAAAAAAAGGGAAAAAGGATAATGGTTTGATAGGGGGTTAGGGGGTAGGGCGGTAGAACAGAAAGTTGGAATGGGGAGAAGGAGGTAGGGGGGGGGGGGGGAAGAAAGTGCAAGGATAGGGGGAAGTAGATTCTAGATGTAGAGACACCTAAGAAAAAGTGTCTATGAGTGCTAAGGTGTTCGCAAGGGCGAAACACTGCGTGGAATGTCACGCTCTAGGCACAAACTGTGCCAGACCTACTGTGGGAGAAAGGTCGAGATGGATTGGCCTGAGTCGTGATCCCGACAGCATAGCAGTACTGGGCGTCGTGTATTTGGCACACCTAGTATTTGACCCGTGTACGAGGCATATGGCAGCCACTTCCGAGAGGAGTCGACCTAGAAAGACATTGTAGGCTCCCACCATTACAGAGAAGGGGGGGGGATGCAGGGTCTCTTATCTATGAGGGGACAGCTGGCTCTTGGTCTCACCACCCCAAGCCTGTGTTTTATGTATTACAAGTATACTTTTACTCAACTATTTACATAGTAGTATATATAACCTCAGTCGCAGGAACAATAAATAACAGCATTCAACTTGACCTGGGTTTTAAGTCCGATCGTGTAACCTAGGAGTGCATACAATAGATAAATTATATTGGCTCCAAATTACCGGGAGAAAATAGGAGGAAGAAAGGGATAACGGAGGACCAACCCGGGGAGGCACCCAAGCCCGCCTTAGGTGTATAGCATGCAGCACCTGCAGCGCAGAGTTATCAGGGCCGGGGGCAATGCCTCCTCCCCAGGTCGGCCCACCCACCCCAGTAAACCTCCACAGTCATATACTACATGGGAGTTGGTAGGTGGAACAACATGAAATCGGGTGGAACATCATATGTGGGAACATCATATGCAAAAACATCTAGCGCTTTTTGGCGCGGCCTGACGGCCGTCACAACATGGAACGGATGAGTCCATTACCTGTGTTCTCACCCGAACCCCAGCCAGACAATTGTATTGGCAAAGGGCAGGAAGAGAACTGATATGTCCGTCTCCTGGCAGTCAAACAGCACCTAACCAAATATGCTGGAGGGCATGGTTTACAGGAGAGGTGTCACAGGCGGGGATCAGAGGGTAGGGCAATCCTGCCAGGAATGCGTCGAAGCCGGTCGGATCACCCGGTGAATAAGATGGTGTGGAGGGGGAGGATAAGGCTGTGAACTCCCATAATCTTCCGGATCAATCTTCTGGAGAGGTAGGTTGTCTTATTCCACGGCCGGATGATGTCGATCTGGACCTAGGACGTCTACGTCTTTGTGGGAATGGGCCTAGACCCATCTGTCTTGATCGGTCGTCCGGGGGATCTAGCCAGTTCAGGACCTCAACCGGCTCTTGGTCAAGGAAGAGAAAGAATTCAGACAGCTGGTCCGGGTCTGATAGCATGAACCTGTTGGCGCCTCGCGTCACCTTGATGCTGAAGGGGTGGCCCCAGGTATAGGAAGCCCCAGCTTGCCGTATGAGGTCAAGTAAGGGGCGTACCACACGGCGCATATACAGCGTATTGCGGGACAGATCTGGAAACAGGTGGATAGAGGCTCCGAAGAAGTCCACCGGGCCAAGGCTCCAGGCTTTCCTCATTATTTCCTCCTTTAGGGTGTAGTAGTGGACCCGGCAAAGAACATCTCGAGAGCGACCGTCCTGGGCCACCCCTGGCCCCCCCACTCTGTGAACACGGTCCAGCTCGATTGGTGAGGAGGATTCTCTTCCCAAAACTTTATTGAGGATGGTTATGACAGTGGGTTTCAGGTCTGCTCCTGACGTTGCCTCAGGTATGCCTTGCAGTCTGATGTTGTTCCTGCGGCTGCGGTTTTCGCTGTCCTCTATGCGGAGTTGCTGGTGGCGCAGGCGACGGAGGTGTGTCGCGGATGCGGTTTCAAGTGCTGTCAAACGTGCCTCATGGTCGTCTTGGGTAGTAGTCAGGGCTGACACTGCTACCTCATTGGCTGTGACCTTTTGTTTCAGGGCATTTAGTTCCACATGCAGGGAATCCTCCATTTTGCCTGCCCATGACTCAAAGTCTGCTCTAAAAGCAGAGAGGAGGGCTGTGGCTTCAGATCTAATGGGCTCCCCTGGTAGATGATGTGTGCCTGCCTGGGTTTCCCCTGTGTCTGTGTCATATATCGTTACTGACCGCACTGAGGAGGCTGAGGGCTCTCCTCTGGGATCGTGGGGTCCCTCGGTGCTGTCTTCTCTCTGGTTCACTGCTGCTGGAGTGGGAGGAGGGGGCTTGGTCTTCCCCGTGCTGCGGCCGGGCGCCATCTTGTCCTTTGGGGTCCGAGGATCGATCGGCGCCGTTCTCAGCAGGTACCGTTGTATGGTGCCTTGCTGTAGGTCTGTGGGCTCAGCGGGGTGAGAGCTTGCCGCTGCCATGTAGATCGCGGGTGTGCCGTGAGTTTAAAAAGCCTGCCGCTGTCGGGAAGGCACGGAGCTCAGTACTGTGCGTCTTCAGCCATCCATGGTCGGCCACGCCCCCCCTAGTTGCTGACTTTTAATAAACAGACACTTACCTGTTCCACGGTCCAGCGATGCGGCTGAACGGGGTGTCGCTCCTCTCCCTCTCCTCTCCATTGCCACTCTGGGCACCCGGCCATGACAGCTTTTGGCTTCACGGCCGGGCACGCACGGCGCATGCGAGAGTCGCGCTGCGCTCCCAGAGTGGATAGGCGATTTCCTGGGACCTGTCACGTGTCCCAGGAGATCGCCTAGAGGGAGGGGCCACCTAAGACGAAAGGAGGAGTCGCCTAGGCGGTTCCTGGGCGGAAGGAGGAAGTGGGACAGAAATTCCCCCTCCTAATGAAGCCCCCACTCCCCCCCCCCCCCCCAAAAAAAATTACATGCCAAATGTGGCATGTAAGGGAGTGCTTAAAGCGAAAGTTCAATTTTTGGGTGGAACTCCACTTTAAAGCAGACCCCCGCTCCCTTATAAACCTGGCTACATTAATGCAAGGGGACAGATTTACTAAAACTAGAGAGTGCTAAATCTGCTGAAGCTTCCAGGTTTAATTGTCAAAGCTTAATTGAACAAGCTAAAGTTAGAAGCTGATTGGCTCCCATTATCTGCTGCACCAGATTTGACACTCTCTAGTTTTAGTAAATCAACCTCAATGAATTTAAAAACATTGTAAAGGTAAAAAGAAAAAAGAAAATAAAAAAAGAAAATAACAAACATGTCTATGTCACTACATTCGTATTTGTTGGCCGACAATTTCTTGCCGTTTGTATGCAAGAGAAGCTTGGGCCAACGCCAACGCCCTTTGGACAAAAGTCCACGGTTTTGTTGGCCAACAATCCGATCGTGTGTACGAGGCTTTAGTGTGGCCGAGTGTGCGGTGTACCAAGATGGCGACTACGGGACGTCACTTCCATTACCAAATCTGGCGGAACACCGGCACAGACAGCAATGAAAACTAACAGGGGTTTAGTTATACTTTAAAATCAAATGCTTGACTTAGACTAGCATACCGAGCTGCAGGCTCTGATTGCATACAACACTGATTTCTACGTTTGGAGGAGAAAGATCCAATTTTCCTACATGAAGATATACTCATAATACAACATACTCATAATAATAATGATTTGGCTTTAGATAGAATTCACATGAGGGGGTTAATAGAATTAGGCTTTAGAGCTTCTCAGGATAATGATTTTGGTGTGGTCAGAGGTTTGTAAAAATGGGCAAAAGAGTGATAAAGAAAGAATAAGGAAAGAAGAACTATCTGTGTTTTCCCCAGTGACTAATCATCACCATTTCCCTTTCCTGCTTGTAGCTGAAAGAGTAACACCACTTGTGATGAGAAAAAAAAAAAAACAATCCCCTCTGGATTTTAACAAACTTTGTATCAGATTCTCTATTTCTGCTCTGGAGAAATAGCTGATCGTTTCACCATGTCCTGTGCAGACTGATATTGAATGAGAGGGGTCTGGGTTCATCGTTATCACCTGGTGCATTTTCAGTGTCCTAATGAGAATAGTTGCAGTGTCTGCATCCCTTTAGCAGTAATGAACCCTAATGCCCCGTACACACGGTCGGATTTTCCGACGGAAAATGTCCTATCGGACAATGTTGTCGGAAATTCCGACCGTGTGTAGGCTCCATCGGACTTTTTCCGTCGGATTTTCCGACGGACAAAGTTTTATCTCCTGCTCTCAACTTTTCCGACAACAAAGTCCTATCGGACTTTTTCCGATCGCGTGTAGCGAATTCTGACGGACAAAGTGCCACGCATGCTCAGATCACATTACAAGACCAAAGCTATTGGCTACTAGCCTCTACTTAGTCCCGTCGTACGCAACGAACGTCACCACGTTCAGAATGATCGGATTTTCCGACAACTTTGTCCGACCGTGTGTATGCAACACCAGTGTCGGACAAAATCCGTCGGATTTTTTCCGACGGATTTTGTGGTCGGAATTTCCGACCGTGTGTAGCATTAGTCGTTAGGAAGTATCTCAAATTCCAATTGCTGGAAGTGCCTAAAATCTGACTCATATCTTAACCACTTACCCACTGGGCAGTTAAACACCCTTCCTAACCAGACCAATTTTCAGCTTTCGGTGCTCTCACACTTTGAATGACAATTACTCCGTCATGCAACACTGTACCCAAATTAATTTTGTGTCCTTTTTTTTTTACACAAATACAGCTTTCTTTTGGTGGTATTTGATCACCGCTGGGTTTTTTATTTTTTGCGCTATAAATCAAAAAATACAGAAAATTCGTTAAAAAAAAAAAAAAAAAATTCTTTGTTTCTATTAAAAATTATTGCAGAGTATTGGCGAGTATTGGCGAGTATTGGCAGAGTATTGGCGAGTATTGGCAGAGTATTGGCGAGTATTGGCAGAGTGTTAGAGTATTGCACAGTGGTGGTATAGTATTGCACAGTGGTTGCAGAGCATTGCACAGTGGTGGCGGAGCGTTGCACAGTGGGGGCGGAGCGTTGCACAGTGGGGGCCGAGCGTTGCACAGTGGTTGCAGAGCGTTGCACAGTGGGGGCAGAGCATTGCACAGTGGTTGCAGAGCGTTGCACAGTGGTTGCAGAGCGTTGCACAGTGGTGGCAGAGCATTGTACAGTGGTGGCAGAGTAGGCAGAGTATTGCACAGCGGTGGCAGAGCAATGCACAGTGGTGGCAGAGTAGGCAGAGCATTGCACAGTGGTGGCAGAGCATTGCACAGTGGTGGCAGAGTAGGCAGAGCATTGCACAGTGGTGGCAGAGCATTGCACAGTGGTGGCAGAGTAGGCAGAGCATTGCACAGTGGTGGCAGAGCATTGCACAGTGGTGGCAGAGTAGGCAGAGTATTGCACAGCGGTGGCAGAGCATTGCACAGTGGTGGCAGAGTAGGCAGAGTATTGCACAGCGGTGGCAGTGTATTGACCAGCGCTGTGGGCACTACACATCCAGCCCACAGCGCTGGTTCCGTCTCCCCCCCTCCCTCTCCGCTTCTCCCTTTTCTGTACCGATCGGTACAGAGAGGGGAGGGAGGAACCGGCGTCATGACGTGACGCCGGTTTGTGTACATGTGATCGCTCCGTCATTTGACGGAGCGATCACGTGGTAAACGGCCGCTATCAGCGGCTGTTTACCGTGATCCGTGATGCGCCGGGTCCTCGGGACCCAGCGGTCACGGATGTTCCCGAGAGCGCGCCCCAGGGGGCGCGCGGGAGCAAGTTTCTGAGAGGACGTCCGTAGGACGTCCACTCAGGGAAACCCGACCGCGCTGTAGACGTCTTTCGACTATAGCGCGGTCGGCATGTGGTTAATGTAGACTTCTGGGAAAATCAGTGAGCCAATCACACAAGTGTAAAATGACATTACAATGGGATACAGGATGTCTCCAGGTTGCCATATTGCATTGAATTTTACAGATAATTACAGCACTGCAGATTGAAAAGGAAAGGTCGTTTTTAATAACATTAACCTTTCGCTGCCAGGTCCGTAGTTATATGTCGATCTGCATTGCAAAACATTCAGTGGAGCCCAGAGGAGATGTTGGGGGTCTTTTAGACCGCTCGTGTCTCATTGACCGGTTGCCGAGCACTAGAGCTGCACGATTTTGGCTAAAATGAGAATCACTATTTTTTTTGCTTAGAATAAAGATCACGATTCTCGTGGTGTAACATCTTTCAAATTATACAAAAAAATTGGACTAACTTTACGGTTTAGTTTTTTTTATTATTATTATTATTCATGAAAGTGTGTTCTTTTTTTAAAAAATTGTGCTTGAAAGACCGCTGCGCAAATACGGTGTGACATAAAATATTGCAACAACCACCATTTTATTCTATAGGGTCTCTGCTAAAAAATATATATATATATATATGTTTGGGAGTTCCAAGTAATTTTCTTGCAGAAAATAATGTCAGAAAAGGTTTGGTCTTCCCGACCGGCGCACGACGATGTACGTCGGCAGAATGGCACAGACAGGCATAAGGGCGTACTGGTACGTCCCTTTGAATTTGCTGCCGTGTCATGGCGTGCGCGCCGCCGGCCGGGACCTCCGTGAGTCCGATCGCCACGAGGATACCCGCGATCGTCCCACGGGGAGTTAGAACGGGGAGATGCTATAGTAAACAAGCATCTCCCCGTTCTGCCTAGCAACAGTGACACTGACCTCTGCTCCCTGTGATTGGAGCAGAGATCAGTGATGTGCAACGCCCCCTACAGTTAGCAACACGCCCCTAGGACACACTTAACCCCTACACTGCCACCTCCTGGTTAACCCCTTCACTGCCAGTGTTATTTACACAGGAATCAGTGCATTTGTATAGCACTGATTGCGGTATAAATGACAATGGTCCCAAAAATGTGTCTAAAATGACTGATGTTTGTCCGCCATAATGTCGCAGTCACAATAAAAAATACTAGTAAAAAAAAAATTATTAATAAAAATGCCATAAAACTATCCCCTATTTTGTAAATGCTATATCTTTTGCGCAAACCAATCAATAATCGCTTATTGCGATTTTTCTTACCAAAAATATGTAGAAGAATACGTATTGGCCTAAACTGAAGAAAAAAAATAATTTTATATATATTTTGGGGGGATAGTTATTATAGCAAAAAGTTAAAAATATAGCTTTTTTTTTCAAAATATAGCTTTTTTTGTTTATAGCGCAAAAGATAAAAACCGCAGAGGTGATCAAATACCACCAAAGTTTTTTTAAATCATATATTTTTTTCTCAACGTCCACGTTTCTATTGTGGAAAACCCCCACTGGGATTGTGTGTGGGATGAGATTCTCCCATATTGTAAATTACTTTGGGGCGGCAGCTTCTGTATCACTCGTGTTCATGTGTCTCTTCCATGCTATACAGGGGCAGACTGACAACTCATGGGGCCCCCGGGCAATAGGAGATTATGGGGCCCCCAGGCAATCAGAGATTATGGGGCCACACAGTATACACACACACACAGTATACAATCACACAGTATACACATACATGTACACACAGTATACACAGACATGTTTCTATTGGCTGAGAAGGTACTGGAGAGGTGGGGCAGCTATAATCTCTGGATTTTTAGACCAAAAGGATGTCGGTAAAGGAATATTTCAGAAACAGATGTAAAAAAAACACAGATTTTTACATACTGTCCCTGGTTTTACTGAGGCTGGCAACCCTGATGGGGCCCCCTAGTGGTCCAGGGCCCTCGGGAAGTGCCCGAGTGGCCGAATGGTCAGTCCGCCCCTGATGCTATATGTTATATGTTATTTGTTTCATTTGCTATATTCTATATTCCAGGAAAGTGGAGTTACCCTTTAAGAAGAGTAAAGACCGACTGTCTTTTAACGACTCTTCTAATTCTATTCTAGAACCTCCCATCATCTTTGGCTTTTCTGTGAACGTCAACCTGGACGATACTTGACAGTTGTTGTGTCTTCGGCAAAAGATCAAAACAAGGACGAGTGTTTGGCTCGCAGCTGAGCAGTTAAACAAGGCCGAGTGTTGAAGAGAAATGTGTAATGAAGTGCAGACCAGACGCTAAACCCAGCAGTTTCCAGTAAACAAAACCTCATCAGCTTGCAGCTTGAACTGATCTGAAAGTCAAATAAAGCCTGGGGCCGTTCTGCTGATCAAGGAGCCAAGGAAGGAATAATCCTGCAAATATACTTTCTGTTTCCTCCTGAGTCCAAGATCAGTACAGAAACAAAGTGTGAGGCTTATTACCTACCTACGCGTTTTACATATATTTTACATGTACGCATTTTTTGTGCATTACTATTCATTCCTATGTAAAATGTGCTTTGCTGGAAAACGCAACAAAGAAGCAGCAAGAATTTTTTTTTTAACACACTGCACTAAAACATATACAGGCTGAACCCACATGCCTGGACCGGCCCCTGGCTCAGCTCAGTCACCAGCTCTCTGCTCCCCCGAGCTGGGAGAACCGAGCGATCAGAGGGGGTTGATCGCTCGGTTCTCAGCCTTAGAGCAAGCAGGGGACAAATGCTGCATCGGACCGATACTACACCCACCATGGGCGTTCGCAGAACTTTTTTCAGGGGGGGGGGGCATAATTTTAAGGTCACCCATGCTCTCACCCTTTTCGACAATGTCATTATCACGGTTTAGAGAATGCAGACTAGTACATGAGATGGTCCGAGACTGCAGACATGGCACAAGAGACTGTCAGTGACTGCATACATGGCTCAAGAGACTGTAAGAGACTGCGGACATGGCACAAGAGATGACCAGAGACTGCATACATGGCCCAAGAGACTGTCAGTGACTGCATACATGGCTCAAGAGGCTGTAAGAGACTGCGGACATGGCACAAGAGATGACCAGAGACTGTATACATGGCCCAAGAGACTGTCAGTGACTGCATACATGGCTCAAGAGACTGTAAGAGCCTGCGGACATGGCACAAGACCAGAGACTGCATACATGGCCCAAGAGACTGTCAGTGACTGCATACATGGCTCAAGAGACTGTAAGAGACAGCGGACATGGCACAAGAGACTCTAAGAGACTGCATACATGTGGGGGGTGACAGAAAGAGACATAGGGGGTGACAGAAAGAGACAGGGGGGGATGACAGAGAGAGACAGAGGGGGGTGACAGAGAGAAAGGGGGTGACAGAGAGAAGGGGTGACAGAAAGAGACAGAGGGGGGTGACAGAGAGAGACAGAGGGGGTGACAGAGAGAAAGGGGGTGACAGAGAGAGGGGGTGACAGAAAGAGACAGAGGGGGATGACATAGAGAGAGGAGTGTGACAGAGAGAGACAGAGGGGTGGGGTGACAGAGAGAGGGGGGTGAAAAAGACAGAGGGGTGAAAGAGAAAGAGAGGGGGTGACAGAGAGGGGTGATGGGAAGTCAGAGAGAGGGACCCCCTAGCCCTGTCTGCAGTCCCTCAAGTGCCCATATGTCCCAGTGGTGTGAGTAATGCTCAGTACGGTACATTGCATGCCAGTAGGATGTCCATGATGGCCAGCAGCTGGCAAGACCCGTTCTCATTCTGGGTGAGGACAGGGCCGGCCGCCAGCACTAGGATAAAGACTGAGTGGGGAACAAACTCCTGATCCAATCCCTGATTCCAGGGGGGGGGGGCACTTGCCCCCCTTTTCCCCTACCTGCGGACGCCCATGACATCCACCTAGGTAAGTATCATTCTCAATTTAAAAAAATTCCCATACTTCTCTTTTTAATGCAACATGTTTAGTAAAGCTGAAGTGAAGAGACATCGGACATGATAAGCCTGTGTATTCAGTGTAAGACTAGAACAGCCTCAGCCCCGGCCCCTCCCAGGCCATGCCCTCGCTGACATGTTTCGCCCCACCCACAGGGCTTAGTGTTTAAATTAACCTTAATTTAAGGACCGCCCCACATACATGTACTGCGGCTGGGCGGCCCTTAACCGCTTGCCGACCAGCCGCCCTCATTTTACTGTGGCAGGTCGGCGCGATCCTGCGAACCGCCGTAGCTATACGTCAGACTGCTGTTCTGTCAGAGAGGGAGAGAGAGATCTTGTGTTCCTGCTAATCAGGAACACAGATCTCTCTCTCCCTCCAGTTAAAACGACCCCCCCACACAATTAGAAACCACTCCCTAGGGGCACACTTAACCCTTTGATTGCCCCTGCCCCTTTTTTTTTTAGGACTGATCACTGTATTGGTGTCACTGGTCCCCAAAAATGGTCAATTAGTGTCAGATTTGTTGTCGCAGTCCCACTAAAAATCGCTGATCGCAGCCATTACTAGTAAAAACAATAAAAAGTAAATAAAAAGTCCATAAATCTATCCCATTGTTTGTAGACATGATAACTTTTGTGCAAACCAATCAATATACACTTATTGGAATTTTTACCAAAAACATGTAGCAGAATACATATTGACCTAAATTGATGAAGAAATTACATTTTTAATTTTTTTTTATTTGATATGTTTTATAGCAGAAAGTAAAAAATATTGGGTTTTAGTTTCCAAATTTTCGCTCTTTTTTTGTTTATAGCGCAAAAAATAAAAATATGATAAAATACCACCAAAAGAAAGCTCTATTTGTGGGGAAAAAGGACATCATTTTTATTTGGGTACAGCATAATTGTCAGTTAAAATAACACAGTGCCGTATCGCAAAAAATGGCCTGGTCATGAAGGGGGTAAATCCTCCGGGGCTGAAGCGGTTAAGGTGGGATAGCGGGCGAAACGCATCAGTGGGTGTGGTCTGGGAATGAGCCAAGGCTGAGGCCATTCTAGTCTGACACTGAATACACTGGCTGATCAATGTGCGGCGTCTCTTCACTTCAGTATTATAAATTGGGCTACAATGGACTCTTTTAATGCCGGTGTTCTATTGAATAGTGCATCTCATCGGATAATGCCTGCATGCGCAGGATGTGACGTCACTCCAGCTGATATGTTGATCAGCTGGCGAGACGTCAACACCGCAAATGCGCAGATCGTCCGAGGCATTATGCGACGATCTGCACAGCGTGGAGGGTGACTCTAAATGTCAGATTCTGCCTCGCTGTCTCTGCGCACGAGACTTGACACCGTCCTGCAACACCGCCATATGCGTTCCAACACTGTGGCGATCTGCGCTTGCACAGAATTTTGTGGCCACACCCCTGAGTCCAGGTTCAAGCCCCACCATCCATGTCGACATAGAGCTAGTTGCTAATTATGCCGAGCGTAGCGAGGCCGTGCCCGAAGCGTGGCGAGCGAAGCGAGCCCGCGGGGGGCCCTGTGACAAAGTGGTGTCTTACAACAGTGTTGCAGAACATATGGCGGCGTTGCGCATGCGCATTCCAGCGGGTAGCAAAATGTGATGGGTAGCCGAAAGTGACGTGACACAGGCAGCCGCGGCTCCCTTCCCACATATTGTCAGAGGCACATCGGCGGTGGAGGACTGTGTCTGTGTCCCGACTCCCAAAGGAATGGAAGCAAGCAAACATTCATTGATAGGCACTGGAGAGGCTGCATTTGATGGGCACTGGAGAGGCTGCATTCGATGGGCGCTTCATTAAAAAGGTGGGGTATACATGGGGCAGGGCAAAGGGGGTGGAGTCATGGGTAGAGACAAATTATGTTTCACCTAGGGCAGGGATATGCAATTAACGGACCTTCAGCTGTTGCAGATCTACAAGTCCCATGAGGCCTAGCAAGACTCTGACCGCCACAAGCATGACACCCAGAGGCAGAGGCATGATGGGACTTTTGCAACAGCTGGAGGTCCGCTAATTGCATATGCCTGGCCTAGGGTGTCCGAAAATCCTTGCAACAGCCCTGCCGGGTTTTGTCTGGTGGACTACAGAACAACCCCCCCACTCTCCTCATCTACATGGCACAAAAGTGAGGTGTTCTGTAGTCCAGCAGGTGAAAACTGGACAGGGCTGATAACACTGTTTGAAATTTCAGCTACACCCAACCTATAAGGGTTCTGAGATCGCATCTACCAAATTTGACCTACAAAAAAAAAGAAAAACTACGCTTAAAGTGGAGGGCCCACAAAAACAAAAAAAAAATGTAAAAGTCAGCAGCTACAAATACGGCAGCTGCTGACTTTTACTAATCGGACACTTACCTGTCCCAGGGTCCAGTGATGCGGGGGAACGAGACCCCCCCTCGTTTCCCGCTCCGCTCGCGGTGCCGGCATTCTTAATGTGGGCACCCGGCTGTGGTTTCACTCATTTGGGACACATGGCAGGTCCCAGATGACTGTGCGGCGCCTACGGGAAGTGATGTCATTGCCCGGGCAATGAAGGTGGCAGACTACGAGGGACCGCCTAGCAACAGGCATTTAGAGGTGAGTAAAAAAAAAAATTTTTTTCCAATTATTTTTTTTTTCTTTTTTTTTATGATTTTTGAGCCTAATTTTTGTTTTTGGTGGCAACACCACTTTAACTGAATGCATAGCCGGCGTCCCTTCCCCCAATTTCTTCCAAAAAAAGCTTGCAGTTGCACCGTCAGGTTTTCCTATGTCAACAGGAAACATTCAGCAGGGCGCTCCTTCACTCTCCTGACCCAACAGCTAGAGTCCAATTTATAACTGAACACATCAAATTCAACAGTAAAAATATAAAAAGCAAAAAAAAACAAAAAAATAATAATTTTTGACTTCCTGTCTGTAGATGTTGCTTCCACAGCTGTATGTATTATTATGGGTTGTTTTTTTTTTTTTTTAAGTTTAACTTAATTACAGAAAGTTTGGAGAAGAATCCTGAAATGCTGTAAAACCACAACGCGTCAGTGTAGTAGAGATGTGTCAGGCTGGATAGAGGAGCCTATATTCCAGCTTGTAAACAGACGGGGTAACGTGAGGACACACAAGTTACTCCAGGACACAGATGGAAAACTCTTGTAAGTTCTGTTACTTTGTCCTGACCGGGTTAGAGATTATTCCACATAAGGGGTTGTCTAGCTGCTACTCCTCATTTACTGAAGGACTACAAGTACAAGCATGCTCTGATAGCGATCTTTGGGATTCTGCTGGCTTTGGGCAGTCATAAAGCTGATGCATATTAGACATGTGCACTGCCAACAAAAATGATTTTGTTTTCGTTTCATTCGTTTTATTTATTTATTTTTTTTTTTTTTCATTTTTCAGGTCATTCGTTACGATCGCAAATTCGTAAATTAAAAAAATTTGTAAATTCGTGAATTCTAAAAATTCGTAAATTCGTAAATTCATAAATTCGCAAATTCGTTACCATCGCAACTTTGTAAATTAAAATAATTAATTCGTAGATTCTAAAAATTCATAAATTCGTAAATTCTAAAAATTCGTAAATTCGTAAATTCGCAAATTCGTAAATTCTAAAAAATCGTAAATTCGTAAAATTCATAAATTCGTAAATCCGAAAATTTGAAAATAAAGCCTTGTACACACGATTGGATTTTCCGCAGACAAAACCAGAGACTTTTGTACGTAGGGCGTTGGCCAGGAACTTGTCTTGCATAAAAACAGCACGGAATTGTCGGCCAACAAACACGAACGTATTCATGTACTATGTAGTTTTTCAGCTCTTTAGCGCCACCCTTTGGGCTCTTTCTGCTAACTGCGTGTTAGTAGAAGTTTGGTAAGTGTTGATTCGCGTTTTATATTTTGTGCTTTTCATTTTGCGCATTTCAGTTCGCACTTTTCATTTTGCGCTTTTCATTTTGCGCATTTCAGTTCGCACTTTTCGTTTTGCGCTTTTCATTTAGCAACATTTCAGTTCGCACTTTTCATTTCGTGTTTTTCATTTCACGCTTTTCAGTTAGTTTCTGAACGGCCGTTCATCAACCATACATGTTGCGGAATTGGAGGAGATAACGTGTTATTTATTATTGGCCTTGGAGTTATTGCTTTGACCCAAGTCCAGACCAGAAACAGGAGGAGGAGGAGTTCTTGGACCAAAAACTGGTTGCTTTATCCCCTTCCTGCCGAGCGTACAGAGATGTGCTGCCTCGGCTTTCGGGGGTAACTTTTTTAGGAGATATTTATGAACGAAAATTTTTTTACATTCGTAACTTTTTTAGGAGATATTTATGGACCTACAGGTCATCTAGGCATTACCGTAGTCAAAGTGGTTTTGTAAGGATTACTAACCACTTTTAACCACTTCAATCAAGAGACACAAGCAATCAGCAGAAAAATCAAGCAAAGCAGAATCAAATTCATCAACATTCACCAAATCATCAGAGGAAAAACAACAAAGAAAAAACACACAAGTCAAATCAGTCAATTCAAGCTTCAGATCACAAAACAGATCAAGACACAAGCAGCACACATCAGCAGAACACAGGAACAAAGAAACTTCACAATCAGTCACATTCACAACAGGAAAAATCAGACAAGCAAAGCCAGACAAGAACCACTTCAAAAGAGAGATTCAAGACATCACAATCAAAGAAAAACCACGTCACAAAAAAGCACACAGAAAGGACATTCAGAAAAACGACAGAACAGCAAAGTTCAAGCAAAAAGATCAATCAACTCAGCATCACTTTCGGGGGTTATACCAGGATGATGCCCGCAGCTGCAGGCATCATCCCGGTACCGGTAACGAATATGAAAAACAACGAAAATCCGAAATAACCAAATTAGAAACAACGAAACTACGAAAGAAGAAAATCCGAAAAACTAAAACAGGAACATCGAAAATCAAAATGAACGAAAATTTTTTTACATTCGTAACTTTTTTAGGAGATATTTATTGGACCTACAGGAATGCCTTCATCTAGGCTTACCTGTAGGTCAAAGTGGTTTGTAAGGGATTACAACCACTTTAACCACTTCAGCCCCGGACCAATTGGCAGCCAAAGGACCAGGCCCCTTTTTGAGATTCGGCACTGCGTCACTTTAACTGACAATTGCGCGGTCGTGCGACGTGGCTCCAAAACAAAATTGGCGTCCTTTTTTTCCCACAAATAGAGCTTTCTTTTGGTGGTATTTGATCGCCTCTGCGGTTTTTATTTTTTGCGCTATAAACAAAAATAGAGCGACAATTTTGAAAAATTTTGAAAACAATGCAATATTTTTTGCTTTTTGCTATAATAAATATCTCCAAAAAATATATAAAAAAAATTTTTTTCCTCAGTTTAGGCCGATACGTATTCTTCTACATATTTTTGGTAAAAAAAATCGCAATTAGCGATTATTGATTGGTTTGCGCAAAAGTTATAGCGTTTACAAAATAGGGGATAGTTTTATAGCATTTTTATTAATATATATTTTTTTACTAGTAATGGCGGCTATCAGCGATTTTTATTGTGACTGCGAAATTATGGTGGACACATCGGACATTTTTGACACATTTTTGGGACCATTGGCATTTATACAGCAATCAATGCTATTTAAATGCATTGATTCCTGTATAAATGACAGTTGTAGTGAAGGGGTTAACCACTAGGGGGAGGGGAGGGGTTATGGGCTGTGACGTGTGTGTTTTTTTTTTACATTAGGGGGCGGGGCTGACGTCTGACGTCATTGATCGGCTTTCCCGATGACCGGGAACAGCCAATCAATGACAGGCAGAGTAGGAAGCGCGGGGAGAGGTTTGTTCACACAGACCTCTCCCCGTTCTTCAGCTCCGGCTCCGGCTGGTCCCTGGCCGGGGTCACGGAGCTCCCGACCGGGTCGCGAGCGCGACCCACAGGCAGGCAAATGCACGATCACGTACAGGTACGTGCTTTTGCCTGCCCGTGCCATTCTGCTGACGTATATATGCAGTGGGCGGTCGGGAAGCGGTTAAAAAAACTGTTTAAGCAGCCATCTGGCTTTCTTGTGAATTGCGAGACAATTTCTGAATGTTATTTATTGTGAAATGTTCTCTGAATCAAGAGAAACAAACAAATTGATATCCTGCAGCTAGACCCCGAAAAAAATAAAAAAAAGAACACAGACTCTACGGAGAAATATACAGCTGGGTATGAAGGAGGTGCTGGCACTTTCTGTTCAGCTCTGAAAATAGCAGAAAAAAGTCTGAACTGAACTCATAAAACATTACGGCTGTGCGATAGGAAAAAGTCAAGAAAGGTAAGATGTAAAATTAGGTTATAAACACCTATGTATTTCTGTCCTTGGCTTTAGAGCCTCAGGAAAGTCACGTCAAAAGGTAAAGCAAGCAAGCCAAAGGTAAAGCACATGAGATAACAGGCTGAAGATATCCTAAAGCTGAAATCCAATCATTTTTAAAACTCTAACCTTGCAATAGGACCCCTGCGCGCTGCAAGGGTTAAATGCTCCTTAAAACTGTAGTAAAGGTACTTAAAAAAAAAAATGGTATACTTATCTGCTCTGTGCAATGGCTTTGCACAGAGCGGACCAAAACCTCCTTTTCTGGGTTCCCTCACCAACACTCTCTGTGTCTGCCCCCATAGCCAGTGCTTGAGGGCAGATGCCACGGCTTGATCCTGAGCTAGACTGTGTGTGACTATTGACACACATAGTGTGGCTCAGCCCAGCCTCTGACCACAGGATTTGACTGACAGCAGCAAGAGCCAATGACTCCTGCTCCTGCCTCCATGTCCTGTGAGGAGAGAGAGAGCAGCGCTGGATCAAGATCAGGCTCAGGCAAGTATTTAAAGGGGACCCCGATCTCTGTAAAGAGCCAATGACGCGGCTCTTTAACCATGTGAACGGCTGCGTCCAATCACAGCCGGTCACATGTAAATATGGAAGTGCCGGTAAAGCAGCATCTCCTCGCAGGGGAGACCAGGACAGGTAATCAGGGCACTGACCATCAGTGCCCTGATTACGGGAAAGCCCCAGTAGTGCCCATCAGTGACACAAATTATTAGTGATGCCAGTCAGTGCTGCCTTTCAGTGCCCATCAGTGCCTACTCATCCGTGTTTCCCATTAATACCTATCAGTGCTGCCCATCAGTGCTGCCTATCCGTGCTGCCCATCAGCAACCACCAGTGCTGCCTATCAGTGCTGCCTATCAGTGCCACATATCTGTGCCACCTATCAGTGCCCATCAGTGCAGCATATTAGTGCCTTCTCATCAGTGTCACCTAACCGGTGCCCATAAGTTCCACCTCATTAGTGCACATCAGTGAAGGAGAAAAATTACTTTTTTTACAAAATTTACTGACAGAAACTAAGAAAAACTTTTTTTTTTTTTTCAAACTTTTCAGTCCTTTTCTTTGTAAAAAATAAAAAACCCAGCAGTGATTAAATACCACTAAAAGAAAGCTCTAATTGTAGGAAGAAAATTATTAAAAATGAATCTGGGTAAAGCGTTGCATGACCGCGCAATTGTCATTCAAAGTGTGACAGCGCTGAAAGCTGAAAAATGGCCTGGGCAGGATAGGTGGTGAAAGTGCCCAGTATTGAAGTAGGGCACTGTCAGAGCAATAAGGATGTGAAATGTCCCTTACCGACAGCCTTTTGGTCTAAAAATCCAGAGATTATAGCTGCCCCACCTCTCCAGTACCTTCTCAGCCAATAGAAACATGTCTGTGTATACTGTGTGTACATGTATGTGTTTACTGTGTGATTGTATACTGTGTGTGTGTGTGTATGTGTATACAGTGTGGCCCCATAATCTCTGATTGCCTGGGGGCCCCATAATCTCCTATTGCCCAGGGGCCCCATGAGTCGTCAGTTCGCCCCTGACCTCACCCATATGTATCGATACCTATGAATAAAGCTTCTTCCTTGCTGCAGACCAGGAGTCTTGATTGATCCAATGTGAACAGGAGATTTTCCTGACATCGATGTAACCACGGCACTACCTGTACAGAGTTTCCATGTTCTCCCTGTGCCTGCAGGGGGTTTCCTCCAACACTCCAAAGCCATGCTGGTAGGTTAATTGGCTCGTGTCTAAATTGGCCCTTGTATGTATATGATTGTGACTTAGGAACTTTAGATTGTAAGCTCCTTGAGGGCGGGGACTCATGTCAATGTACAATATAAATGTACACAAATGTGCGCTGCAAAAATTGATGGCGCTCTATAAGGACCTGTAATAAATAAACCTCTTCCTGCCCAGCCCTGTCACCCCTTTATTAGGGTCTTTACACCTAGAGTTGGGAAGGACCAGATGATCATGTGACCACTTTGATTGGCTGTCACAGTGATCACATGATCAGGAGCCAGTCCCACCAGCTCCTGATCATTAGTAGAGACTGAGAGATTCCCTTGACAGCTGTCACTCTGCTGTAAGCATGCTCTCAGCAAAGACAGCTTTGCCATTCATGACGTACTGCGTATGGTCATTAAAGCCCACCTTCTTTGCCGTTGCACATGGGTGTCAAGTGGTTAACATGAAAATATATATCTGACACTAGATCCACTTCAATCACACGGGTGCAGAGAGTGAAGATGAATTGTCCACATGGAAAGTAAACCCGAGAATCACCTCTGAACTAAAGTGGAACATGACCTCCAGCAAGTGGTGGAATCCATCACTGTCATTTAAAAAAAAAGACAGACCAGGAAGATTCACCTGCAGTGAATGTTTGGTAAATGTCAGATTAACTGCTTTATAATTACGCCCCATGTTGCTATGTAAATACTAATTGTAGAAATATAAACACGGATATTTGTTGGCAGACCTGCCAGTCTAGTTTTCTCATTTGCTTATTAATAGCTTTGCCTTAGGACAGCTCTCTAGCTAATTCAAGCATAATTCAACATAATAACACTTCAAGATCACAACACCCAGATTTTTAACCACTTGCGGACTGCCCACCAGTAGCAGCCGGTCCATACGGGGCACCGCCCCCCCTTGATCCATGCGCCTGCCCCCAAATCTACATGCAGGGCGCCGGACGCATAGATTTCAGCTGGGATTTTTTAATTTTTTTTTTGAAGCACAGGATTAGAGCCTGAGGCTTTATTTGTTTTTATAAAGGGTGGGCTTGTGGTGCAGCGCACTGGGCCCTGAGCCCACCCAGTTGTGTGACAATAGTGAATTAATATTCGCTATTGACTTCCTGATTCACCATTTCCGGACAATCAGGAGGTGGGTCCTGAGACCCGATTGGCCATTATAGAAGATTGATGTGGTGACTGAAGTCGTTCAGGCAGGAAATGAAGGTGGGCTCAGGAGAGTTATTGGTTATATTGTGGAAATGTAAGTTTGGAAGGAATTGAGAGCAGTGTTGGTCATCTTACTTTAAAAAAGTAATTAGTTAAGTTACAAATTACTTCTCCCAAAAAGTAATTGCGTTAGTAACTCAGTTACTACATTGGAAAAGTAATTAGTTACGCAGCAAAGTAACTGACTTTTTTTTTAATATTCTATACGTGTAACTAAGGGGCGGGTCTAGTATTACTATAAGCAAGGGGCGCATTTATTATTATTGTTATATATCGTGTAACCAAGGGGCTGCTCTATTATTTCTCTAACCAAGGGGCAGATCTGTTATAGCGTGTAAGCAAGGGGGCGGGTCCATTATTATTATATTGTGTAAGGGGCGGATGGCTACAGAAGAGGGCAAATGTTAAATTAATGGGCAGAGCTCGATATATAACAATAATAATAAATGTGCCCCTTGGTTACAGTGATACTAGACCCGCCCCTTAGTTACACGATAGACGCCCCTTGCAGAGTAGCACGAGCATCAGGAGCGTGCGGCATCGCCTCGTACAATTACATGTTAACTGCGCCTGCGCGGTGTAGAGTTCACTCAGAGCTGTTTAGGTTCGGCAATTTTCGCAAGCTCCGTAGTCCTTCGCACTGCGCAAGTGCTGCGCCTGAGCAGTACAGGGGGTCCTTATTCGGCGGGGGAACTTTTTCGTCAGGACACCGGAATTACACTACTGTCATCTAGTGGCGGTATATGTAATTGCGGTAACGCCGCCCAAGTAATGGGAACTGCGTTACCATGAGGGGAAAAGTAATCAGTTAGATTACTCGTTACCCTCTAAAGTAACTGCGTTAAGTAACTCCGTTTATTTTAACTCAGTCACTTACATCACTGATTGAGAGTAATCAGTTTCCACGCAGGAGGACTCGCTATAAATGTGGGGAAAAAAGGTAAGACCGGAGAAATATGTATGAGTTTGATAAAACAAACCAGCTCATCTAGTTCTCTCATTTGCTTAATAATAGCTTCGCCTCAGATCCCTAATTACTGCAGGTGCAATAATAACACGTCAAATTCATAACACCCAGGTTTTTTAAAGTGACCATGTCAGCTTACAAACTCAGAATGTCCTCCATAATAAAAAACTCTCTGATGGCCCCTTTCTCTGACCCTCTTTTTGCCAGCACTGCAGAACCCATAAGACTGTTGGGCACTCCAGAGAGTGTCAGATTCCTGTGTGCCCACCAGGTGCTGTGGTTTCTATCCTCTGACTTCTACCTCAACAGAGCCCTTTGCAAATCATGACTTAGTACTTGGTGGCAAAACCCTTGTTGGCAATCATAGAGGTCAGACGTTTCTTGTAGTTGGCCACCAGGTTTGCACACATCTCAGGAGGGATTTTGTCCCACTCCTCTTTGCAGATCCTCTCCAAGTCATTAAGGTTTCGAGGCTGACATTTGGTAATTTGAACCTCCAGCTCCCTCCACATATTTTTTATGGGATTAAGGTCTGGAGACTGGCTAGGGCACTCCAGGACCTTAGTGGGATTCTTCTTGAGCCACTCCTTTGTTGCTTTGGCCGTGTGTTTTGGGTCATTGCCATGCTGGAATACCCATCCATGACCCGTTTTCAATGCCCTGGCTGAGGGAAGGTTCTCACCCAAGAATTGATGGTACATGGCCCCGTCCATCGTCCCTTTAACGTGGTGAAGTTGTCCTGTCACCTTAGCAGAAAAACACCCCCAAAGCATAATGTTTCCACCTTCATGTTTAACGGTGGGGATGGTGTTCTTGGGGTCATAGGCAGCATTCCTCCTCCTCCAAACACGGCGAGTTGAGCTGATACCAAAGAGCTCCATTTTGGTCTCATCTGACCACAACACTTTCACTGAGTTCTCCTCTGAATCATTCAGATGTTCATTAGCAGACTTCAGACGGACCTGTACATGTGCTTTCTTGAGCAGGGGGACCTTGCGGGCGCTGCAGGTTTTTAGTCCTTTACAGCGTAGTGTGTTATCAATTGTTTTCTTGGTGACTATGGTCCCGGCTACCTTGAGATCATTGACAAGATTCTCCTGTGTAGTTCTGGGATGATTACTCACCGTTCTCATGATCATTGAAACTCCACGAGGTGAGATCTTACATGGAGCCCCAGACTGAGGGAGATTGTCAGCTATTTTGTGTTTCTTCCATTTGCGAATAATCACACCAACTGTTGTCACCCTCTCACCAAGCTGCTTGGCGATGGTCTTGTAGCCCATTCCAGCCTTGTGTAGGTCTACAATCTTGCAGTGTTGGTCATCTTACTTTAAAAAAGTAATTAGTTAAGTTACAAATTACTTCTCCCAAAAAGTAATTGCGTTAGTAACTCAGTTACTACATTGGAAAAGTAATTAGTTACTCAGCAAAGTAACTGACATTTTTTTAAATATTCTATTTGTGTAACTAAGGGGCGGGTCTAGTATTACTGTAACCAAGGGGCGCATTTATTATTATTGTTATATATTGTGTAACCAAGGGGCTGCTCTATTATTACTCTAACCAAGGGGCAGATCTGTTATAGCGTGTAAGCAAGTGGCGGGTCTATTATTATTATATCGTGTAAGGGGCGGATGGCTACAAAAGAGGGCGAATGTTAAATTAATGGGCAGAGCTCGATATATAACAATAATAATAAATGCGCCTCTTGGTTACAGTATTAATAGACCCGCCCCTTACTTACACGATAGACGCCCCTTGCAGAGTAGCACGAGCATCAGGAGCGTGCGGCATCGCCTCGTACAATTACATGTTAACTGCACCTGCGCGGTGTAGAATTCACTAAGAGCTGTTTAGGTTCGGCAATTTTCGGAAGCTCCGTAGTCCTTCGTACTACGCAAGCCCTGCGCCTGCGCAGTACAGGAGGTCCTTATCCGGTGGGGGAACTTTTTCGGCAGGACACCGGAATTACACTACTGCCATCTAGTGGCGGTAGATGTAATTGGGGTAACTAAGCCAAAGTAATGGGAACTGAGTTACCATGAGAGGAAAAGTAATCAGTTAGATTACTAGTTACCCTCTAAAGTAACTGCGTTAGGTAACTCAGTTTATTTTAACTCAGTTACTTACATCACTGCAATCTTGTCCCTGACATCCTTGGACAGCTCTTTGGTCTTGGCCATGGTGGAGAGATTGGAATCTGATTGATTGCTTCTGTGAACATGTGTGTTTTATATAGGTAACAAGCTGAGATTAGGAGCACTCCCTTTAAGCTTGTTACCTGTATAGAAGACACCTGGGAGCCAGAAATCTTGCTGATTGATAAGACATCAAATACTTATTTCACTCATTCATTTATAACTTTTTTGAAATGTGTTTTTCTGGATATTTTTGTTGCTGTTCTGTCTCTCACTGTTAAAATAAACCGACCATTAAAATTACAGACTGATCATTTCTTTGTCAGTGGGCAAACGTAAAAAATCAGCAGGGGAGCAAATACTTTTTTCCCTTGCTGTACATCATGTCCCACTATAGACACAAAAATCATATAAAAGGATACAAAGCTTTTATTACATTATATTTAAAAAAAATCACCCTATGGGCTACATAAACACAATGGCTATATGTGTTAAAAACACATACTGGACCACCACTTGAAACTTATCTTTGGTACTCCAAAAGGAGTGCCAGATGTACATATATAAACCCCATATAAACCACAATATACATTGACACAGAACTATTTTCTGAGAGTTACTTGAATAGTATTGAGCTTCATGTAACCACCCTATTTATATTCAATATGGATATCCACTGATAATAACCCCCTGAAGAAGAAGGATATTATCTGCAAGTTGAAACGCGTTGGTGGTGCATTATGTGTTTATAACTCTGTACACATATAGTCATTGTGTTTATGTAGCCCATATGGTGATTTTCCAATATTATGATGTTAATAAAAGCTTTTTATACTTTTATATGATTTTTGTGTCTATAGTGGGTGCTAAAAAGTCCCTTTTTCCCCCTTCTAGTTGTTTCTAAATGGTTAAACACAGTGATTGATATTAGAAATATCAATAGTCACTATTTAAGTTTTGGAATAGATAGAAATAAAAAATGATAGAATAAATAACATGATTTGTTTTGTTGTAATACTAACCTCAATACATACAAAATGTTGTGTCGCAATGATTGTTTTGTAAGAATAAAACTGTTATGTGATAATAAAGATATTTGTGAATGATTAGACCAGTGATGACTATTTTCACTTACATAATTATTGCTTGTATATCCTCCACATTGGAATGTAAAACCATGTACTATACATGATATGTAGACCGATTACGTTCGTTGCATGCAATATCAACAAGTTAATGCAGTGAGTATAATAATAAATAATAAAAATATAAGAAGTTTATTATGAAAATGTAAAACTTTCTTTTGATAGTTTTACTGGTTCTTAAAAATAAATAATTACTAATTAATAATTAACAATTAAAAGTGTTGTAGAGTTATTGAGTAAGATAAGGT
>CM053032.1:19538040-19810000 GCA_028564925.1 Lithobates sylvaticus
TAAAAGTAAAAAAGAACAAAACGTAGTCAAAACATAGCCAAAGTTCAGTAACTGGAACGGATAGTCAGCCAAGCCAGAAGTCAGGGATCAAAATAGTGGAGCAGCGAGCAGGATCTGGAGCCAGAAGGGATGTCAGCAAAGCAAGTCTTGAACAGGATCGCAGGAGATAGTTTCTGTGATGTGACCAAGGCAAAGGCAGAGAACCTCTGGACTGGACGGCATAAGTAGGCAGGACTGACGAGCAGGATATCATCAACAGCTGAGTAACTGTGGAGCGATAGGAGCTGGCAATTAGCCGACAGCTGAGCGGCCAGCTCAGAGAAGGAAGGGCTGAGCCCAGCCCTGACAGTTTATTATTTTACCTAAAATTTCTTTAAGCAGGAGCCTGGGAGAAGCTAATGGAAAACAGATCTCCCTCTAGTGGCCAATCTGCATATCTATACTTTTAATACAATAAAACAAATATGGAAAAACAAGAACGTAACAATGTTAAAGTTGAAGACTGCAATATCTGCTCACTGGAAAGATGCTATACTTTTCCATCAACGTGGCAATGGCTTTGGATTTAACCCAGAAAAGGGATCTTTAACCTCTGTGGCTTTTCTGAAACCCTATTAAAATAACATTTTGGAAAACACTTTGTTCCTTGGCTGGTCCCTAGAAATTAAGGACAGTTGGCAACTTTGACAGTTCAATTTTCGTGTGAGCACACAATGAGGCTTTGATAGGCAGGAAAATGCCAGTCCGCTCTTGTCCGGTTCCTGTTTATAACTGGTTGTGAAATGTGCAGCAGAAATCCAAAGTCTATCAAATAGAAATTCCACCAGTATCTGCATTCCTAATTCTCTATAGACTGATGTTATGTTTTAGTAAATCGGTCAGAAAAAAAAAATACAAGCTAACTGCACAGGGCTTAGGGCACTTCATAATACAGAAGAGCCTCAACATTTCCAGGTCCCCTTGCTGCTTAAAGCGGAACTTCAGTCATTTTTTCATCTTTCCATCTATTAAATCTTCTGCCCTTGTTGTTTTAACTTTGGATAGTAAAACATTTTTTTCTGCCAGTATACAGCCCACTTCCTGTTTCCTGTCTGGAAAAAAAGCCTAGGCTTATGACATCATGCACAGCTCCCTCTAATGCCGCGTACACACAGTCCTAATTCTCGTCGGAAAAAACTCTGATGGTTTTCCCGTCGGAATTCCGACGGAATTTCGCTCAAACTGTCTTGCCTACACACGGTCACACCAAATTCCGACGGTCAATAACACCGCGGCATACAACACGTTCGGCACTATAAAAGGGAAGTTTAATGCTTCTGAGCATGCGCCAAATTGTTTCTGAGCATGCGTCGGAATTTTGCGTGTCGGAATTGCATACACACGATCGGAAAATACGATAGAAAGGCTTTCCGTCGGAAAAATTAAGAACAGGTTCTCAATTCAAAGTCCGTCGGAAATTCCGACAGAAAAAGACCGATGGGCATACACACGGTCGGAAAATCCGATGAAAAGCTCCCATCGGACTGTTTCCATCGGAAATTCGGACCGTGTGTACGCGGCATTACTCTTGTGAGAGTTTGCCAGGAAGGGGGGGGGGTGAGTCATAAGAGGGCCAATGAAAGCTGCAGAGATAGAGGTGTGCCTCTGTTTGCCGGTGTAAATCCAGGAAGTGAACATGCAGCAGCTTCAGCTGCCCACAGTTAAAATGGCTGCAGCCAGAGTCAGTGGAGGGAGATTTCTGCAGCATATTTGGCAAGTACAGAATCGTAGTATATATAAAATAATATGCAAAGTGGTTGGAGGGAAGCTTCGGAATAGCAAAGATGTTTTTATTACAAATTATGTGAGCAGACTGCAGTTCCTCTTTAAGCTGGCCATACACAGATTTTTAGGCAATTCCTGTTGAATCAGCTGCAATTTGTTCCATAGGTGGCCCATAGGTGGCCCTGTTAGCAACATTTAGATCAACAATGTTCCTCGTTTTTTGTCAAAGGAAGCGGGTGGAAAATTGCCAAACAATCAGATGCAGTCATGGTTCGGGTATTCTGACAGCTGGCAGCCCAGTGAGAGATCCACTCATCCAACCTGTTTAAGGGTAAATGGAGAAACCTTTAGGAAGGGCTTAGGAAAGTCTCCAGCCCTTACTGAGTATACAGCTTCTTTTTTCGGGGAAGGGTTAGAAGAACTTCCATCCAGTTTTTACTGCTTTAAGCGCTTGCCGACCAGCATGCCGTCATTTTACTGTGGCAGGTTGGCACGGCTGTGCGAAATCGCCGTGGTTGTACATCGGCTGCTTTAAGAGTGATCGGGGGCACGCGTGCGTGTGCCCGCGGCACAATGCCAGAGCCGATGCACGTGGCTGGCGGCCGCGATGTCCGCCGGCGATTGCGCCACAGAGAGCCAGAACGGAGGATCTGTCAATGTTAACAAACAGATCCCCGTTCTGTCAGGGGAGTAGAGAGAGATCTGCTGTTCCTAGTAATCATTGACAGTGATCTCTCTCCTCCTCTACTCAGTACACTGCCCCCCCACAGTTAGAAACACCTCCCTAGGACACAGTTAACCCCTTGATCACCACCTAGTCTTAACCTCTTCCCCGCCAGTGACATTTATACAGTAATCAGTGGCTATTTTTAGCTCTGATCGCTGTGTAAATGTCCCAAAAAAGTGTCAAAAGTGTCCGATCTGTCCGCCGCAATGTCCTAGTCCCGTTTAAAATCGCAGATTGCCGCCATTACTAGTAAAAGATTAATAAATATTAAACTGCTATAACTTTGCTACAACTTTTGCGCAAACCAATCAATATACATTTTTTACCAAAAATATGTAGAAGAATACATATTGGCCTAAACTGATGTCGAAAATTTGTATTTATTTTTTAAATTTGGCATATTTATTATAGCAAAAAGTAAAAAATATTTTCTTTTTCTTTTCAAAATTGCATTGATGGGCACTAATATGCTGCACTTATGGGCAATGATATGCTGCACTTATGGGCAATGATATGCTATACTTACGGGCACTGATATGCTGCACTGATGGGCAATGATATGTTGCACTGATGGGAAATAATAGGCTCTGCTGATGGGCAATGATAGGCTGCACTTATGGCCACTGATAGGCTACACTGATGGCCACTGATAAGGCTGCACTGATGGGTACTGATATACTGCACTGATGGGTACTGATATACTGCACTGATAGCCACTGATGAGGAAGCACTGATGGCCACTGATGAGGCGGAACTGATAAGCTGCACAGATGAGGCTGCACTGATAAGGCAGTACTGATATGCTGCACTGATGGGCACTAATAGGCTGCACTGATGGGCACTAATAGGCTGCACTGATGGCCACTGATGAGGTTGCACTGGTGGTCACTGAAGAGGCAGCACTGATAGGTACTGATGAGATTGCTGCACTGATATGGCTGCACTGATATGCTGTACTGATGGGGCGGCACTGATGAGGCTTCACTGATGACCACTGATGAGGCGGAACTCTTAAGCTGCACTGATGGAGCTGCACTGATAAGGCAGAACTGATATGCTGCACTGATAGGCTGCACTGGTGGCCCCTGATGAGGCTGCACTGATGGCCACTGATAAGCTGCACTAATGGGTACTGATTAAGCTGCACTGATAAGGCAGCATTGGTATGCTGCACTGATGGAAACTGATAAGGCTGCACTGATGGGCACTGAGGAGGCTGCACTGATGGGACTGTACTGATGGGCATTGATGGGACTGTACTGATGGGCACTGATGAGGCTGCACTGATGGGCACAGATAGGCAGCACTGATGTGCACTAATGAGGCTGCACTGATGGGTACTGGTATGCTTTATGTTAATATTTTTGAAGTTGTTGTTAATATTTATTTTCAGAACTAAATTCTGTATAAAACATTTAACAGTGTAATTTCATGAGATCATTTACGAGGGCGTGTTTAGGGGCGGGCGGTTTAACAGGACAGGTTTCACTCAGAACAGGCCTCGCCATGGTCGCCCAAAGAAACTGAGTGCACGTGCCCAGCGTCATATACAGAGGTTGTCGTTGGGAAATAGACGTATGAGTGCTGCCAGCATTGCTGCAGAGGTTGAAGGGGTGGGGGGTCAGCCTGTCCGTGCTCAGACCATACGCCGCACACTGCATCAAATAAGTCTGCATGGCTGTTGTCCAAGAAGGAAGTCTCTTCTAAAGATGATTCACAAGAAAGCCAGTTTGCTGAAGACAAGCAGACTAAGGACATGGATTACTGGAACCATGTCCTGTGGTCTGATGAGACCAAGATAAGCGTATTTGGTTCAGATGGTGTGAAGCGTGTGTGGGGGCAACCAGGTGAGGAGTACAAAGACAAGTGTGTCTTGCCTACAGTCAAGCATGGTGGTGGGAGTGTCATGGTCTGGGGCTGCATTAGTGCTGCCGTCACTGGGGAGCTATAGTTCATTGAGGGAACCATGAATGCCAACATGTACTGTGACATACTGAAGCAGAGCATGATCCCCCTCCCTTCAGGGACTGGGCCGCAGGGCAGTATTCCAACATGATAACGACCCCAAACACACCTCCAAGATGACCACTGCCTTGCTAAAGAAGCTGAGGATAAAGGTGATGGACTGGCCAAGCATGTCTCCAGACCTAAACCCTATTGAGCATCTGTGGGGCCTCCTCAAACGGAAGGTGGAGGAGCACAAGGTCTCTAACACCCACCAGCTCCGTGATGTCATCATGAAGAAGTGGAAGAGGACTCCAGTGGCAACCTGTGACTCTCTGGTGAACTCCATGCCCAAGAGGGTTAAGGCAGTGCTGGAAAATAATGGTGGCCACACAAAATATTGACACTTTGGGCCCAATCTGGACATTTTCACTTAGGGGTGTACTCACTTTTGTTGCCAGCGGTTTAGACATTAATGGCTGTGTGTTGAGTTATTTTGAGGGGACAGAAAATGTACACTGTTATACAACCTGTACACTCACTACTTTACATTGTAGACAAGTGTAATTTCTTCAGACATGAAAAGATATAATAAAATATTTACAAAAACGTGAGAGGTGTACTCACTTTTGTGAGATACTGTGTGTGTGTATATATAATATATATATATATATATATATATATATATATATAAACTTTGTAATAGACGAAAGACAGCTACAGCGCATTTGTCCAGTTTTGTTGGAGCACCAATGGACTTTCCTCCCAGGACCCTTCCTCCTGGGTGTCCCTTGGGGCGCACATCGGACACGCTCTGTGGCGCCTGTGTCCTTCAGACACAGCCGATCACAGATCTGGGTAAAGGGCCAATCACAGCAGCCCTTTACCATGTGATCAGCTGTGTCCAATCACAGCCTCATCAGTGTCCATCAGTGCAGCCTCATCAGTGTCCATCAGTGCAGCCTCATCAGTGTCCATCAGTGCAGCCTCATCAGTGTCCATCAGTATAGCCTTATCAGTGCAGCCTCATCAGTGTCCATCAGTGCAGCCTCATCAGTGCCCATCATTGCAGCCTCATTAGTGTTCATCAGTATAGCCTCATCAGTGCCCATCAGTATAGCCTCATCAGTGCAGCCTCATTAGTGTCCATCAGTGCAGCCTCATCAGTGTCCATCAGTGCGGCCTCATCAGTGTCCATCAGTATAGTCTCATCAGTGCCCATCAGTGCAGCCTCATCAGTACACATTAGTGCTGCCTCATTAGTGCCCATCAATAAAACATATCAGTGCCCATCAGTGCAGCCTCATCAGTTCCCATCAGTGCAGACTCATCAGTACACATCAGTGCTGCCTCATCAGTGCCCATCAATGAAACATATCAGTGCCCATCAGTGAAGCCTCATCAGTACAAATCAGTGAAGAAGAAACATTAATTATTTGCAAAATGTTATAACAGAAACTAAGAAAAACTTTTATTTTATTTTTAAATTAGACTTTTTTCATTTGTTTAGCAAAAAATAAAAACACAGTGGTGATTAAAAACCACCAAAAGAAAGATCTATCTAAATATTTGACAAAAATGTCATATGGGTACAGCGTTGCATGACTGCGCAATTGTCATTCAATGTGTGACATCGCTGAAAGCTGAAAATTGTCCCCGGCAGGAAGGGGGTGAAAGTTCCCAGAAGCCAAGTGATTAATAATGCTTTAAAAATACTGAGGATCTTTTGAAATTACATTGACATGTTAAAGCTTCTATACGATTTCTGGGAATGGGCTTGCAAATATGCAGCCAGTAAACACTTTTGACTTGCATATCAATGTCACAAGAAAGTCCGGACCCATCAGGCTGTTGTAGTAAAAGTTCTCGGTGAATTAGCGCGTTACCATGCTTCATCGATCCCGGTCATGCGCTCTTGTGACGCATGTTTCTGCCCCAAGGCACCTTCAATGTAAATTCAGCCTAGGGAAATATTTTCAGTCTGGGTAAATACGTGTCCTCAGCCTCTTAGTAAACATTGACAGCGAGGAAACCGGTTCAGCAGGAACAAGTGCGCGGTCATGGACAGGTACCTTGCGTTTCTGTTATTGTGACCAACGAGCGTGAAAAACACCGAGCTATTCTACAAATGTCCTAATTTCAATGTGTAAGGTGGCTGGATTGATAGGGGACATCTGTCATTCCAGTTTACAAGAAATGTTTTTTTTTTACGGGCTGACTCCACCCAAAACGAAGATGCTCGGTTTGTCGTCAATGACGTGATTTGAACATTTTGTGTTAAAAGATGAGCTCCAGCGACACGTAAAAAAAATCCACTGTTTTAACCAGTTCTGTGTTTATTTGAAAAAAAAACATTAAAGTGACACTAAACATTATTCTTATTCCCCAAAAATAATCCTTAACCACTTGAGCTCCGGACGCTTCATGACCAGGGAATTTTTTGCTATTAAGCACTGCGCTACTTTAACCACTGCAGCCCCGGAAGGATTTGCCCCCTTCCTGAACAGAGCTCTTTTGCGATTCGGCACTGCGTCCATTTAACTGTCAATTGCGCGGTCGTGCGACGTGGCTCCCAAACAAGCTTGACGTCCTTTTTTTCCCACATATAGAGCTTTCTTTTGGTGGTATTTGATCACCTCTGCGTTTTTTTTTTTTTTTGCGCTATAAACAAAGAAAGGGCGAACATTTTGAAAAAAAAAAAGCTATATTTTTTTACTTTTTGCTATAATAAATATCCCCCAAAAATATATAAAAAACGTTTTTTTCCCTCAGTTTAGGACAATACGTATTCTTCTACATATTTGTGGTAAAAAAAAATCGCAATAAGCGTATATTGATTGGCTTGCGCAAAATTTATAGCGTCTACAAAATAGGGGATAGTTTTATGGCATTTTTGTTATAATTTTTTTTATTAGTAATGATGGTGATCTGCGATTTTTATTGTGACTGCGACATTATGGCGGACACATCGGACACTTTTGACACTATTTTGGGACCATTGCCATTTATACAGCGATCAGTGCTATAAAAATGCAATGATTACTGTGTAAATGACACTGCCAGGGAAGGGGTTTAAACACTAGAGGGCAATGAAGGGGTTAAGTGTGTCCTAGGGAGTGATTCTAACTGTGGGGGGGATGGGCTACCACTGACATGACAGCGATCACTGCTCCCGATGACAGGGAACAGTGATCTCTGTCATGTCACTAGGCAGAACAGGGAAATGCCTTGTTTACATAGGCACTTCCCCGTTCTGCGGCTCCATGATGCGATCACCGGGTCACCGGTGGACATCGAGTCCGCGGGTCCCGCTGGCACAGTCCCCCTGTACGTGGCTAGCCCCGCCAATTAAAGGGGACGTACAGGTATTCCCATTTGCCCACCGCTGCCATTGTGCTGACGTATATCAGTGTGCAACGGTCGGCATGTGGTTAACTGGTAATTGCGTGGTCATGCAACATTGTTTCCCGAATGAGATTTAAATGATTTTTTCCCCCAAAAATAGAGCTTTCTCTTGCCTTTGTGACTGTGTGTGGTGAAGAGAAGAGCTTGGGCGTGACATTTGGCTATACTGTATTTATCAGCGTTTCACATGCACCTTCATTTTAATGCCGCGTACACACGATCGGAAATTCTCATTGGAAAAACCTTGGATGGTTTTTCCGACAGAATTACGCAGAATTCCGCTCAAACTTGTGTTGCCTACACACGGTCACACCAAATTCCGACCGTCAAGAAAGCGGTGACGTACAACACTACGACAAGCCGCGAAAATGAAGTTCAATGCTTCCAAGCATGCGTCGAATTGTTTCCGAGCATGCGTCGGAATTTTGCGTGTCGGAATTGCCGCAGATGATTGTAATTTCCGATAGAAACTTTTTCCGTTGGAAAAATTGAGAACCTGCTCTCAATCTTTTGCTACCCGAAATTCCGCCAGCAAAAGTCCGATGGAGCCTACACACGGTCGCATTTTCCGACGAAAAAAGCTCTCATCTGTCTTTTGCTGGCCGAAATTCCAATTGTGCGTACGCGGCATAAGAGGGAAGTTTCAGGGAAAAAATTTAATTTTAAATAAAGAACTGTGAAGCAAAATAAGGGTCAGTGCCTCTCTGCAGCATCACCGTTGCCATGAATGCAGCACCACCGTTGCCATGAATGCAACACCATCATTGCCATGAATGCAACACCATCGTTGCCATGAATGCAGACCCACCGTTGTCATGAATACAGCACCCACCGTTGCCATGAATGCAGCCTTACCATTGCCATGCCTTACCATTGCCAGGAATGCAGCACCCCCATTGCCAGGAATGCAACACCCCTATTGCCCTCAGTGCAGCCTGATTGATGCCCATCTGCAACCTCGGAGGGGACAGAAAGGGGGCAGGATGAGCACCAACAGATTACATCATACAGCAGAATCTTTTCTCCGCTGCCTCTTTAATAGAAAGTCCTGCCTCCTTTGATGGACAGAACAGTCGTCCAATGGCAGCGCAGGAGACGGGACTTCCTATTACAGAGGCCGCCGTGCAGACAGAAAATTCTCCTGTATGTACGGCACTCGTCCCTCCCCATCCCCTCCAAGGCAGCCAGCATGTATATATTTTGTGGCCCCCGGCACTCGGGGAAAAGATATACATGTCCAAATCACCAGGCGGGCCGTTCGAATCCGGAACGGACTTTGGACATGCCTGCTATAAGGCTAAGTTCACACTAGCACTAAAAGCAGGCGTTTGAGCAGTCTAGGAGTGTTAGCAAAACAACGAGTATGCATGAGGCCTAAGCTAACCCTGAAAATGTAATTGTACTTTTCCTTTTAGGGAATTAGGTTAGAGGTTGCACTTCAGAAAGAAAAACAAAATCATTAAGATAAAACCCATCAGTCCTGCCAAATTTGGTTTGCTGAGTCAACCCATTATGCAGAATTTATTATATTAGGAGTCTACAGACGCTCAATTCACATACTAACTGGTCTGCACTTGTCGCTTGGCCAGGCATCAGAAATCGCTCAGCAAATATACACGTGTATGTAAATATCATAAAGCACATGAAGCTTGTGGAGCAAAATTGAAAGCGATGATCCCTTTATCACAGCCTATGATTAGAAACTTTAAATAATAAATATTTGTACCAACCATTTATGTAATAATCACCTTCCTACATGTTAAAATCCCTTTGCCGCAGGATTGTGGTTAGAGAAAAGCAGAAGGAGTTTGACAAAAAAATACCAATTTGGGAGTGGGCGAAAATTTGCTAAAATGTTGTCAGTTTCACTCACTGATAAGAAAAAATTGCTGCAAAAAGGGTCTACTTTTTTTTTATTTAGTGGGTGTGTGGTTTTCTTGGAAGGGTGGGTAGATTTAGGGTAGTTTAATTGGTTTTACACATGAGCGGAATTTCCGTCGGAAAAATATTGTATGGTTTACATGCAGGGCGCCGAACGCAAGGATTCCAAGGGGCTTTTTTTTTCTTTTTTTTTAGAAGCATGATGCCTGAGGCTCTAATTGGCTTAAAAAATAGTGGGTTTGGGACCAGGTTTACCAGAGCTCTGGGACAGTGGAGGGGGTGGGAGCGGCTGACTCAGGCTCTCAGTGGCTTGCTGAGAGGCTGAGCTAGATGTCGGTCCAGGGTTGTGGCAGATCCCGATTTCATTGTCGTGATCTTGCCCCAGTCTGGACCTGCTCTGTGACGTCAAAGTGGGTCAAAGGAGTGCAAAACAATCTGCACCCCTGTGATCCCGAGGAGAAGTACAGCCAAACAAGCTTTGGCTGTACTTCTCCTTTAAGCGCTTCCCGATCGGCACAGGTACACATAGGTTGGCAGGTTGGCAGCCCTGCGCAAAACGACTTACAGGCACGTCGGCTCCTTTAAGAGCCTTAGCAGGTGCGGGCGCGCACCTCGCTGCACGGCGGGGGACACAATGCGCGTGTCCGGCGGTCGCGATGACCACAGGCCATCTGCGACCACGGCACTAGAGACAGAATGGGGATCTGTGTGTGTAAACACACAAATCCCGGTTCTATCAGGAGAGGAGAGACAGATCGTGTGTTCCTATTAGTTAGGAACAGCAATATGTCTCCTCTGCTAGTCACTCCCATCCCCCCACAGTTAGAACACACATTGAGGGAACACATTTTACCCCTTGATCTCCACCTAGTGTTAACCCCTTCCCTGCCAGTGACATTTATACAATAATCAGTGGCTATTTTTAGCTCTGATCGCTGTATAAATGTCAATGGTCCCAAAAAAATGACAAAAGTGTCCGATCTGTGGGCCGCAATGTCGCAGTCCTGATAAAAATCGCTGATCGCCGCCATTACTAGTAAAAAATAAATAAAAATAAATAAAAATGCCATAAATCGAACCCCTATTTTGTAGACGCAAACCAATCAATATACGCTTATTGCGATTTTTTTTACCAAAAATATGTAGAAGAATACATATGGGCCTAAATTGGTGAAGAAATCGTTTTTTTTTTTTTTTTTTTTTTGGGATATTTATTATAGCAAAAACTAAAAAATATTTTTTTTTTCCAAATTGTCGCTCCTTTTTTTTGTTTATAGCGCAAAAAATAAAAACCGCGGAGGTGATCAAATACCACCAAAAGAAAGCTCTATTTGTGGGAAATGAAGGACGTCAATTTTGTTTGGGTACCACGTCGCACGACCACGCAATTGTCAGTTAAAGCTATGCAGTGCCGTATCGCAAAAAAATGGCCTGGTCAGGAAGGGGGCAGATCCTTCCGGGGCTGAAGTGGTTAAAGTCCAATTGTGCCATTAAAATCACCCAAACCACCTTAATTTGGCTCTTTCAATAATGTACTTAATTAATTAATTACCCAATTTTTGCTAAATTTTGAAAAAATTAAAACTTACATTTTTTGCTCATGCCTAACTGTCGTTATTTGAAAAAGTTGTCTTAAGCCCCATACACACGGTCGGATTTTCGCATGGATTCTGTCCGATCGGACAATGTTGTTGAAAAATCAGACCGTGTGTATGCACCATCGGACAGTGTACGTCGTATTGTCCGACGGACAAAGTCCTATCTCCTGCTGGATAGATTTTCCGACAGCACGGTCCGATCACACCAAATCCGATCGTGTGTATGGTAGTCCGACCGGACAAAGTGCTACGCATGCTCAGATCACATTACAAGACCAAAGCTATTGGCTACTAGCCTCTACGTAGTCCCGTCGTAGGCAACAAACGTCACCACGTTCAGAATGATCGGATTTTCCGACAACTTTGTCCGACCGTGTGTACGCAAAACCAACATCAGACAAAGTATGACGGACATGGTCTGACGGACCTGGTCCTCGGATAATCCGCGCGTGTGTATGGGGCTTTACTTTCTCCCATAGCAGGCCTTGTGTCTTATTAGTGGCAAAAGGATCTTACAAGAAGGTTTTCAGTTCATTTTAGTGGTTTGCAGAAAGAAAAGCAGGAAGGGAAAAATAAAAATGACAAACACTAGGAAATCACTTAAATATAGTGTAGCTCGTCAATACTGTCGTTATTACACTTCAAATTTTTGTTTTTGTCATTGGATTGGCCAAAAATTGGTAACCTTCCCAAGGCGTTTGGCCAGGGAGAAGTTACTGTTGGCTAACCAGCGTATAGGACTAGAAGGCAAAGATAGATAAATCACTTTAGATTTAATAATAACCTTATAACAATGTATCAATCAGTGTTTTCCAATAAATCCATTAATAGATAAGCAAGAAGTGAAACTTCCCAATTAGGAGGTGAGATATTACAATTGGAACGATTATCCCTCTTGCATAATACCGTGTTGTCCAACTGTTGGATATATTCCTTCCTTCTTTGTTTTTCAACTAGGGCAATCCCATTGAAACTTTGTTTTGACGCCTTCAACATTTTACGTCACTAAAATGACCTTGAATGGATTCATTCATTGGGTGCCCCAGGATATATTCACTATAACTATTATTCAATCATCGGGAACACAAATGTCATGCACAACAAACAGAAACCGGACCCACAGAGCTTGTGCAATCCGTGACACAACAGAGTGATTATTCAATAAGGAATGTCATTAGACAGGGATTAGTGGATCTTGAGGTAAAAACTGTTTAGATGCCAAAAATATTATCTGTTCCAGCTGTGCCTATTATACTTAAAGAGAACAAAAACATATATATATGGTAAAGATACAAAGAGATTCATTGTTTGTAAAGAAAAAAGTGAATCAGCCAGTAAAAACTGGCAATAATGGAAAGGCATCGTTGCCTTATGAAAATAAATATTAGCAATATTAGCAATATTAAGTATCAACTTACATGAATTAGACACAGACGTGCCATTAAAAAATAGTGTGTCATAGTCCCCAGATCAGCCCCAATTACTGTACCTTCACAGCTCAGATCAGCTCTAGTTTCTGTGAGTTCAAACCTCAGTTCAGCTCCAGTTCCTGCACCTTCACACCTCAGATCAGCTCCAGTTCCTGCACCTTCACACCTCAGATCAGCTCCAGTTCCTGCACCTTCACACCTCAGATCAGCCCCAATTCCTGCACCTTCACACCTCAGATCAGCCCCAATTCCTGCACCTTCACACCTCAGATCAGCTCCAGTTCCTGCACCTTCACACCTCAGATCAGCTCCAGTTCCTGCACCTTTATACCTCAGATCAGCTCAAGTTCCTGCACCTTCACACCTCAGATCAGCTCTAGTTCCTGCGCCTTCACACCTTAGATCAACCCCAATTCCTATGCCTTCACACTTCAAATCAGCCCTAGTTCCTACACCTTCAGATCTCAAATTAATCTTAGTTCCTGCACATTTAGATTTCAGATCAGACCCAGTTTCTTTACTTTCAGACCTCAGATCAGCCCCAGTTCACGTACTTTAGGATCTAAGATCAGAGCCAATTTATTAACCTGCAGACCCCCGATTAGTCCAAATTCCTGAACCTTCAGACCTCAGATTAGCCCCAATTCTTGCACCTTCAGACTTCAGATCAGCCCCATTTCCTGTACCTTCAGACCTCAGATCAGCTCAAGTCCATGCACTTTTGGACCTAAGATCAGACCCAATTCATGCACCTTTAGAACAGTCCAAATTCATGAACCTTCAGACCTCAGGTCAGCCCCAGTTCCTGCACCTTCACACATCAGATCAGCCCCAATAAATGCACTTTCAGACTTAAGATCAGAGCCAATTTATGAACCTGCAGACCCCAGATCAGTCCAAATTCCTGAACCTTCAGACTACAGATTAACCCAATTCTTGAACCCTCAGACATCAGACCAGTGCCAACTACTGCATCTTCACACCTCAGATCAGCCTCAGTTTATGTAATTTTGTACTTAACATCAGCCCCAATCAATGCACCTTCAGGCCTCAGATCAATCCATAATTCTTGCTCCATTAGACCTCAGATCAACCCTGTGGACAATTTTTGAACCCAAATCCTTGGTCTCATATTCATGGTCAGTGGGAAGAATTACCCTTACAGATAGCTCAAAAGATCTTTTACGGTGGTGGTTCTTATCTGAGAGGCAGAAATTACTCATTGCTCAAGCAACCCCAAGCAACCTCAGGACCTCAGAACCAGTGGCGTCTCCAGCTTTCATATTTAGGGGGGGCACATGGGGGGACAGGGACAAAATTAGGGGGGCAACTATAAAATGCAATTTTACTACGATCCCCAGGGTGGCAGAAAACAAGAGATATATGTCACCAGCATACCAAGAAAATATAAGGGTCCAAAGCAGTGGGAGAACTATCAGGTTTGCAAAGGTTGTCTTGCCTCCGGGCCTTGGTGTTCTGCCACTGTGGTGTTCCCCAGCCTCCTCTTGCTGTCCTGCCCATGCTATTGACAGTGCTGGTCTGGCATCTGTGTCCTTGGCAGTGGCAGCAGTCTATTAGGACCTAGGGCTGGTGACATTATGGGTGCATGCAGGGGAAGGCTGGCACTATTGGTTGTAGAGAGCCAGGGCCGGACTGGGACTGAAAACCAGCCCTGGAAAAAATTTCATACCAGCCCCATAGCATTATTATACCAGCCCAACAGCATAACGTCATTATTTTCTTGTTCATAAAAGGGAAAACCATACATTTTAAAGCACATTTGAAGAGTGCATTATATATAGATAATACACATATAAAAGCACATAGGGCTTTATATATTTTTTTTAACAAGAAAAGGGCTTTATATATTTATATATATATACCGGAAGTTATGTGAGACTGGCGCTAGTCGCCATTTTATGCTTAGAACTTCTATCTTTTATGTAAGGATGCATTTTGTTTTACAATAAATTGAAATTTATCAAAACATACTTCCCTATTGGTCCCTCCTTCTTTGTCCCTTACCCCTATTTCTGGTGAGGTGTGTTCTGCCGGACGGCGGTGGCTACTGAGGATTTTAGGGACACGAGAGGATATCCCCGAGAAGAGGTATACCCCTAATGGAGACAGTGGAGGAGAGGATTATATTATATTATATTATATTATATAATATTGCAAATTTCCGCTTTTTTTTCCGCTTATATCACAAAAAAAAAATAACAGAGTCATGAATAAATACCACCAAAAGAAAGCTCTATTTGTGTGAACAGCATTGCATGACCGCGCAATTGTCATTGAAAGTGCGAGAGCACTGAAAGCTGAAAATTGGCCTGGGAAGGAAGGGGGTGAAAGTGCCCGGAAATGAACACAAAAAAAAAAAAAAACTGTCTGCACACCATTGCCCTTTACACATGTATGGTATATCAAAATTTAGGAGTTTTTTACTCTATCCGTAAATGCCAACCTCCTTTTTATAGGGCACACATGTAAATGTAAAACATGATGGTATTTCCCCACCCAGGGGAGTGGTGGTGCATCCATAGAGGGCGCAGGAGCGCTGCCCCCTCTTTCCTGCACCCATCAATCTTCAATAGATAGATTCATGCAATGCATGAATCTATCTATTGTCGCCACTGCCGCCCCCTATTCAGGTGTCCGGGTCCTTGCCAGGCACCGGGTATCTGAATTACAGGGGGTGTTTTTGGAAGTGCCTGATTAGAGCCGTCAATAGGCATCCTGATTAGAGCCGTGGGCTCTAATAGGCTTCCAAATTGGTAAACAGCCAACGCACTGCTGTGCGTTCGCTGCCTACACAGTGCTGTGTTAGGGAGTCAAATAAATCGCTTCCCTAACACTGACCCACCTCTCAGCCAATCAGGTGCACCGGGTCTGGTTACCTGTTACCTGATTGGCTGAAGCGACAGGCGCTGTGATTGGATGCCTATCGGGAGTCCAATCATAGCAGAAGAGGACGGGAGAAGACATTAAGGACTTGGAGGAAGCGTGGAGGATTGCGCTGACCCGAGACAGGTAAGTGTTGGGCGGGGGGGGACACTGGGAGCATTTGATGGGGCAAACAGGCGGCAATTGATGGTTACAGTGGCTGCGCTTGATGGCACAGTGGCTGCATTTAATGGGCACAGTGGCGGCAATTTATGGGCACAGTGGCTGCGCTTGATGGGCACAATGGCTGAGTTTGATGGCACAGTGGCTGCGTTTGATGGGCACAGTTGCTGCGTTTGATGGGCACAGTGGCTGCGTTTGATGGCACAATGGCTGTGTTTGATGGCACAGTGGCTGCGTTTGGCACAGTGGCAGTGTTTAATGGGCACAGTGGCAGTGTTTAATGGGCACAGTGGTGGCAATTTATGGGCACAGTGGCTGCATTTGATGGGCACAATGGCTGCGTTTGATGGGCACAGTGGCTGCGTTTGATTGGCACAGTGGCTGCGTTTGATGGGCACAATGGCTACGTTTGGCACAGTGGCAGTGTTTAATGGGCACAGTGGTGGCAATTTATGGGCACAGTGGCTGCGTTTGATGGGCACAATGGCTGCGTTTGATGGGCACAATGGCTGCATTTGATGGCACAGTGGCTGCGTTTGATGGGCACAATATGGCACAGTGGCAGTGTTTAATGGGCACAGTAGTGGCAATTTATGGGCACAGTGGCTGTGTTTGGCACAGTGGCTGCGTTTGATGGGCACAGTGGTGGCAAATTATGGGCACAGTGGCTGCGTTTGATGGGCACAGTGGCTGCGTTTGATGAGCACAGTGGTAGCAAATTATGGGCACAGTGGCATGCGTTTAAGGGCACAGTGACTGCGTTTGATGGGCACAATGGCTGCGTTTGATGGCACAGTGGCTGCGTTTGATGGGCACAGTGGTAGCAAATTATGGGCACAGTGGCATGCGTTTGAGGGCATAGTGGCTGCGTTTGATGGGCACAGTGGTAGCAAATTATGGGCACAGTGGCATGCGTTTGAGGGCACAGTGGCTGCGTTTGGGGGCACAGTGGCTGCGTTTGGGGGCACAGTGGCTGCGTTTGGGGGCACAGTGGGTGCGTTTGGGGGCACAGTGGGTGCGTTTGAGGGCACAGTGGCTGTGTTTGGGGGCACAGTGGGTGCGTTTGAGGGCACAGTGGGTGCGTTTGGGGGCACAGTGATGCAATTGATGTTTTATTTTCAGTTTGTGCCCCCCCCCAAGAAACTGCAACGCTCTACAAAAAATGCACTATTTTTGGAGAGAGAGAGAGAGGGGGGGGGCCGGGAGAGAGAGAGGGGGAGAGAGAGAGGGGCCGGGAGAGAGAGAGGGAGAGAGAGAGAGAGGGGGGGGGGGCCGGGAGAGAGAGAGAGAGAGAGGGGGGGGGCCGGGAGGAGAGAGAGAGAGAGAGAGAGAGAGGGGGGGGGGGGGGCCCGGGAGAGAGAGAGGGAGAGAGAGAGAGAGGGGGGGGGCGGGGAGAGAGAGAGAGAGAGAGAGGGGGGGGGGGCCGGGAGAGAGGGAGAGAGAGAGAGAGAGGGGGGCCGGGAGAGAGAGGGGGAGAGAGAGAGAGAGAGAGAGAGAGAGAGGGGGCCGGGAGAGAGAGAGGGAGAGAGAGAGAGAGAGAGGAGGCCGGGAGAGAGAGGGGGAGAGAGAGACAGAGAGAGGGGGGCCGGGAGAGAGAGAGGGAGAGAGAGGGGGGGGGCCGGGAGAGAGAGAGAGAGAGAGAGAGAGAGAGAGGGGGCCGGGAGAGAGGGGAGAGAGAGAGAGAGAGGGGGGGCCGGGAGAGAGAGAGGGAAAGAGAGAGAGAGAGAGGGGGGGCCGGGAGAGAGAGAGAGAGAGAGAGAGAGAGAGAGAGAGGGGCCGGGAGAGAGAGGGGGAGAGAGAGAGAGAGAGGGGGGCCGGGAGAGAGGGAGAGAGAGAGAGAGAGAGAGGGGGGGCCGGGAGAGAGAGAGGGAAAGAGAGAGAGAGAGAGGGGGGGCCGGGAGAGAGAGAGAGAGAGAGAGAGAGAGAGAGAGAGAGAGAGAGAGAGAGAGGGGGGGCCGGGAGAGAGAGGGGAGAGAGAGAGAGAGAGGGGGGGGGCCGGGAGAGAGAGAGGGAGAGAGAGAGAGAGGGGGGCGGGAGAGAGAGAGGGAGAGAGAGAGGGGGGGGCGGGGAGAGAGAGAGGAGAGAGAGAGAGAGAGAGAGAGGGAGAGAGAGAGAGGGGCCGGGAGAGAGAGGGGGGCCGGGAGAGAGAGAGGGGGGGCCGGGAGAGAGAGAGGGAGAGAGAGGAGAGGGGGGGGGGGCGGGAGAGAGAGGGGGAGAGAGAGAGAGAGAGAGAGGGGGGCCGGGAGAGAGAGGGGGAGAGTGCAGGCACCTTAATTCTTCTGATGTATGAGCGGCCGTCCACTTCACCTATTCTCCTCGTGCAGACTAGTGGGCGGTCCGATGGGAGGAGAAATCAGCGGTGCTGCGCTGCTGTTCGTGGCGCCGCACGGGCTGAATGCAGAAACCAGCCTTCTCATGCTCCTCCCCTCACAGACAGAGACAGGCATATGATAGCAGTGGGGGTGGCACGGATCAAAGATACAGAAGCAAGCGCGCCGCACACACAGCCAGAGCCAGGCTTCATTACAAAGAGCGGCGGCCGCCGCTGCTGTTTTTTTTTTTTTTGCTCCGCTGACACTGCCAAAAGCGGCCCCAGGGCACTGAGAGCAGGCGGCCTACCGGGAAATTTCCCGGTATCCCGGTAGGCCAGTCCGGCACTGTAGAGAGCCGAGCCCCCAGCTGGTCACCTAGCAGCAGTAATGCTGTATAACCTTCTCTGTTGACATGCTGATCGGGATGTGATCCAGGTGATGCTCCCAGTCAGACCTAATAAACACAGTATTTATTAGCATCAACAGTACAACCACATCCACCGTATGTTCAGCAGCCATGTGGGTTCTATGCCTGTAAGGTGTGGGTTCTATGCCTGTAAGGTGTGGGCTCTATGCCTGTAAGGTGTGGGCTCTATGCCTGTAAGGTGTGGGCTTTGATCAATAAAATCACTATGATATTTAACACTAGGATTTAACTAGGAGCATCACCTGGATTGCATCACGATCAGCATGTCAGAGAAGGCTGCACTGCTGCTAAGCAACCTGCAGGGAGGTCAACTGTCTATAACCATTAGACGAGGGCTCGGGTGTGTTTGAAATCCCACATGCCCGATCCCACCAGGAAGCCGACACTGCACAAGGCTAATCACAGGCAGTGAGACATTCCTGATCTGTGCAGCTGCGGACCAGGAAATGTCTCACTGCCTGTGCTTAGCGCTGTGCAGTGTGGGCTTCCTGGCGGGGTCAGGCATGTTGGATTTTGAACATGCCCTGCCCATCTCTAACAACAAATTGTGCTGGCTCTCCTGTACATTAGCCCCATAAAGTAACCAGCACTGGGTTCCAATGTGCCGCCGCTGCCATGGAGACAGAGACCAGCACTGTGAATAGCCAGGACAGGACAGCAACCCTGGTAGTTCACTGGTCCACACTGCAAGGATTCCCCCATCCACCTATAATGTGTAGATGGGAGAATTGGATCATTTCTTTTTTTTTTTTTTTAATGCAACCTACTAGTTAAATTAAAAAAGTGGGGTTGCCTAAGTGCTAAGTGCCTAAGTGCTAAGACCAGCCTTAGGCAGTTTAAATCTCAGCTGGTTCATCAGGAACTGGCTGAGGTTTGAACCATTAATGAGCAGGCTGAATGTACCAAGTTGATCGATCAAATTGGGAACAACCAGCCTGCCAGATACTCTTATGATTATCACTAGTGGTTGCTATAGCCACTAGTGATAATGACTGTTTGTTGGGAGAATACAATTGCTGGGCAGGAAGGATATTCCCCTTGTCACCACTGTCTGTGTTGATGGGGGAATCATGCAAGTTTCTTTCCTGCACTCTGTGGATGCAGGAAAGAAATTTGCTTAGTCTATTACCTGCCTAACTGAAAGTGAAAGTAAGTTGTGAAGGTCTTGAAAGAACAGGAGAGGGGAGGGACAGATGGTGGAGAGAAGAGATGGAGATAATGCAGTTCAGTGATTACAGTGTACTGCAGTGCACACACTTACCCACGCGTCCAGGCTAGAAGAATACTCCCCCTCTCAATAGAGACTGTGTTACTCCAGCAGCGGCCTGAGTAAGATGTGGCACATCCGCTACGAATGCAAACAAAAAGACATTGCCTTTTTGTAAAAAAAAAAAAAAAAAAATATATATTTTTTTTTGATTTTTTTTTTGGGGGGGCACATGGTGGGGCACAGCATAATTTTGGGGGGGTCAGGGCCCCCTCTGGCCCCCCCCCCTAGGGACGCCATTGCTCAGAACCCCAGGATTCCATGGAAGCTTGGTTGAAAAAGGCTGATATAAATAAAGAAAATAACATGGAAATTGCTACGAAAGTTGGGAGGGTCACAATTTTCCTGTTAGTTTCTGTGATCTGTGATGCTAAATTTCATCAAACTCAGGCTTGTCTAATGCTATTTGTGCCTCACTGAGTTTCTGTAGGGTTGCAGAGAAGCAAAATCTGTTAAGGTGCCAGAAGCCATAGACCTGCTCAGATTACATAACAAGCTTTTTAAAACCCAGGTATCTGAAAATAATGGAGATGCAAATATATTCACAAATTTCAAAGGCCCTTTAAAGAGACGGTAACTAAGAATATATGTATAAAAAAAAAAAAGGAAAGATATAAACATAACACTTGAATAAAAATAGCAAATGTTAGATTTAAATAGAATTATTGAAATGTAGCTGCTTCATTGTCTTTGCCTACATAAGCATTCGACTTTCAGTGGGAAGACAGCAATTGTGCACACTGCATAATCCATAACTGTACCAGGGTCACCTATTTAAGGCATTGTTGTAGGAAAAAAGCAATTTAATAATCCCCTAAACACAGAACATTCAGTGACAATTGTATGTGTTCAGAAAAGGCCACAGGTGATGTTATTAAGAAGATCATTGACCAAGATGCCCAGACCAAATTTAGCAGTGTCACTTAACTTGAATGTAGCTCTAATGCCGCGTACACACGATCGGAATTCTCGTTGGAAAAAACTCTGACGGTTTTTCCGACGGAATTCCGCTCAAGCTGTGTTGCCTACACACGATCACACCAAATTCCGACGGTCAATAACACAGCGGCATAAAACACGTTCGACAGCACTACAAAAGGGAAGTTCAATGCTTCCGAGCATGCGTCGAATTGTTTCCGAGCATGCGTCGGAATTTTGCGTGTCGGAATTGCATACACACGATACGAAAATCCGATAGAAAGGTTTTCCGTCGGAAAAATTGAGAACTGGTTCTCAATTCAAAGTCCGTCGGAAATTCCAACAGAAAAAGACCGTTGGGCATACACACGGTATGAAAATCTGATAAAAAGCTCCCATCGGACTGTTTCCATCGGAAATTCCGACCGTGTACGCCGCATTAGATGTATTTGTCTAATTATTTGAATTGAGTTTCAAATGTAAATTTTATTCATTTTCAAGATTTTTTTTTAAATAATACATTTTTTTTTTAATTTTAAATTTTTTATTCATTATTTAAATTAGGGATGCACCGATACCATATTTTTTTAACAACGAGTACAAGTACTGATACTTTTTTTTTTTTTAGTACTCGCCGATACCAATTACCGATACCTACCACAACTGTTTTGTTTTAGCTTCAGCTGTCAGCAATGGTACAAAGCATTGAAAAGTTATTTACAAATGAAATAAATAGATTTTTTTTTTTTAATTTAGCGCTTTTTCAATGTGAAATGTGTAAATATATTTTAATATATATGTGTAAAAATATTCACTAACAAAGCAAACAAAAAAAAAAAGTTTTAATTGTTTATCGTTTTTAAAAATAGATGTGAACAAAAGAAAAAAAGCAGGAAAATAATAATTAAATGGAGGAGAATAGGGAGTTAATTATGGCTGATTAGAGTAAATTAAGGGAACATTTGTTCATTGCTTTGATCTGCAAATGAAGCAACAGAAATATACAAAAAGAAACAATGTTTCTTTTTATTTTAGTGTTTAAGGCCCCTTTCACGCGAGGCGGACTCCGCTTCCACGGAGTCCGCCTCTGTCCGCCGGCTCAGCGGGAGATCTCTCCGTTGATCTCCGCTGATCCGACGAATGACAAGCCCCTCTCTGCTCACTGAGCGGGGAGGGGCTTGTCCAGCGCCGCTGGTCACAATGGAGAGATCGGATGAAAACGGACAGGGCTGTCTGTTTTCATCAGATCTCACCTGAGCGACGAATCTGGACGTAGAACCATACGTCTGCTTTTGGCAGATCGGACCGGGTCGGAGGTCAGCGGACATGTCTCCGCTGACATCCGACGCTCCATAGACTAGCATGGAGCGCCCGTTCAGATCCGCCGTCAAAACTGACAGGCGGATCTGAACGGTCCGATCGCGTGAAAGGGGCCTCAGGGCTGAGCAATGTTGGTAATAAACATTGCCGGCTGCTTTTTTTTTTTAGACAGCTCCAAATACCAGACTTCTTTAACACTAGGAAGACCCACTGACAGCTCAAAGAGCCGAGCCTGAAAGTATCGGTTTTAGGTATCGGTGCATTTGCATGAGTACCGATACTTGTGCAAATACTCGGTATCAGCACCGATACTAGTATTGGTCCAACCCTAATTTTAATAATTTTACCATATCAGATTTTTATTTGGTTTACTACTTCAATGAATACTATGCTCTGAATTTTGTAAATAAATGTATCACTGTCAATTTTAATCCTGTATTTCAGTGCAGCTGTCATTATACCTCTCTCTCTCTCTCTCTCTCTCTTTTCCAGACACAGGTACATCTGAGGTGCCAGGTTTGTTTTTTTAAGCAAACCCGTGTAATCATCATTATGGCTTATGAATAAGATTGCATGAAATGGAACCAATCAGTGTGGTTCACGATCATCAGTGTCAGACCAGTGCTGATAGTGAATCGGTTAAGAAAACCTGTACTGAGAGATATATTTAGGCTGACACAGGTAACCTCTTTTCCTTGCGATGCTAATTGTCATTGGTGTCATTGGTGTCATTGGTGATCCAATGGCTTTACTATTGCATATGTATCTGAGTCACTGACCCACAACATGTATCTCTGGTTTATGCCTTACTTACCTTGTGGCATTGTTCCCAGTGACTTCAAAAATATTGAATTTAGAGACAGATATAAAAATACAGTAGTACCTTGGATTACGAGCATAATCCGTTCCAGAAGAATGCTTGTATACCAAAGCACTCTTATATTATAATTTGTGTTTGTGTATATCTCACATATTTTTAAGCTGCTGCTAGGTTTTTCATTTAATATTACTTTTTTTGATATTTGAGCGCGGTGTTTGCTCCACATTTTTTCACTTGTATATCAAAGCGAGTTTCCCCATAGGAATCAATGGAAACTCAGATAATTCGTTCCACAGCCACTGCTTGTCTATGCAGTACCGCATGTGGCCATAGGTGGGGGGAGGGCGCCGGAGACACTCAGAAACATTCGGAGAAGCTTGGAGACGACTTGGAGACGATTGGAGACACTCAGGAACGGAGTGTCTTCGAGCAGGTCCGAGTGTCTCCGAGCGTCACCGGCGCCCCCCGCACCTCTGGCCAAATGCAGTACTGCGCACCCCAGAGGCTTGAACCCTGCTCGTCTTGCTGAGTCAGGATTTTTATAGCTCGTATTGCAAAACGATTGTAAACCGCGTTCCTCGCAATCCGAGGTTTTACTGTAGATCTTTCAGAAAGTTTAAATTGTGTGACAGTTTTGATCTCCTCAATGTATTCAATCCTAAATGGTGTTTGCTGGGTATTTTCGAAGACTTAGACATGACAGCTATGGCCAAACAATTTATTTAATTCTTACTATATTACGCTAGGAAAACAATAGTCTTGCAGTGGATTCACGCTGAACCATTACATACAGTATTGGCATGTGGAAAAGGCTGGTCAATCAGAACTTACCTCTGTACGAATTGAAGGGATTATAGAAGAAAATACTTTATTAAAAAAAACTAACAAACATTGACCTAGAGGACTGGTAGATCATGGCAATAGCTCTTTCAAAAAGCTCCAAGAATGTTCTAATATTGAAGAAATGCCTACAAAGGGCTATATAGATGATATTATACACCAGCTAGACGGGCCCAATTCATTCCATATTATTCCCCTCTTTGCTTCTGGGGATGCTCTCAGGCAGGAACTATGGCTCATATTTGGTGGGCATGTCCTAGAGCAGTGATGGCGAACCTTGGCACCCCAGATGTTTTGGAACTACATTTACCATGATGCTCATGCACTCTGCAGTGTAGTTGAGCATCATGGGAAATGCAGTTCCAAAACATCTGGGGTGCCAAGGTTCACCATCACTGTCCTAGAGTATGCAGACTACGGGTCAGGGTTTACACCCTTCTTCGTAACATATTTCACATCAACCTCAAAGGGGACCCTTTACGAGGCCCTTCTTTGTAAACCAATTTGAGAACTGCTTCACCCAGAGCGCCAATTGGCTCTGCATCTTTTTACTGCAACTAAGTTGACCATTGCGAAGGCTTGGAGAACCCCTGTGCTTTGCTTCGAAGCAGTTAAAGTGTAAGTTCACCTTTACAGAAAATCTGTTAAGTGAACTTACACTGGACCCCCTCCCCATCCCGCCCGGTCTAGCTAACCTGGAGTCCGGCTCTCCCCTGCACTGACAGCCTGTATCGCCGATGTACCGGTCCAAGGATTTGAAATCCCTGTGGCTTTCTCTCCTCTTCGCCCGCGGTGACAGGACAGGCTACGAGGGTTCTGATTGGTCATGTGGCCATGTGACGGTGCCGACCAATTAGAATGCTCCTAAATGTACCTCCTGACGAGGTACGTTTTGGAGATTAAGCTGCGGGGGATTTCTAAGTCCTGGACCGGTGAGGCGGTGACACGATGTCTCCTAGCAGGTGATCGCCGCGCTCCAGGTCAGCGGGACAGGGGTGGTGAGGAGGGGGTCCTGTGTAAGTTCACCTTACAGATTTTTCTGTAAAGGTAAACTTACTCTTCAAGAACTTTATGAACCATATCATGATAAATGAGAACCTGTCGGCCTTTGCTTTGGATACCCATGATAAATTTCTCAGGGTCTGGCAACCATGAATAGCATTTATCCAACCTTCCAGATTCGATAATAAGCTACTCTCAATTTGAGTGATCCCCCATTGCACACCCCATTGGACTCCTCCCCTTCTTTCCTCTTTCTTCTTGGCTCTTTTCCTTTTCCCTCTATATTCCAGCTTTTGATCTAGCTTTCTGCTGGGTGTGGTTTTGGTGGGGATGGTTACAATCACCACATCTTCTAACTAGTGTATCGTATACTTATTTACATAGACATCCATTCTCTACCAGTTGAACTGTCTTGTGTCCTCCACTAACAAGTTTGGATGTCTAGGTTTTAGTCCACCATGCACTACAGTCTGGGGGTATCAAGCTTCCTTCATCAAGGACTTAAGGACTTCAGTCAGTACGTTATACTGCATTAGTGAATTGTGTATCCAAAACAATCTTCTGCGCTCAGGAACCTAGTCCATATGTATGTGGTGTAGCCAACCCTTTGGACAAAATGTGGAAAGTCAAAGGTCTTGCTGCTCTCCTCAGAACAATGGGTGTCCTTGGAGCTGAAATATATAGAAAGACAGGGAGGGTGCACCGACCTTGTGCATTACCAAAGATAAAATTCATTTAAAAAGTAAAAACAAGAGTCATACTCACAAACAAACGTTTAAAAGAGGCTTAACATTGCTCAAAGAATTTGAAGCGGTGTCTTCTAGACACCCTTGAACCTGGACCGGGTGTATAAGAGGAACCAGGTGGTATCGCAAGTCCTTTTCCATCCTAGATTCCCCCAGAGGTTCTCCCCCAGTGTATAGATTGCATTCTTATTTTTGCCACCCAAATGCATTATTTTAAATTTTTCCACACTGAACCTCATTTGCCATGTAGTTGCCCACCCCATTCATTTGTTCAGATCTTTTCGCAAGGTCTCCACATCCTGCGGAGCAGTTATTGCCCTACTTAGCTTAGTATCGTCCGCAAATCCAGAGATTAAACTGTTTACCCCATCCTCCAGGTCGTTTATGAACAAATTATACACGCCTGCAGCTCTTTTCTTCCCTCATATCCAGGGGGCTACCCAGAGGAGTTGCTCTGAGGTCTAATGGTGCAAACATTGGGGCTGATCTGAGGTCTGAAAGTGCTGGAAATGGGCTGATCTGAGGTCTCAAGACTTGGTAAAGGTGACCTGGGATCAGAACTGTAAGACCAAGGATTTGGGTTCAAAAATTGTCCACATTTCTCTGAGAGTTTTAAGAAACCATCTTTTAAGAAAAGATTGGCTGTACTTCTCCTGTAAATCACAGGATAGCAGTTTGTTCTGCACTCCTGTGACCAGGGCCGTCTTAATAGCATCATGGGCCCCTGGGCAAAGTAATGCACCAGGGCCCAGGGGCCCCAATTTACGCACTTACTCAGGAATTAGTTGATAGAATTACACATATATTTATTAGTACTTTCAATAAAATGGATTTTAAACATTATAAAAAGCATTTGATAAATCAAAGACTGATCAACACAAAGGGCACAGTACAGGTGTGGAGGCAGAAGGGCGCAGTACAGGGGGGTCAGGAGGGCACAATACTGCGATCAGGAAGGCACAGCACAGGTTCCAGGATGCTGCTCAGGAAATGCCCATCCTGGGAATGTTTAGTAAAAAGCTTGACTGGTCTGGCAAATCCGGGACAGCTGGTATGTATGATGTAATGCAAGACTATCATTGGGCCCCCTATGCACCTGGGGCCCCTGGGCAGTGCCCATGCATTAAGACAGCCCTGCCTGTGACCCATTTTCAGCCGACAGAGGGCTGAAGCCCACTATTGGCTGATGTCACAGAGCCAAAAAAAACATTTTTTTATATATTTTTTGGGGATATTTATTATAGCAAAAAGTAAAAAATATTGCATTTTTTTCAAAATTGTCGCTCTATTTTTGTTTATGGCGCAAAAAATAAAAACCGCAGGGGCGATCAAATACCACCAAAAGAAAGCTCTATTTGTGGGGAAAAAAGGACGCCAATTTTGTTTGGGAGCCATGTCGCACGACCGCGCAATTGTCAGTTAAAGCGACGCAGTGCCAAATCGCAAAAAAGGGGCCTGGTCCTTTGGCTGCAAATTGGTCCGGGGCTGAAGTGGTTAAATACCGCAGGTGGGAAGCATGTTGTGAATTTATTTATACACTGTCTCTGCTGGCAATGAACAAAACACCTTGTACTGTCCATTACACAGTACATAAATCTTACCACCCGAGTTGTAATTGTGAATCGATTGGACTCCTTCAGTCAATATGTATTACTATGCTTCGGACTGCACTCAACTGTAATAATAATCAGCTGCAATTTTGGGTCTTATCGTGTTGAATTGTGCATTTTCCCTGTAATGACAGAAAAGAGAAGAATATAGATGTCGTTTGAAAATAGCTGTATGTCTCTGATATTTAGTGCGTTCGTTATATAAGGAGATGAAAGAACTCGGTGTCTCGGTGACAAGGTACAAGAAGATCAGTATGATTGATATCAGGTACTTCCAGTAAAGCTACCGAGATACTTCAGAAACTTTGATTTGTGGCTCTCGGATCTCTCTGTCCTCACCCATGAGCCACATTTTCTATTAGTCAGGCATCCAAGGCTCTCCATATTTCCATGTGTGATCATATGGATATGTTAAACGGTTATTTACTTTTTTGTGAGAGCTGTTTGTTTTTTTTTCACAGTGTTTCTAAAATCAGTTTTTACAGCGTTTTATGCGGGTCAATCACATGGCTCATTTCCTGGCACCAGCAACAATACAATGCATGTCAGTCCAGGATAGGTTTTTATATATTTTTGCCAATAATCTGCCTATGAGTAATGCCCGGTACACACGGTCGGAAATTCCGACGGAAAAGGTCCGATCGGATTATATTGTCGGAAAATCCGATCGTGTGTGGGCTCTATCGGACTTTTTCTGTCGACGGAAAAAATTTGAGAGCAGGATCTAAAATTTTCCGACAACAAAATCCGATCGGACTTTTTCCGATTGTTTGTGGAGAATTGCGATCGGACAAAGTGTCATGCATGCTCAGATCAAATTACGAGACCAAAGCTATTGGCTACTAGCCTCAACATAGTTCCGACGTAACCAACGAACGTCATCGTGTTCCGTACGATCAGATTTTCCGACAACTTTGTCCAACCGTGTGTATGCAACACCAGTTTAGGACAAAATCCGTCGAAAAAAATCAGACGGATTTTGTTGTCGGAATGTCCGAACGTGTGTACGGGGGCTAATGCCGTGTACACACGATCGGAAATCCCGCCAGCAAAAGACCGATGAGAGCTTTTGGTCGGAAAATGTGATCGTGTGTATGCTCCATCGGACTTTTGCTGGCAGAATTCCAGCCAGCAAAAGATTGAGAGCAGGCTCTCTATTTTTCGGTTGGAAAAAGTTCCGATCGGAAATTCTGATCATCTGTTCAAATTCCGACACGCAAAAAATTCCTACACATGCTCGGAAACAATTTGACGCATGCTCGGAAGCACTGAACTTAATTTTCTCGGCTCGTCGTAGTGTTGTACGCCACCGTGTTCTTGACGGTCAAAAGTTCAGAGAACTTTTGTGTGACCGTGTATATGCAAGACAAGAATTCCATCGGAAAAACCATCCAAGTTTTTTCAGATGGAAAATCCGCTCGTGTGTACGGGGCATAAGCCACCTGTCTTTTTGAAGGCCATTGACTGCTAACTCCAGTATTGTGCTAATGGGATGGAAGATGAGGTCGGAATAGGGACACGTTGCCTGTAGGCTTATGCCCCGTACACACGATCGGATTTTCCGATAACAAATGTTGGTTGTGAGCTTGTTGGTGGAAAGTCCTACCGTGTGTATGCTCCAGCGAACATTTGTTGTCGGACTTTCCACCATCAAATGTTGGCTAGCAGGTTCTTAAATTTTCCGCCAACAAATGTTTGTTTATCGGACTTTCCGATCGTGTGTACACAAGAAAGTCCACGCATGCTCGGAATCAAGTATGAGCCAGAGATATAACTAGCGTTCATAATAGAGCTATCACGTACGTCTTGTATACGTCACTATGTTCGTAATTGTTGGCCAACATTTGTGTGAGTGTGTGTATGCAAGACAAGTTGGAGCCAACATCCTTCGAACAAAAATCCACGGTTTTGTTGTCGGAAAGTCTGATTGTATGTACGGGGCATTACTTACATAGTTGCATACAGTACATAGTTAGTCAGGTTGAAAAACGACACAAGTCCATCTAGTTCAACCATAAAAGAAATAAATAAATAAAATAAAAAATATCATACAATCCCATATACCCACAGTTGATCCAGAGGAAGGCGAGAAAAAGCAGGATCCAATTTGCTACAGCAGGGGAAAAAATTCCTTCCTGATCCCAGAGAGGCAATCGGATTTTCCCTGCATTAACTTTACCTATAAATGTTAGTACCCAGTTATATTCTGTACATTTAGGGATGAATCCAGGCCTTTCCTAAAGCAATCTACTGAGCTGGTCAGAATTACCTCTGGAGGGAGTCTATTCCACATTTTTCACAGCTCTTATACCCCGTACACACGGTCGGAATTTCCGACCACAAAATCCATCTGATTTTTTCCGACGGATTTTGTCCGACACTGGTGTTGCATACACACGGTCGGACAAAGTTGTCGGAAAATCCGATCATCCTGGACGTGGTGACGTTCGTTGCGTACGGCGGGACTTTGTAGAGGCTAGTAGCCAATAGCTTTGGTCTTGTAATGTGATGTGAGCATGCGTGGCACTTTGTCCGTCGAAATTCGCTACACACGATCGGAAAAAGTTCGATAGGACTTTGTTGTCGGAAAATTTGAGGGCAGCATCTCAAACTTTTTCCGACGGAAATAGTCCGATGGAGCCCCCACACGGTCGGAATTTCCGACAACATGGTCCGATAGGACATTTTCCGTCGTAAAATCCGACCGTGTGTACGGGGCATTAGTGTGAAGAAACCTTTCCGTAACTGGAGATTAAATCTTTTTTCCTCTAGACGTCATGAGTAGTGATGAGCTGAACTGCCTTGGGTTCAGTTTAAGCAGGGTCCGGCGAACTTCAAAGAGATTCGAATGCTGAACGCAGACCCCACTGAATTCAACGGGAGACAAATTTGTCAAATTAACCAGCTCCCGCCCATACTATAGCCAAAAGACGGCTTACTTTGCGGGGAGGGCGCCCGTGGATGTTCCCCCGTGATCACGCTACCTGCACGCCCCCCTGCGGCGTGCGTGCGGTGCGCTCTGTGATCGCTGCATATTTGGGACACAGCTGATCACAGATCGGGGTAAAGGGCCAATCAAAGCCGCCCTTTACCACGTGATCAGTTGTGTCCAATGACAGCTGATCACACAGTAAACACAAGCCGGTTATCAGCATTTCTTTCCTCGTGCTGACAGGGTGAGGAGAGGAGAGCTGTTAAAAGGCTTGTGTGAAAGGGACATCTACACTGGTAATCATTTTCTGAGCCCTAAGGGACATGGTAAAGCCCTCTGAATGCCAGTAAAAGCACCAGTCACTAAATAAAATAGTAAGCTTACAATCCTGTTCACACGTTGAATTTTCTTTGCTTTGCTTTACTTAAAAAAATTATTTTGGAGGTATTTGAGGTATGAGATATCCCAGGATGCACTGGAAAACCAACAAGCGAACCCAGAAGATGTCATTAGCAGTCACTTCTGGTTCATGTGTATATATTCTGGGACTGTCTGGTGCAGACGTCACATCTAGTGTGCAGCGTGGAGCAGCAGGAAGGTGAGCGGGGTGTGGACTGGAGAGAATACTGAGCGGTGGAGGATCAGCAGGGCTGGGGGACCAGAGGAGGAGAAACTAGCAGATGTCAACTGTGGTGCGCAGCATGGGAGCAATATAGCAGGAGGTGAGTAGGGACCAGAGAGAGAGGAGGATCAGCAGAGCTGGGGGTTATTACTGAGGGGGAGATCAGCAGAGCTGGGGTTTGCTACTGAGTGGGGCATCAACAGAGCTGGGGGTTATTACTAGGTGGGGGATCTGCAGAGCTGGGGGTTACTACTGAGCGGGGCATCAGCAGAGCTGTGGGTTACTACTAAAGCCCCATACACACGGTCGGATTTTCCGATGGATTCTGTCCTATCGGACAATGTTGTCGGAAATTCCGATCGTGTGTAGGCACCATCGGACAGTTTCCATCGGATTGTCCGACGGACAAAGTTCTATCTCCTGCTCTATAAATATTCCGACAACAAAGTCCGATCATACCAATTCCGATCGTGTGTAGCAAATTCCGACGGACAAAGTGCCACGCATGCTCAGATCACATTACAAGACCAAAGCTATTGGCTACTAGCCTCTACGTAGTTCCGTCGTAGGCAACAAACGTCACCACGTTCAGAATGATCGTATTTTCCGACAACTTTGTCCGACCGTGTGTATGCAACACCAGTGTCGGACTAAATCCGTCGGACCAAATCCAATGGATTTGGTGGTCGGATTTTCCGACCGTGTGTATGGGGCTTTAGCGGGGGATGTTCAAAGCTGGGGGTACTAAGGAGTTGGGGCATCAGCAGAGCTGGGGGTACTAAGGAGTTGGGGCATCAGCAGAGCTGGGGGTACTACTGAACAGGAGATCTGCTGAACAAGGGTACTAATAAGCTGGGGATCTGCTGAACGAGGGTACTAATAGGCTGGGGATCTGCTGAACGAGGATACTAATAAGCTGGGATCTGCTGAATAGGGGTATTAACAGGCTGGGGATCTGCTGAGCGAGGATACTAATAAGCTGGGATCTGCTGAATAGGGGTACTAACAGGCTGGGGATCTGCTGAGCGAGGATACTAATAAGCTGGGGATCTGCTGAGTTGGGGTACTTCTGAGCTGGGGTTCTAGTGGGGCCCTTTAAAACAAATAGAAAATCAACACGCACAGAGCATTTGTGAAGGTTCATTTAGCCCTTGTTCAAAATTGCACGATAAGTCGCACCCCAATGCCGGTGTTCTGTCGAGAAGTGCCCGCCATCGAGAAGTGCCCGGTATGTACTGCTCATGCGCCGTACGGAACAGCACAACGGCTGATTTGCCGATCAGCCGGGCTGACGTCACCAGGGCGCATGCGCACATCGTAGGAGGTATGTCTCGATGGGAGATACCATTTCACAGGCACAATTTAAACCTATACAAACAGCGGGGGGGACCGTACTTCTCAGATTGTGCATCGCTGCTGCTGGAGGGTGGCTAGTGGTTGTGTTGAAGAGCTGGTTTTGTCTGTGTTGCAACCCGCCCTGTCACACAGGCAAAACCGGCCGTTCAACACAGCAAACCCGCCCTGCAACACAGACAAAACCGGACCATCAGCACACTGTAAAGCCGCCCCGCAACAGCGAGGCACAATGTGAGAACTACGGTCTCCCCTCCGCTGTTTGTATAGGTTTCAATTATGGCCGTGAAATGGTATCTCCCATTGAGAGATGCCTCCTACGATTTGCGCTTGCGCCCTGGTCACGTCACTCCAGCTGATCGGCAAATCCGCTGAAGTGCAGCTCCGTCCTGCGCATGGGGCACTATTTGATGGGGGGGGCACTTCTCGACAGAACACCGGCAATGGAACCGTTCAAATTACCGTGACTCACGTTGCATCGATTTTGAAAAAGTTTCCTGCACTACTTTTTTCCAATTTCATTGTGACTTCCATAGACTTCTGTTAAACGAAGTTGCAAGCTGCAATGAAATCGGAGGTGCGAATCGCACTAATCTCCTGCTTTGAAATCATGCTGAAGTAGTGCGCCCCAGTGTGAACCACTAAAGATTCAAAAAAGCATCACACAAGCATTAAAAACACATTAGAAAAGCATGTTAAAGCAGTAGGTGCTTTAATGTGTGTTAGGCTGGGTTCAAACACTTGTGCGATGCCAGACATCACATGTGATTCGCACCGCATAGCTGTGCAGACCACATGCGATGTCTGTGCATTGCGAATTCAGCCATACAGTTTGTATGGCTGAAATCGCATTGCATTCGCACCAAAACGGTGCAGGACCCTGGTCTGCACTGGAATCGGATCGCATGGGTGTTCACACCCATGTGATCACAATTCCTGTCCGATTTCACAGTTCGCACTGCAATCCACGAACCCGAGTTGGGGGTGTCATTAACTTTACAATGACACCCGCAGCGGTTCGCAGAGAGAAGTGTGAACAAATACTTCCGGTCTCGGCCGCAACCGGAAGTGACGACACCTGGCTCCTCCCTGGCGCGTTGCGTCACTGCACACGTGAATTCATCAAAGCCACTTCCGGTCGTGGCTGAGACCGGAAGTACTTGTTCTTATTGCTGATATTCATCATTTTAAATGTAAGTTACTACGTGTGTTGGATCTAATACATTTTTAAATTACTACACAATGGAGCCACCCTTCTTTTTTACTACATGCCCCCACTATATCCATTGAGCGCGGAGATCGAGGCTGTCTGCTGAATATCGTTTGCTCTGAGGTGACTACTGGAGGTCGATCGACTGTGGAATTTTGTGTCTATTGCTGATCCGAGCTCGACTTGGCCCTTAGGGGCCGCTGCTAGAGGTGAGAGGCTGGGGGAAACAGGGGGCACACTTCGGATGGTGATTGGATGAAGTAGACACTGATCGTTTTTTTCTGCACATTGATCGTTTTTTGCACATGCACTTTTTTTGATTGCTGCAAGGATATTTGATTTTTATATTTCGTTGGGAGCTTTATCATATTGTTCTTTGGATTTTCATTTCACTTACTGCAAGCTGCACATTACTGTAATTTTTCACAGATTGTATTTTTGCTCTTTGAAGATTGTTTGCAATATATTTTTATATTTTTCTTGTGTTATCTGCTATTTTGCACATTATTATTATACTTTTGATCATTTGTTTATTTAATAGGTGATTGTGTTTACACATATTTTTATCTGCACATTATTTCGATTAACTTTATTCATACACAGGTTAGTTAGCTCCACATAATTTATATACATTTTTATATTTATTATAGCGTCATCAATTAGCCACGTGCAATTTGTTTCGTTCCAAATGATTTTATTAACAAATTTCGACAAATTCGTCAATTCGGAAGTATCCAAATTAATGAAAACCCGCTTTTTCCGAATATTCGTCAATTTGAATATTCAAAAATTCGTAAATTTGAATATTCATAAATTAGAAAATTCGGAAATTTGGAAATTTGAACATCCGAAAATTTGAAAATATTAACTAACTAATAATAACTTAACTATTACTAACTATTAAATTATAGGTATTGCAATTTCCTTTCAAATTTGGCTGTTAGTGAACGTAATGAATACGAATTTATCCGAAGTTACAAATTATCCGAAATAATGAATGCCGCATTTAAACAAATGAAACATAACAAATTAATAATAATAAATAACAATAATAATAATAATAAAAACGTTTTATTATTATTATTTATTATAAATTAGTTCCGTTCCATTCGTTTAGATGCGGCATTCGTATTTTTCGTATAATTCGTAACTTCGAATAAATTCGTATTCGTTACGCTCACTAACAGCCAAATTTGAAAGGAAATTCCAATACCTATAATTTAATATTTATTTATTTTTTTAACATATTTATTTATTGATTTTGTTCAAGAAAAATGATATTACACACATATATATATATATATATATATATATATATATATATATATATAAAAACGGTTAAATTTCGTACCTATATCACTTATCTCGTACCATTAGCCAAACTTAATTTAATAGTTAGTTATTATTAGTTAGTTAGTTAATCTTTTGAATTTTCAGATTTTCTTTCTTATTTTCGAAATTTCAGATTTTAGAATTTTAGAATTTTAGAATTTCCGAATTTACAAATTTTTTACGAATTTTCTAAGGTAACGAATTGCGATCATAACGAATGACCCGAAAGACGAAAAAGAAAAAAAAAACGAATCAAGCAAAAACAAACACATTTTTTGGCAGTGCACATGTCTACCATTACCGTATATACTCGAGTATAAGCTGAGGTTTCCAGCACATTTTTTTGTGCTGAACCTCCTTATACTCGAATCAAGCACTTTTCTGCAGCAAAAAAATTTAATTTTCCGACCCGACTTTGTGGCCCCCTATCTCGGGGCCACTTGGGGCTAGGAAATGTATGTTGTAGTGTTGGTTCCACTGGGTTTGCACACCAAATTTGGAGTTCCTAGCACCAAGTGGTCCCGAGATACGAGGCCGCAAAGTCGGGTTGGAAAATATCATTTTTTGCTGCAGAAAAGTGCTTGACATTTTCTGACCCGACTTTGGGGCCTCGTATTTCGGGGCCACTTGGTGCTAGGAACCCCAAATTTGGTGTGCAAATTCAGTGGATCCAACATTACAATATATACACATTTGGGGTTCCTAGCACCAAGTGGCCCTATGATACAGGGCCCCAAAGTCGGTCAATTGTGTCCATCTGCAGCAATGTAATTTCGGGACCCTTTGGGTCCAGAGACCCCAAGTTTGAAGTTCGGGGGACCTATGGCTGCAAATGGGCACAGTGAGGCATGCAAATGGGCATTGTTGACCCTCTTTTCCACTTACCGTAGCTGCGCATTTCTCACCCTAGGCTTATACTCGAGTCAATACGTTTTCCCAGTTTTTTGTGGTAAAATTAGGTGCCTCGGCTTATATTCGGGTCGGCTTATACTCGAGTTTATACGGTAATTTATCCAGCACTTCACATATAACTGTATATATTTTGTACTATCACATCAGTCCCTGCCTTCAAGCAGCTTACAGTCTTAGGTCCCTAAACTCACATTCATACATAATAGGGCCAATTTAGACAGGAGCCAAATGGCCTACCAGCATGTCTTTGGAGGGCAGGAGGAAATTAGAGTTCCCGGAGGAAACCCACACAGGGAGAACATGCAAAATCCAGGCAGGTAGTGACGGGGTTGAGACTTGAACCAACAACTCTAGTGCTGCCCGGTGGAAGTGCTAACCACTTAGCCACTATGCTGTCCATAGCATTCTAGAGTGAGCATCAAATCCATAAACATCTAGAACCAAAATTATCTGAGAACATGTTTATAGAGTACTTTCCTAAATTACGGAAGGCCAACAAAATCAAACTTTTGAAATGAAAACAAACATGGACTTTACATTTCTATAAATAGGCCCTTCAGGTATTTGGAGATGTTGGTGAGGCAGGTACTAATAAACAGGAAACCAACCAGCATAATATTTGGATAGTGTCATACAACGGGCAAGCCGGGATTTGCAATAATTGCTCAGCTATAAAACATAATTGCTTTGATACAGAAAAAATAATAGGTCACTGATTATTTTTATTGTTATTAGGAACTTGGCATTTGTGGCCAGCGGAAGGAGGTTTTTGCAATCTGTAGCAGTTGTGGGATTGTGAATACGATTACGACCAGATCAGCTACTACGACTGTTACTTTTATGTACCCACCATCAGCCCCACTATATTGGGGTTTGTAGCTGGCCAAGGTGCAGGGTCCAAAGTTCTAATAGGATCTCTTTCATGGGAATCTATCCATTGTTCATTGAATGTCCACTGAGTAATAGGATTAGGATTCTAGAGGTAGTTAGGGGATTCTGTAGCAGACTTGGTGGCCCTCTAAGGGATGAGATTTCTGGACTGAACTGGAGAAAATGTGGGAGATGGGGGTCTCTCCAGGAAGCTGCTTGATTTGAAGGGGCACTATAGGACTTTGTTGGAAGTTGGGGGTATCTGGGAGGTTGGAGGCTTCGTGGCTATCTAGGGGCACTGAAAAAGGTCTGGGGGGCACTGTATGAGGTGGGGGGGGGGGGGACACAGTAGGAGCTGAGGGCTAGCAAAGGTCCTGCGACCATGTGGGAGGCTGAGGGACACAGCGGATCACTATGGGAGCTGGGTGGTGATGTGGGAGGCCGATGGGGCACTGCAGGTCACTATGGGAGGGTTGAGGTGGCACTATGGGAGCTAGGTGGTGATGTGGGAGGCTGAGGGGCACTGCCGGTCACTATGGGAGGGTTAAAGTGGCACTATGGGAGTTGAGTGGTGATGTAGGAGGCCGAAGGGCACTACAGGTCACTATGGGAAGGTCGAGGTGGCACTATGGGAGCTGGGTGGTGATGTGGGAGGCCAAAGGGCACTGCAGGTCATTATGGGGGGTTGAGGTAGCACTAAAGGAACTGGGTGGTGATGTAGGAGGCCGAAGGGCACTGCAGGTCACTATGGGAGGGTTGAGGTGGCACTATGGGAGATGGGTGGTGATGTGGGAGGCCAAAGGGCACTGCAGGTCCCTATGGGGAGGTTTGAGGTGGCACTAAGGGAACTGGGTGGTGATGTAGGAGGCCGAAGGGCACTGCAGGTCACTATGGGAGGGTTGAGGGGGCACTATGGGAACTGGGTGGTGATGTGGGAGGCCGAGGGGCACTGCAGGTCACAATGCGAGGGTTGAGGTGGCACTATGGGAGTTAGGTTGTGATGTGGGAGGCTAAAGGGCACTGCTGATCACTATGGGAGGGTTGAGGTGGCACAATGGGAGCTGGGTGGTGATGTGGGAGGCTGAAGGGCACTGCTGATCACTATGGGAGGGTTAAAGGTGGCACAATGGGAGCTGGGTGGTGATGTAGGAGGCCGAAGGGCACTGCAGGTCACTATGGGAGGGTTGAGGTGGCACTATGGGAGCTGGGTGGTGATGTGGGAGGCTGAAGGGCACTGCTGGTCACCATGGGAGGGTTGAGGTGGCACTATGGGAGCTGGGTGGTGATGTAGGAGGCTGAAGGGCACTGCAGGTCACTATGGGAGGGTTGGGGGGCACTATGGGAGCTGTGTGATGATGTGGGAGGCTAAAGGGCACTGTAGGTCACTATGGGAGGGTTGAGGTGGCACTATGGGAGCTGGGTGGTGATGTGGGAGGCCAAAGAGCACTGCGGGTCACTATGGTAGGGTAAGGGGGGGCACTATGGAAGCTGGATGGCGATATGGGAGGCCATGGGGCACTGCAGGTCACTATGGGAGGGTTGAGGTGGCACTATGGTAGCTGGGTGGTGATGTGGGAGGCCAAAGGGCACTGCGGGTCACTATGGTAGGGTTAGGGGGGCACTATGGAAGCTGGGTGGCGATATGGGAGGCCGGGGGGCGCTGCAGGTCACTATGGGAGGGTTGGGGGGCACTATGGGAGCTGGGTGGTGATGTGGGACACCGAGGGGCAATGTAGGTCACTATGGGAGGGTTGGGGGCACTATGGGAGCTGGGTGGTGATGTGGGAGGCCAAAGAGCACTGCGGGTCACTATGGTAGGGTTAGGGGGGGCACTATGGAAGCTGGATGGCGATATGGGAGGCCATGGGGCACTGCAGGTCACTATGGGAGGGTTGAGGTGGCACTATGGTAGCTGGGTGGTGATGTGGGAGGCCAAAGGGCACTGCGGGTCACTATGGTAGGGTTAGGGGGGCACTATGGAAGCTGGGTGGCGATATGGGAGGCCGGGGGGCGCTGCAGGTCACTATGGGAGGGTTGGGGGGCACTATGGGAGCTGGGTGGTGATGTGGGACACCGAGGGGCAATGTAGGTCACTATGGGAGGGTTGGGGGCACTATGGGAGCTGGGTGGTGATGTGGGAGGCTGAGGGGCAATGTAGGTCACTATGGGAGGGTTGGGGGGCACTATGGGAGCTGGGTGGTGATGTGGGAGGCTAAAGGGCACTGTAGGTCACTATGGGAGGGTTGAGGTGGCACTATGGGAGCTGGGTGGTGATGTGGGAGGCCAAAGAGCACTGCGGGTCACTATGGTAGGGTTAGGGGGGGCACTATGGAAGCTGGATGGCGATATGGGAGGCCATGGGGCACTGCAGGTCACTATGGGAGGGTTGAGGTGGCACTATGGTAGCTGGGTGGTGATGTGGGAGGCCAAAGGGCACTGCGGGTCACTATGGTAGGGTTAGGGGGCACTATGGAAGCTGGGTGGCGATATGGGAGGCCGAGGGGCGCTGCAGGTCACTATGGGAGGGTTGGGGGGCACTATGGGATCTGGGTGATGATGTGGGACACCGAGGGGCAATGTAGGTCACTATGGGAGGGTTGGGGGCACTATGGGAGCTGGGTGGTGATGTGGGAGGATGAAGGGGCAATGTAGGTCACTATGGGAGGGTTGGGGGGCACTATGGGAGCTGGGTGGTGATGTAAGAGGCTGAAGGGCACTGCAAGTAACTATGGGAGGGATGAGGTGGCACTAAGGGAGCTGGGTGGCGATTCGGGAGGCCAAGGGGCACTAAGCTTGAAGTCTAGGAGGAGGGAGAACAGTACCGGCAGTGGGTCATGGCCTGGTGGCTGTGAACCACTCTCTGGGAGTTTTTCAGTCAGGCTTCATGAGGTATGTAAACGGTCTACATCTATAGCAAGGGCATTATCCAATGCTGCAGTGTGTTTTTTATCTACATGACCCCCTGTACTAGACTTTTTTCTGCACTCAGGCCTAGGTTTGTTTTGATCCACCATTGTCCAACACACACAGGGAGGTGTGAAGGGTGGAAATGGCCCATAAATCCCTAATGGCTCTTCAAATACCTCAGTGTACACAATGTCATCCTTATCCAAACCCTGCTAATCCCACCACAGCTAACCCCCCCCCCCCCTCCTCATTGTGTGAGGAGACAGGTGCCTCTCTCCTCATTGTGTGAGGAGACAGGTGCCCCCCTCCATTATATGAGGAGACAGGTGCCCCTTCCATTATATGAGGAGACAGGTGCCCCTTCCATTATATGAGGAGACAGGTGCCCCCCTCCATTATATGAGGAGACAGGTGCCCCTTCCATTATATGAGGAGACAGGTGCCCCTTCCATTATATGAGGAGACAGGTCCCCCCTCCATTATATGAGGAGACAGGTGCCCCCCTCCATTATATGAGGTGACAGGTGCCGCCCTCCATTATATGAGGTGAGAGGTGCCCCCTCCATTATATGAGGAGACAGGTGCCCCCTCCATTATATGAGGTCAGAGGTGCCCCCTCCATTATATGAGGTGAGAGGTGCCCCCCTCCATTATATGAGGTGAGAGGTGCCCCTCCATTATATGAGGTGAGAGGTGCCCCCTCCATTATATGAGGTGACAGGTGCCCCCCTCCATTATATGAGGTGAGAGGTGCCCCCCTCCATTATATGAGGTGAGAGGTGCCCCCTCCATTATATGAGGTGAGAGGTGCCCCCCTCCATTATATGAGGAGACAGGGGCCCCCTCCATTAAATGAGGAGACCGGTGCCCCCTCCATTATATGAGGTGACAGGGGCCCCCTCCATTATATGAGGTGACAAGGGCCCCCTCCATTATATGAGGTGAGAGGTGCCCCCTCCATTATATGAGGAGACAGGTGCCCCCCTCCATTATATGAGGTGAGAGGTGCCCCCTCCATTATATGAGGTGAGAGGTGCCCCTTCCATTATATGAGGTGAGAGGGGCCCCCTCCATTACATGAGGTGACAGGGGCCCCCTCCATTACATGAGGTGAGAGGTGCCCCCTCCATTATATGAGGTGAGAGGTGCCCCTTTCATTATATGAGGTGAGAGGGGCCCCCTCCATTACATGAGGTGACAGGGGCCCCCTCCATTACATGAGGTGAGAGGTGCCCCCTCCATTATATGAGGTGAGAGGTGCTCCCTCCATTACATGAGGTGAGAAGTGCCCCCCTCCTTCATATGAGGTGAGAGGTGCTCCCTCCATTACATGAGGTGAGAGGTGCCCCCTCCATTATATGAGGTGAGAGGTGCCCCTTCCATTATATGAGGTGACAGGGACCCCTCCATTACATGAGGTGACAGGGGCCCCCTCCATTACATGAGGTGAGAGGTGCCCCCTCCATTACATGAGGTGAGAGGTGCTCCCTCCATTACATGAGGTGAGAGGTGCCCCCTCCATTACATGAGGTGAGAGGTGCTCCCTCCATTACATGAGGTGAGAGGTGCTCCCTCCATTACATGAGGTGAGAGGTGCCCCCTCCATTACATGAGGTGAGAGGTGCCCCTTCCATTATATGAGGTGAGAGGGGCCCCCTCCATTACATGAGGTGAGAGGGGCCCCCTCCATTACATGAGGTGAGAGGGGCCCCCTCCATTACATGAGGTGAGAGGTGCCCCCTCCATTATATGAGGTGAGAGGTGCTCCCTCCATTACATGAGGTGAGAGGTGCCCCCCTCCTTCATATGAGGTGAGAGGGGCCCCCTCCATTACATGAGGTGAGAGGTGCTCCCCTCCATTATATGAGGAGACAGGGGCCCCCCTCCATTACATGAGGTGACAGGGGCCCCCCTCCATTACATGAGGTGAGAGGTGCCCCCTCCATTATATGAGGTGACAGGGGCCCCCTCCATAACATGCGGTGAGAGGTGCCCCCCTCCTTCATATGAGGTGACAGGGGCCCCCTCCATAACATGCGGTGAGAGGTGCCCCCCTCCTTCATATGAGGTGACAGGGGCCCCCTTCCATTACATGAGGTGAGAGGTGCCCCCTCCATTATATGAGGTGACAGGGGCCCCCTCCATTATATGAGGAGACAGGGGCCCCCTCCATAACATGCGGTGAGAGGTGCCCCCCTCCTTCATATGAGGTGACAGGGGCCCCCTTCCATTACATGAGGTGAGAGGTGCTCCCTCCATTATATGAGGTGAGAGGTGCTCCCTCCATTACATGAGGTGAGAGGGGCCCCCTCCATTACATGAGGTGAGAGGTGCTCCCCTCCATTATATGAGGAGACAGGGGCCCCCCTCCATTACATGAGGTGACAGGGGCCCCCTCCATAACATGCGGTGAGAGGTGCCCCCCTCCTTCATATGAGGTGACAGGGGCCCCCTTCCATTACATGAGGTGAGAGGTGCTCCCTCCATTATATGAGGAGACAGGGGCCCCCTCCATAACATGTGGTGAGAGGTCCCCCCCCTCCTTCATATGAGGTGACAGGGGCCCCCTTCCATTACATGAGGTGAGAGGTGCTCCCTCCATTATATGAGGTGACAGCCAGGTCCTCTTCCCTATCTATGTACTGAGCCCTCTGTACTGATAACAACAATCCCCCGCCCCCTCACTCTCCCCCTCCCCTCCCCCTCTCCCTCTCCCTCTGGCACATTCTACCCCAGCAACCAGCCGTCCCTTAGCAACACGGTCGGCGGCTCAGCCAATCTGACGGCGCCGCACACGCCGGGCCAATGGGAAGGCGAGGCCAGAGAGAGGCCAGGAGAAGCCAGAGCCGCCATTTTCATTCCGCTGAAAGACAAAAGAGAGGAAGCAGCCGGAGAGCCGGGCCGAGGGAGGACCTCAGGTAAAGAAATGAATGAGGCCTTCATACACCGAACTGGGGGGCCACTGGGGTGTGTGAGAGGCAACGTCTACATTGTGTGTGGGTGATAGTAATGGATGGTGATGGGAGATCTGTCGGGGGACTTCAAGTCCCAGTATTCCCTGTCAGGTCTATTAGAGGAAAGCAGTGGGGGGATTAGAAGGGTGCCTTGTCATGTCTATTAGAGGTGAACAGGGGGACTACAAGTCCCAGAATGCCCCGTCTCGTCTATTAGAGGAAACCAGTGGGGGACTACAACGCTCAGCATGCCCTGTCATTCCTATTTGAGGATTACAAGTCCCAAGATGCCTTGTCAGGTCTGTTACGAGGAGAATAAGGGGGACTACGACTCCCAGCATGCCCAGGCAGGCCAATTAGAGCAGATCTACGATTCCCAGTGTACCCTTTTAGGTCTATTGCAGGAGAACAGGGGGACTTCAAGTCCCAGGATACCCTGTCCAGTGGAGGACTACAAGTCTTAGCATGTCCTATTCAGGGTGGATAAAAATCAATGATTTGAAAAAAAAAATAATAAATATATATATATATATATATATATATATATATATATATATATATATATATATATAATTTTTTTTTTTAATCCTGATTTTTTATCAAATTTATTTTAATAAAAATAAATTGGAGTAAAAATTTATATCTAAGAAGGATAGTTTTCTATTTAAGATACATTAATAATTTTAGTTTATTCAGCATGAAATGGAGCTTAGTTATGTAGCATGAGGCTGTATATCTTGCAATATTTACTTTTTTTTTTTTTTTGTAAACTCATTCAATGAATCGAAGCTCTGCAAGCTGAGATAACATGCACCACATTGATGCATTCACACAATTTCACAGTAACCATGAGATAAAAAGGAATATTGAGCGCTATGTAAACTGTTGGCGCTATATAAATCCTGTCTAATGATAATGTTCCTTTAATCCCATTGTTTTGCAAACCCATGTACACTACAAACTGTATGATTGAATCGGTTCTGATATCAGCGTTTTATCATCCTAAATAGGAAACCTTCATTTTGTTTGCAAATATTAAAGATTCCAACTACCAGTAAGAATAAGTCCTTACATTTAAAGAGCACCTGTCATTTCAGATCCATCATGGCAGCGCCTGTTAGCGGGCATCCAATCACCTGGTGCCGCCACGTCCCTCGCCGTGTTGTCACTGCCACATCACCAGCCGTCCCATTAAAGTGAATGGGACTGTCTGTGAGTCCCCAGCGGGTCAGAGGAGGAGCCTCTGCGGCACAGAGATGACAGCTGCTCTTTAAAAAATTAGGAATTAAATCAAGCCTTTTTACTAGTGATTTAAATCAAATCCACCCTGGTCCCATCAAATGTATTAGAGAAGACCGGAGGGACTACAAGTCCCAGAATCCCCTGTGGGGCCAATTAAATGAGACCAGTGGCGGACTACAATTCCCAGAATGTCCTGTCAGGCCTATTGGAGGCCTAGATGGCCCACTCAGGTCTATTTGGATAAAGCCAGCAGGGGACAACAAAACCCGGCATGCCCTTGTTGGGTTTGTGAGAAGTGACCGGCAGATGACTACAAGTCCCAGCATGCCCTGTGTCTGTCTTTTTAGGGTTGAAAATATATTTATTGGTAGTTTAACAAACCATACAAAGGACACTGTCTAAAGTTACAACCTGGTGACAATCACAAGCGAACGTGTGTGGTGAGCTCCTGTGTCTGTCTATAAAAGGGGACTTGGCTCTTGGAAATGTCATAGTGGAAGGGAAGAGCCCAGTGTGTGTGTGGGGGGGGGGGGGGGGGATTTAGGCTCGTTTTTTGCAATGGAGCTTTAAGGAAAGCCCATGAAGATGGAAACTTGGCTCTGTGGTTTCTGTCCTCGCAGGTTCTTTTTTTTTTTTTTTTATTTATTTTTTATTACTGATGTGTCTTCTCGTCGACGTTGCGTCACATTGTTTGCATCCTCCGTCCCCGCCCTCTGCTCCCATGGGGGGGGAGGGGTGATGTAACACTGGTGACAGGCAGCACAGATGTCCACATCCTGCATGTAGGATGGAGGTTCCCAGAGACACCGGAGGATGGTGATAGATCAGCAGATGAGATATCCTGTGTTTTAATGGAAAAATAAGCCCCCCCCCCCCTCCAGCTGAACACCAAACAATAGTAATGTCCTAGGCTCAGCAATGAGGGCATTGTGACCCCCCCCTCTAATCGTTCCACCACATATCGGCGCACTTTCCTTAATCCGCCTTTTAGCGCCTGTGCTGACTGGCTTTTGTTGGTCTGACGGGTTTTGCTTTCTCATACAAGTCATTGGAATGCAAACCTCCGCTTGAAGCGGCGCAACTTCAGGTCAGGAGGTCAACGGCAGGTCAAGTGCATCCAACAGTGAATTTTAAATGATCTCCTAATCATCCCAAACTGTTCTCATTGACCCTTAAAGTGGTTGTACACCCTGTAAACTCTGTACAGCCACATTTACCTACAGGTAAGTCTATATTAAGGCTCACCTGTAGGTGCTGGAAATATCCACGGTTTAGGAGATATTTACAATAAAGCCGTGCGCCGATGTCTACGGCGCATGTGTACTTTAGAAAGGGCACATTGTGCCGTTTTCTAAACGGGGTCATGCCGTAAATGGTGGCGTCACGGAAGTGGCGTCACGAGACTCCGGCCAGTGAGAGCCGGAGTTCGCAGCCCCGGAAGGAAGAGGGGTGAAGATGGACACTCGCTGCGAGTGGGGACCGCTGTGATATCGCGGGCTTCGGTTTCAGGTAAGTGACACATAATGAGCTACAATGTGTTGCATAGTAGCCCAGTATGCTTTACCTTTTGCAGGGAAATAAAACCCATCAGGGTTTACTTCCTCTTTAAAGTGGGACTTTAGTCTGAAAATAAAGTCCTGCTAGATGACTTCAGGCTGGCTGCTTTTTCAGGTATAGTTGTGTAAATCGTTAAAGAGGAAGTAAACTCTGATGGGTTTTACTTCCTCTTTATTTCCCTGCAAAGTTAAAGCAGGGAAATAATCTGGTGCAGCTTTGTATAGAAACCAATCGGCTTCCCTTTTTTTTTTTTTTTTTTTTTTTGTCAAAGCTTAATTGGACAAGCTGATGTTAGAAGCTGATTGGCTACCTTGCAAAGCTGCATCAGATTCTGATAACTACAGTTTTAGTGGATCTTCCTATTTTTCTCCCCTCTTTTCTCCCCTCTTTCCCGCTACCTCCCCTTCTGTTCCAGTGTTGCAAGCATGAAAAGCCTCTTAAAGTGGTGGGCCACCCTAAGAAAGAAAAGAACATTTTTATTCTTTAAAAAAAAAATTTTTTTTATCCGAAATCCCTGTTGCTAGGCAGTCTTCCTAATCTGCCTCCTTCCTACTCTGCGGTGATGTTCTGTGATCTTCGGTCTTCTGTCCTCCTCCGCATTGTCTTCTGGGTAATGGGGCGCGCTGTGTTCTGGGAACTATGTGTTCCCTAACACAGCGCGTCCCATTCACAAAGCACCGCGCGACTCACGCATTCGCAGTAGGAAACGGGCAGTAAAGCTGTAAGGCTCCACTGCCTGTTTCCCTTAGTGAGGATGGCGGCGCTGGGACCGGAGCGCCGAGGGACATGTCGGCCTCGGCGGCCGACATCGCGGGCGCCCTGGGCGGGTAAGTGTACTTGTTAAAAGTCAGCAGCTACTTTTTTTTTTTTTTTTTTTTATTTTTTTTTTTTTTTTTAGCTGCTGACTGAAAAAAAAAAAATTTAAAGCTGAAATTTAAAGTTCATCTTTTAAAATTTTTTTAACTAAACCTCATTAGCGCACACACCCTGCATCATCTACCCTCAACTGGTCAACTCCTTCCTATGTCATGACCTAAAGTCTGACCAGGAAGTAAGGCAGAAGTAATCGAGCTGTGTGTTTAAACAGCTTTGAAGAGAGATGGGTAATCCGGTGTAGAATTAATAGAAAACTGTTTTATTTTTGCAAAATAAGTACATTAATGCTATATTGTTACATGGGGGAGCTAGAATTTAGAAGAAAAAAATTAACTTATCCTTTAAGCATTTGACACTTCTGAGACAGTCAGATGGCCGTGTCCCTTAGTGTGCTTTCACCATCGATAGCCAATTGCAGCCATTGGATCATCAGGTTACATAGGGCCTGGTTGAAACCTATAGGCATTGTTATGGAATGGAAATGTTGTTTTTTTTAAAGGGAGTCTGAAGCCAAGCGCCTTCATAAGATGTTTAAACAAAAGAAATGCATCGCACAGAGCAGTGGAGCCTTAGTATAAAGGTGGAAGTTGCAGTCCGGGTGCCGAAGCTGTGGTGTCCTCCCGTCTACCAAAATACATTATTGTCAACAGAGAAAGACAGCTGGCATCTCCATAAACCTCCCCAGATATTTTTATTTTGCCAAACCAGTGAGTACAAAGACAGTGGCAGACATGTTTCGGCGGCGAGCCTTGTTCACAGCACACACCTTCAGAAGATGCTTTACATACAAACTGCTCTTCTATAGGGGAAATTATTCCTCCTCTGTGGTTTAGTAATTACCGTATATACTCGAGTATAAGAGTTTTTCAGCACTTTTTTTTTTTGTGCTGAAAAGGCCCCCTCGGCTTATACTCGAGTCAATCACTTTTCTGCAGCAGAGAATGACATTTTCCGACCCGATTTTGAGGCCCCATATCTCGGGACCACTTGGTGTTAGGAACCCCAAATTTTTCCTAGCACTAAGTGGCCCCAAGATACAGGGCCTCAAAGTCGGTCAACTGTGTCCATCTGCAGCAATGTCATTTTGGGACCCTTTGGGTCCAGAGACCCCAAATTTTGGAACCCTTAACTACCAAGTTTGAAGTTCGGGGGACCTATGGCATGCAAATGTGCACAGTGAGGCTGCAAATGGGCATTGTTGACCCTCTTTTTCCACTTACAGTAGCTGCGCATTTCTCATCCTAGGCTTATACTCGAGTCAATACGTTTTCCCATTTTTTTGTGGTAAAACTAGGTGCCTCGGCTTATATTCGGGTCGGCTTATACTCGAGTATATACGGTACTGGAAATATCTGGGGTTTATTTTTTTATTTTATTTTTTTTTTTACATGTTTTTTGCAGAATATAAAAGTGCATAATTATGATATTAAACATAACATCTACATGCTGGATCTTCCTATTTTTCACAGTCTGTGTAAGTCCTTGTAAATGTGCCCCACAAAGTCCTTGGTTGTTGGATCTTTCAGGATATCATTTACAATGCAGCTGAATAGGTTCAGTATAACCTCCCCCAGATTCAGGGCGGACATAAAGTGTGAGGAAAGGTTTCGCAACCAACATACGTGTTACATTTTACTTCCCCATTGCTTTTAGATCCTTCACACAGCCATTTAGCTACATTCGCTGAATCGGTGGATTCTTACAACTAAAATGACAGGTGTATGTTCTGCTCAGCTTGTGTAAACTAATGACAGGCTGACAGCCGCCACCGATCGTTGCCCATAGCCGTACACGGATGTCCGGATTCAGTCGGCTGCATCCAGGTTTGGACATTTGTCCCTAACAGCAGGTAACCGCTTAGTGTGTGGGTGGCTCTGTATGAACAGTGGCAGCTGCTGTCAGCCCATCATTAGTTTTTATACACAGGCTGAGCGGTCGCCGCTATTCACATGTCGCTCTAGCTGCAAGAATCAGATCTGATGTAGATGGCTAAACGGCCGTGTGAAGGAGGCCTGATGGTCCTCAGACATTGTCTACTGAATCGCCATCTCAATAAAGTTTCTCTGTTCAGTTACATGACCACAAAGCTCCAGCTCTATCGCCTTTCTCTGATGTTGCTGCTGATTGGCGTGAACTATATGCCCTAGAGCAGTGATGGCGAACCTTGGCACCCCAGATGTTTTGGAACTGCATTTCCCATGATGCTCAACTACACCTGCAGAGTGCATGAGCATCATGGAAAATGCAGTGCCAAAACATCTGGGGTGCCAAGGTTCGCCATCACTGCTCTAGAGCTACAGACGCTGGCGGATGTCACCACTGCACATGTCATTGGCCAGCAGAGACGCATGGACTACCTGGAGCTTTGCAGTCACTTAACTGCATAGAAAGACTTATAAAAAAAAGTTAGATGGCGACTTAGTAGAAAAGGCCTGTGAAATGTATAAAGGCAATGGAGAAGCAGCGTTTTTGCAGGTATATTGTTCCGTATTTCCTTCCACTTTAAAGACTATGTTCACCTTTTACAAAAAAATATAATAATGTACATTTTTTTTTGGAGGTTTAAAGATCTGCATTTATTAATAATAAGAAAAAAAAAAAGGAGCTTGCAAATTAGTGCAATTTCAATCTCCTGCTTTCTGCCCGTACCTTTGTAGCGGCTGTCAGCTTGTAACGGTTACGGCTGTCGGCTTGTAAGCTGAAGGGAGTGTGACTGGGCTACGAGCATACTGATCAGCTTGCTTGCAACCCGTTCATTCTACAAGTCCATGTGTCCTCTGTGACAGATGGGACTTGTTCTCTCATTTACAGGTCCCTGTTAATGAATGACGCAGCAGCACCGGGGGGGAGGGGGAGAGAGCCCTGCACAGCTGTGCAATTTTCAAAGTAAGACAGCGGGTAAGGGGAGAGGATCCCCCGCCTGCTGTCCTGGGGAACGGAAGGATCAGGGGTGCTGGGGGAGGTTGCTGAACAAGTTACACCCTAAATACAGGTGTAACATGTTCAGTAAGGTGAACTTATCCTTATTTGCTTTTTATCTTCTATGAAACTCTTAAGTTCAGCATCTTCTGACTGCTTGAGAGAACACTGACACCGGCAGTTATGCAATGCAATAGCTACTTAATGTCACTTAAAGGGGTTGTAAAGGTTTGTTTTTTATTTTCTAAATAGGTTCCTTTAAGCTAGTGCATTGTTGGTTCACTTACCTTTTCCTTCTTTCCCTTTTTTAAAATGTTTTTTTTTTTTCTTTGTTTTCTTTTGTCTGAATTTCTCACTTCCTGTTCCTCCTCGGTAAGCTGTTCTGGCTGACTAAACACCGCTCGGATGATGGTGTGAAGTTTACTGAGGAGAAACAGGAAGTGAGAAATTTTAAGACAAAGAAAAAAAAAAAAAATTAGAAGGGAAATTGGAGGAAAAAGTGAACCAACAATGCACTAGCTTAAAGGAACCTATTTAGAAAATAAAAAACGAACCTTTACAACCCCTTTAAGCATGCTCTAAGCTTGCAGTGTATGATTTGTATTGGGCCAGGTCTTTGCCATAGCAACCAGACTCCTCCTCCCAGTGCAGGTTATAAGTTGAAAGTATAGACTCCATTACGGCTGTAGCCAAATTTTGATAAATTACATTCATTAACAAGTCATTATGGTCCTTTAAATTAAAGCCGTTTTCCTTTTGAAAACGAGTTTTGCTCTTAAGGAAAGGTAATCAGACATTGTGATCTCACCGTTCTGCTAACTGAGCCATTAGGCCGCAGTGCTCAGAGAAAGCGGGCACAGCGATTGTAAAGAGGAAAAACCCCTCCTGTATACTTCGTTCATAATGACCGATGTCTTGTGTAATAACTGATAGCTTAACAAATGCATTATGTACCATTCCTTGTAAGGAAAATAACAATCTGTCAAGCTTTAATGGAAGATAATATTACATAACGTTATATTTATTCCTTGGTGGGGTATGGGGGGGGGGGGGGGGGGGCTGTGTTTGATCTAGGGTTGCGAGTACATGTCTTGGCTGGAAAACTCCATCCAGTGTCAAATGTACCCACTTCTAGGATCTGACGGTGATTATGGCCTGTTCCGACGATGTCCTGATACATGTTCTGGTCACTATAGCGTTTGCCAAGCTAGTTCCTATTGAAAGCCTGTTTAGAGCTGACCTGACCTAACCCTTCTTGGAACACACACACCATTCCATAAAATCTGGGGGGGGGGGGGTCAGTGACCTTTTACTGTTTTGCCTTTTATTTACAGTTTATTTTAGACCCGTGGCATTATCAATCCAATCAATGTAATGCACTCCTATTTCTGTTCATGCTGTTAGTGTCCAGCTTTTTTTATTTACTTTTTAACCCTCTAGGGTAATTAAAGGTAACCTGTCATCAAATTGGTTGCATTTATTATTTAAAGTGATTCTAAACATGTTTGTTTTTTTTTGTTTGTTTTTTTTATAAACCTGTTATACCTGCCTTCTCTGTGCAATAATTTTGCACACAGCAACCCCGATCTTCTTCTTGGGTCCCCTGCCGGTGGACCTGGCTCACCAGCAAGCTTGCTCCCAAGAATGGACATTGCCCATTTACACACAGAATGTGGCTTGCCCCCCCCCCCCCCGCTCTCCTCACTGGCTGTGATTGACAGCAGTGGGAGCCAATGCGGAGAGAAACCAGGGAGAGCCACTGCTCTCATGTGCATCACTAGATCAAGATTGGGCTCAAGTAACTATAAGGGGGAGCGGGGGTTTTACCTGAACGCATTAAGGTAATAAAACTTTCTACCTTTTTATAACCACTTAAAGTTCTTTGGGCGGGGGGGAGCCTCAGTAATGTTTGTTCTGCATTATGAAATCTCTGGAATTCTGTGTGCGTCACCATTCTGTTAGAAACCAAACTGCCTGCATTGTGGAAAGGAAGGGGTGGGCCTGATGGACTAAACACCTTCTGGGGACAGATATGTAATAATCTCTTATCTTGACTTTCATGCAGATCCAGTGTATGAAGGGCCTTTGGGCTAGTGCAAATGGTATTAGTTTGGCCTCATTTACACAAGGCATACTAAAGCGTACAGTGTGCATTTGGGGCCCTGCGCCTGCTCAGATGGCATCCATCTGACCTTCAGGCATGCAGGCAGGAAGGTGTGTTTTTAGCTGAGAAAACCCCCTCATCTCCTCCTGAAGACTCCTAGGATGTGTGATGACATTTGCCTAGGCCTGGAAACCAGGAAGTAACTGAAGAAATGTAGAAAAGAAAGACTTCAATTGCTTTAAAAAATAGTCAATGTTGATTGCGAGAGTGAAGTTCTGCATCAAGCTGCATGCTTGTTCCTGATCTATAATTGATGCCGGAGACAGCCAGGCAGCTAGCATTTCCAGCCTATCCTTAGGGGTTACGATGCTAAAACCAGAGAGTGCGCAAAATCTGGTGCGGCTCTGCAAGGAAACCAATCGGCTTCCATTTTATTTATTTATTTTATTTTTTGTCAAACCTTAACCACTTCACTACAGGGCATTGCTCAAGCCGATTTTCAGCTTTCAGCGCTGTCGCTGTTTAAATGACAATTGCGCGGTCATACAACACTGTACCCAAACAACATTTTTATATATTTTTTTTCCCCCACAAATAGAGCTTTTGGTGGTATTTGATCACCTCCTGGGATTTGCAACAAATAAAAAAGACCAAAAAATTCTTTGTTTCTGTTGTAACATTTTGTAAATCTGTCCTCATGTTACCGCCTGGCTCTCTCCTCTCCCAGGCTGCCAGCTACAGTGGGAGGGGTCGAGAACTCCTGCTGATGTCAGCCGGGAGGAGAAGAGAGCCGGGCGGCGCTATGGAATAAGGTACACAGCGGCTTTTTAAAAAGCACACACGACTTTACACTGTTGTTCTATCATCAGGAAGGGAGGATCGGGGAGCTGACAGGCAGGGAGGGACGGGGGAGGCACGTAAACTGACCACAGTGTCGAGCTCAGCAGCCATGATAAACGTGGTCAGTTTACAGAGGGGGGGGGGGTAGAACCAGACAGGATCAGCCAGGTATTTCAGGGGGCCAAATTGCACAGCACAAACACTGCTGTTAAAGGAACAGGATTTTTTACAAACACTTTAATTGAACAAGCTAGTTAGAAGCTGATTGGCTACCATTTACAGGTGCACCAGATTTTGCACTCTCCAGCTTTAGTAAATCAACCCCTGTATGACAGCCTACACCTTTTCAGTTGTACTTTAAGGCTCGGTTCACACTACCGCGACTTGGGATCCGAGTTGTTAGACCTCAAGTCGCCCCAAGTCGCTTGACATTAGGAATTACATTATAGTCAAGGAGAGCCGACTTAATGCACACTACTGAAGTCGCTCTGACTTCAGAAAAGGTTCCTGTACTACTTCAAGGCGACTTGTACCCATAGAATTCAGTGGAAGTCGCCTCCAAGTCGGATCTCCATCTAATATTGAAGCGACTTAACAGGAAAAGAAATTAGTTTACCCAGGCAAACCCCTCCCTCCCAGAGAGATGATTATTCTGTGATTGGCCAAAGTCGCCTGGCCTGGGGGTGACTTGAAGTCTCGTTGTAAATCAAGTCGCATGGAAGTTGCCTTGCTAAGTCGTATTGCCCCAGTGTGAACCGGCACTAAGGCTTCGTTTACACTAGTGCGTTCCAGTTGCAGGTATGGAAATCGCATCGATACACACAGCTGAATCGCACTGCTCTTGTGAAATGCACAGGGCTGTCATTCATTCTGAATGCGCCGCCCCCCCCCCCCCCCATGCATCTCAGCCTGCCGCACAACTGCGGGTGCGGGAACCGCAGGGAAACCACATGATCAAAAAGACCATGTGGTTTCCCTGCGGCCATGTTTTTTTATTTGTGCATTTTACGTGGCACAAGCAGCCAATTTTTAAATAAATGGGCAGCTGTGCCCGAGCAAACGTGGAATCCGCACTAGTGTGAACTGAGCCTAAGGCTTATTGATCCATGTTCTAGTCCAGTTCTCCTTGGATATAATAAACACTGATGGGGGAGGGAAATAATGCGGCCCGTCTCCTGGCAGCTGTTCACTCATTTTCAGCACATTGATACAGAAACATTTGCTCAGATCTGGTTGCCATCAGCAACTACTTTCTATTCCGCAGGTTTTATATGAAAACAGAGGGAAGTCTCTAGTATATTTGCTTAACAAATCTGTTATTCGTTCATTGATTTTCAGTTCTTAATGGACAAGTGTCTGTATACTCTTCCCCAGGCATATCTGTTATGAAATCATTGATTTTGCCGGCAGCGTAGAATCTGAGCTGTGCTCCCAAGTGAAAAGCCGGCTCTGACCAGTACCAGTTATCTTTTTCAACACCTCCCAGCATCCGTCTGACCAGCACCAGTTCCTCTTGTTATGGTTCCTGCATGCTTGCTGTGATCCAGTTACATTACATTCTCAATAGAAATATGCATACACACTTATGCAGGATATCATTTGTCAACCTTTAACTCAGATGGGAACGAAATGAGTTGTTATAGTAGCCGGGGGCTGGATAAGCCTCTTAAATATTTAATAGAACGTTCTATTTATGGGAAAGCTACAGATTGCTATCGCCTAATTCCATGTTTTCTGGATATAGTTCATCTAATGAAAGCCTTTTTATTTAGAAAACTGGGTCTGAAACACTTTTATATTAGATAAAGGTTTGCCCTAAGATCAAGGACTTGTTATGATTTTTTAAGAAACCCATTCTGAATCTCTGTTCTATACAGACAGCTGACTGCTTTTATGCAGCTCCATGAGAAAAGCCCAGAACGTATGTAGGTGGCACCGTTTAGGCCGCAGTTGGCTGTACCTGGGAGATTTGTCTGAACGCATGTGGAGATCCGCCTCAACAACACCGTGAAAGCAACATTTTATGCAAATATAAAAAAAAAAGAAAGCTATGCATTTAAAAATATCCATTTGATTTACTGCTTGAATAACTGCTTAAAATCAATCGTTGGCTGCCCGCTGTTTCCTGCGCAGCAGAGATCAGAGTGGGAGGTGATACTGTGAGGCTGGCTCTGCTGCAGATTGAAAATGTTTTTCTATATCGAATATCTAAACCCAAGGACAAAAGTGCATCAATCCTTGGGGATCACACAGGCGTACACTTTGCTGCATATAGATACGCATATGCTTACTGGTCCAAAACCAGAAAAATCTGCATTCATGGTCAGGCGTTTGGATCAAATATAAAGTGATATTTAAGGCAGATTTAATTTTTTTTCTATTACAAACCTGTCGTACTTACTTGCTCTGTTTGGCACAGAACAGCCCAGATCTTCCTCTTCTCGGGTCCCTCGTTGGCGCTGCTGGCCCCTCTCTCCTGCCGAGTTCCCCCATAGCAAGCTTGCTACCGCTACACTGTCTGTCCATTCAGACATGGAGCGTGGCTCGACTTCCCCCAAAGAAGCTTTCTTTTGGCGGTATTTTTATCACCACTGCAATTTTTTTTTTTCACTATATGAAATAAAAACCTATCCAATAAAAAAAAAATTATTCTGCTATATGGCTTTGGTAAAATCCCTATAGTTGTATATTGATTGCTTTACGCAAAAGTTATTCTGTCTGTCTGTAGCAGGAGCCAATGGCTTCCACTGCTGTCTCAGCTAATGAGGAAGCAGAGGCCCCTGGAGAGCTGAGGCTCTCGTGCACATCACTGGATCGAGATGAGCTCAGGTAAGTATTAAGAGGGCTGCTGCATGAAGAATGCATTAAAGTAAAAAAAGTGAGCATTTGCAACCACTTTAGCACAAAAATTTCCATGCATATAGCATTAAAGTTTGCATGCGTGCAGCATACCTGAACCCCCATTGGACGCCACTGCTCAACACCAACATGCAAATATTAGCTGCTGATTACACACTGGTGCCTACATCTCCCCCTGAGAGAGACTTTCATGCGGCAGTGGTGCTTGCACAGAATGACTTTGGATGATTCTGAATGATTGAAAAATTCTGACGTTCTGCAAATGTACTGCCGAATAAATGACTCTCCAAGACTCAAAGCAATGTGTTTGCTACCCACTGGTTCTGATCAGTGGTACAGTGGACTTGTATAACCATTGCATGCATACACTGTATAGGCAACTATATACATGGTATCCTTTTGACAACCATTGTTGACTCTTTAGAAGCTGTGGAAGAGTTAGTGTAGCCACACTAGGACAAGAAGTGTGTTTTTTTTATTTACTGGATTATTAGAGGAAAATAAAGGGGGGGGGGGGGGGGGGAAGCAATGCGGCCACTTCATCAAAGAACTGGTATCTGCATTATATAAGCTATTTGGTTCTGGGTTCAGATGCGCTTCAAGGCAAGGATGAGCTGGGCAGCTTACAATACGAGCGCACAAGCAGGACTGTAGTAGTTTTCTCAATGCGCCACCGTAGTTTAAAGTACATGTGCATCCTCACCTTGAGAAATGCAAGTCAAAACATTTGTGTATAGATATAAAAAAAACATCCTTTTTATCCCCCCCCCCCCCGCTTTTTTATTTTATTTATATATTTTTTTCCATTATAAATGATCACATAATCTCTGTTCTCAGCTGCTTAAAGAGCTCAGAGCTGGGGTAGGAGAAACAACAACAAACTGATCTTTCCAGTAAATGGCTGTGGCTGGGGGGGGCAGGACAAATCTTGGAGGAGAGTAGGCACCACTGGAAAACTGACCAAGCTGCACACTCGTGCCTAGTGTGGTCAGTTTTTAATAGGAAAGCAGAGGGACTGGCAGAAACACCAGGGCCCTCTTAATCCTCTTGTATTTTATTGTATTATAACTGTATTGTCTCCCTTTTTATATTGTAAAGTGCTGCGTAAACTGTTGGCGCTATATAAATCCTGTAATAAATAAAAAAAACACCCAGGGATTTCACACAAAGGAGGCAATCTAAACAGAACAGGAGACTTTTTCAAACAAGTACATAGTACAGCAGCCACATATCAGGAATATGAAGTGTTGGGTTTACATATTCTTTAATGAGCAGATGGTCGACAGGTATTGCATTTCTATATAACATAAAAGTATTGGTTGATGAGGTGTCAAGCCTGCATCCTGTGACGTTTGCTTTAAGAGTGAAATGTCTGAAGTCGGGATGCACAGGCTTCCTGTTTCTGCTCTGTGCAGACTCTTTACTGAACATTTAAATAAACACTTCCTTCCCCTCCTCCTCAAACAAAACTGCTGCTGTTCGTTTTCTGCTTCTGGGATCTAATGGTTGACACTTTCACTGACTGCTTTATGCCCCAGAATGGAAGCAGAGCCGGCTGTGTGCCACATTCCACATATTAGCATTGCTAGCTAGGGAAAAAAATGTGTGTATTAGTGTGTATTAGTTAATGATATTTTGGGTATGCATAGATCGGGCAAACTTAACGTGGTTCAGAAAATATTACCATAATTGTCATGTTTCTTATGAGATCCTTTCCCTCATGAAATAGACATGTTGCCTTTTAAAAAAGTTACCTGCCTGGCTATCGCGCTGATCCCAAGGGAAGTACTCAAACCACAGACAGGTATTCTAGCATTTTTTTTTAAGGAAAATTTTTTTTTTGTTTTGTGACCCTTAAAAATAAAAGCATTCTCCTGTCCCTTTAAGGCACAAGATATAGCGCAGTGCTTTTGTCATGTCAGTTGTCCCTTTGCATGTTGTACGATACCTGGCTGATCCTGCCTGTTCCTGTCTTCCCCTCTGTAAACCTACGTTTTATCATGGCTGCTGATCTCTGATAATGTGGTCAGTTTACTGCCATCCAGCTCTCTCCTCAGCATCTATACAACTCCCTCTCTTCCTGTCTCTTGTAGTCTGTGTGAGAGCCAATCTCTGCCCTGCCGCGCCCCTCCCCTCTCCTGTCTGTAACTTTATTCCCTGCAGCTGCTCCAGTGCTTGTAAAGAGACCTGTATTAATTACTTTAAGTCTCACTGTTTTAGGTCCCTGTTCAGTACAGTGTGTGTATTTTCCCAAAATTATAATGCTAAATACCTTCTTTCCAGAGCCCTGTGCTGTCATGTGACCTCCCTCTGCTAGTTTGCATTTCTGTATAGGGAAATCTCAGCCCCTCCCACTGTACTCATTCGGGAATGGAAGCAGAGGGAGGTCACATGACAGGACAGCAGGACTCTGGAAAGAAGGTATTTAGCATTATGATTTTAGGAAAATGCACACACTGTACTGAACAGAGAGGATCAAAGTAATTAATACATGTGACTTTACAACCACTTTACAGCTTCTTTCACACGGCCGATCCGTTCAGATCTGCCTGTCAGTTTTTCAGGCGGACCTGAACGGATGCTCCATCGAAGTCTATGGAGAGTCGGATGTCAGCTGTGACGTGTCCGCTGACATGCGATCCGAAAAAGTGTGACGGACGAAAAAAATATTTTTCCATCCGTCATCGGATCGGGTGACGACGGACTCTGCGGTCCGTCGTCACCCGATCTCCCATAGGGGAGAGCGGCGCTCTGACAGGTCCGTCCCTGCGCAGTGTGCAGAGACAGACCTGTCATCTTCCTGGTCAGCAGAGATCGCTCTGGCGATCCCCGCTGAGCAAGCGGATATCCACGGGGCGGATCAGCACTGATCCGCCCCATGTGAAAGAGGCCTAAGGGTTTATTTACACCAGATGCGGGGGACAGTGTCGGGCTGTTATTCCAGCACAGTCCCAGCGCATGACCAGGTAAAGTGCCTTGTCTCTGATGTCACTGCGTTGCTATGGTGTACGCTGAAAAAAGTACTGTACTTTTTTCCAGCTCAGCACTGTGCAAAGCAATCCACCAGGGCCAGCATTTGAACTTATGTGTCTCTGTGACATTTTAATAAAGTTCATTAAAAAAAAAGTAAACCATGCAATGCACAGAGATCCGCACTGTGGCAATCTTGCAGGACTTCACACCAGCATCTGTGTTGTATAGCAGCAGCTGGTGCAAATTAAAGTGGAAGTAAACCCCCCTATCGTTTTCAGCCAAGGAAGCTGCCATCTTTGCCTCTGTTTAATCTTCAACTGCCACAGTGCTGCACATGTGATCCGTTATGACACCAGCCATTGGATGGTTTGACTGTTTGGTTGAGAGCACAGCCAATGTGCAGTTAGCATTCCCGGCATGCCTTTTTTTTTTTTAAACTGTTAAATCGATGGGTTTACTTCCGCTTTAACTCTTTTAAAGCTGAACTTCACTCTTAATCAACATTGACTATTTTTTAAGCCTTTGCTGCTAGTATTAGTAAATAGTTATTAAAGTATATAATTTTCTTGTTTTTAAACCTTTTTTTTTTTCACATTTCTTTAGTTACTTCCTGTTTTCCCTGCCTAGGCAGATGATGTCGTACATCCCAGGAGTCTTCAGGAGGAGAGGAGGAGGAGGGGTTTCCTCAGTTAAGCACACCCTCCTTCCTGTCTGAGCTAAGGGCTTATAGATTCAAGGAAGTAAATACTACATGAATCCTTTGTCCTTACTGGCCACGGCCAGAAAAGCCAGGAGATTTGTTTTTCAAAGTGATTACTCAACAAAATAAAGCATGGAGACATGGATGGGGGAGTTTTCTTTTGAATCTTAAAATTTTTATTAAATAGCATTTTTGGTGCTCCGATGCAGCGTAGTTCTGCTTTAAGTGAATCTAAACCCTAAACCTTTTTTTTTTTTTTAACTTGGAATAGCGTTACAATGGCTTAGAACCCCTGTCAGGTTTTGTATTTGAGATTTATTCCCTCTATTTGTACTTTTGACCAATGTTGCCGATAGTGAGAGAAAACATTGGACATGCAAATTATTGGTTTATGCTCAGCGGCCAGCTGTGCAATGTGCTGGTTTAGCGCACAAAGTTGTTTGTTTTGCTGGCCGCCATTTAAGCAATGCCAGCGCAAGGTATGAAAATGTTGGTTTCTATGAAATCACGCTTTGGAGTGTAATGAGCAAGAGCTGCTTAATTCTCATTTACAAAGGGATACAAACTAATGGGAGAGAACTACACCTAACACCCCAGTCTATCACTTTCAAGTCCTGATGTGATTTACTACTAGGACTTGAAATTAGTGGGTGTAATGAGAGGATCTGCAACATAAGGCCCCTTTCAGACGAGGCGGATCTGCTTGCACGGAGTCCGCCGGCTCAGTGGGAGATCTCTCCGTTGATCGCCGCTGAGCCGGCGGATAACAGGTCCCTCTCTGCTCACTGAGCGGGGGGGGGGCTTGTCGAGCGCCGCTGGTCTCTATGGAGAGATCGGATGAAAACGGACAGCGTGTCCGTTTTTCATCAGATCTCACCCGATCCGCCAGCGACTGATCCGGATGTAGAGCCATCCGTCTGCTTTTGGCAGATCGGAGCGGGTCGGATGTCAACGGACATGTCTCCGCTCCATAGACCAGCATGGATTGCCCGTTCAGGTCCGCCGTCAAAACTGACAGGTGGACCTGAACGGTCCGTCAGTGTGATAGGGGCCTAAGGGTGAAATTTACACATCCTCCTAGTCTTGCACTGCTTTTTGCATAATACTACATTGGAGATCGCAGTAACCGTGCAAACAAATTAAATCTACAGCAAACCTTACTTTAGAACAGTCTTTATTTCCAGTTATCTCTTCCAGGCTTAAAAAAAAACAAACAAAAAACTGGCCTTGTTCTGCAATGATCTTAATCCTAGTAACTGGACAAGCACCTTCCACATAATGTGCGGTTCCATAGTCTGAAGCATGATGATCTACAGTGCCTTAGAAAAAGTATTCATACCACTTGAAATTGTATTTTATGTGATAGGTGATACTTTGTGTTGGTCTAACTGTTAAGTGGAAGGAAAATTTATAATTTTTTTTTTTTTTTTACAAATAAATATCTGAAAAGCGTTGCGTGCATTTGTATTAAGCCTCCCTTTACTCTGATACCCTAACTAAAATCTAGTGGAACCAATTGCCTTCAGAAGTCACCTAATTTAGTAAAAAGAGTCCACCTGTGTGTAATTTAATCTCAGTATAAATACAGCTGTTCTGTGAAGCCCTCAGAGGTTTGTTGGAGAACCTTAGTGAACAAACCGCATCAAGGCCAAGGAACACACCAGACAGGTCAGGGATAAAGTTTTGAAGAAGTTTAAAGCAGGGTTAGGTTATAAAAAATATCCCAAGCTTTGAACATCTCCCGGAGCTCTGTTCAATCCATCATCCGAAAATGGAAAGAGTATGGCACAACTGCAAACCTACCAAGACACGGCCATCCACCTAAACTGACAGGCCGGGCAAGGAGAGCATTCATCAGAGAAGAGCCAAGAGGCCCATGGTAAAGTTGTATACATACTATACCATTTTCTGCTGATTTTTTTTTTTTTTTTTTTTTCATTTAGATTTACTAAAACCATATAATATGAGGTCAAACCTAAACACTTTCAATTTGTATGCAATCAGGCAGGCCCTAGCACTACATAGTTGAAGGTAACTCCTAAAGGAAATCTGGCAACAAAAGTTGTATCCAGCTTTACTCTGGAGGAGCTGCAAAGATCCACCTCAGCTCAGGTGGGAGAATCTGTCAACAGGACAACTATTAGTCGTGTTCTCCACAAATCTGCCCTGTATGGAAGAGTGACCAGAAGAAAGACATTGGTGAAAGAAAGTCATAAAAAGTCCTGTTTGCAGTTTGTGAGAAGCCATGTGGGGGACACAGCAAACATGTGGAAGAGGGTGCTCTGGTCAGATGAGACCAAAATTAAACTTTTTGGACTAAAAGAAAAATGCTATGTGTGGTGAAAAACTAACACTGCACATCACCCTGAACACACCATCCCTACTGTGAAACATGGTGGTGGCAGCATCATGTTGTGGGGATGCTTTTCTTCAGCAGGGACAGGGAAGCTGGTCAGAGTTGATGAGAAGATGGATGGAGCCAAATACAGGGCAATCTTAGAAGAAAACCTGTTAGAGTCGGCAAAAGACTTGAGACTGGGGCGGAGGTTCACCTTCCAGCAGGACAACAACCCTAAACGTACAGCCAGAGCTACAATGAAATGGTTTAGATCAAAGCATATTTATGTGTTCGAATGACCCAGTCACAGTCCAGACCTAAATCCAATTGAGAATCTGTGGCAAGACTTGAAAATTGCTGTTCAGACGCTCCCCATCCAATCTGATGAGGTTGGCTTCCGGGTCCCCTCTGGGAGGGCGGATGACGCGGCGGCCAGTGACGCGGCTTCCTGTTTGGGCGGGGCGACGAGTGGTTCCGGTCGCCTGACAACGCAGGGGCTAGGGGGCGGGTCCTTAGACCGTGTGCAAGCTTCCGGCCAGCGTAATGACGCAACGCCCGGGAGTTTTAAAATCAGCTGTGTCAGATTCAGTCCCCGCTGCGCTCTCTGCATGATGGAAGAGAGATCGTCAGCGTCGGTGGAGGCAGGCACCACGAGCACCGGTCAGGCCCAGGTAAGAGGGGCACAACGGTGCTCTTGATTCTTACCCTTATGGGCTTATGTTTTTTTCCTTGTGAACTGTATTTCCCTCCCTCAGGGGAGCCTGCCCCTTCAGGTTTCTGAGGTTACTGTCACTCAGACCTGTGGGTTTATGGTGGCTGTGTCTTTTCCCCTTTGTTTGTCACAGTGGGGTGTTGTCCTTCTCCCTGTTGGTGGTCGGTGTGAGCACTGTTTGTTTTAGTGGGCCCTCTGCAGTAGCAGTAAGACATTCCTTTTTTGGTTTCTTTTAGGAGACTGTCTTGGGGAAAACTAAACGATCTAACCCTCCAGGCCAGAAGAAATGCCCTTCGTGCAAAGTACCATTGCGGGAATCTTGGCAAAAAGCCCTTTGCAAAGCTTGCATTAGGGAGCTGGTGGAGGAAGAGTCCTCCCAGCAGTACAGGGACCTCTTCTCCTCTGTTAAGGAGATTGCTAGTTCCCTGAGTTCTGTAAAAACCATGTTGGCTCAGAACCCAGCAGGTCAGAGCACTAGCCAGCAGCCACCTCTAAGTCCTAGACAATCCACCTCCAGACAGCTGGAGATCCTGGATTCCGAGGACGAGGGGACAAGCACTCTTCCTTCCCTCAGGGATTCAGAGGATGAGGGGGAAGAGGAGGATGAGGACCGTAGGTCTAGGTACAAACTTTCCCTAGAAGAAGTAGATGACCTACTTAAAGGTATATATACTACCTTAGACATTCAGGAAGAAAAGGTCCAACTGTCAGTCCATGACAGAATGTATCAGGGCCTGGATGACACCAAAACCAGGGGTTTTCCGGTCCATCGGGTACTTTCAGACACAGTCAAAAGGGAGTGGAAGGACCCTGAGAGAGGTCCTTTTCTCTCCAAAACCCTCAAACGGCGCTTCCCATTCGACGACAAAGAGTCGGAGGTTTGGAATAAAAAGCCGCGGGTGGATGCCGCTTTCTCCCAGGTCTCACGCCGCACTGATTTGGCATTTGAGGACATGGGGGTCCTCAAGGACACGATGGATAAGAGGGCTGATGGCCTCCTTAAAAAGGCATGGGATTCTGCGGCAGCTAGCCTCAAACCAGCCATGGCTTCCACGGTAGTAGCGAGGAACCTAGAATGCTGGGTGGAGAAACTTAAGAGTCATATTGAGGCAGGGACATCTCGGAAAGACCTCTTGGAATCTTTCCTTTTGATCCTGAAGGCAGTAAAATACATGGCCGACGCCTCTGCCGAGTCTATCAAGTTGGCAGCTAGGTCTTCTGCTTTAGTTAATTCAGCCCGTCGTGCTGTCTGGCTAAAGACTTGGTCGGGTGACACGGCCTCAAAGATTAGGCTATGTGGCCTTCCCTTTTCTGGGGACCTACTTTTTGGGCCAGATCTGGAAACCATCTTGGACAGAACTGCTGATAAAAAGAAGGCCTTCCCTACTAAGAAGAAACAGGCACCGAAGAAAAATTTTCGTGCTGTTCAGCAGTCCCAAAAAAGTAGGGAAGATAACAGAAGCCGTTGGGCTCCCCAGAGGGGTAGAGGTAGGGGAGGAGTCCTGTTTAGAGCTCCCTCCGACCATACACCCAAAAGCAAATGACGGTCTGGTTCCAGTAGGAGGAAGGCTGTCAGCTTTCCTTCCGCAATGGAACAGGATGACTCCGAGCCCATTCGTGAGGAGTATTGTCGCCCAGGGCTACAACCTAGAGTTTCTAGAACCTCCTCCGAACAGGTTCTATGTCACGACCCTCCCAAGGGATCAAGACAAGGCCTCTGCCATGACGAACCTGCTGCAGGATCTGATACAGCAAGAGGTGGTTGTCGAGGTCCCAAAACATCAACAAGGGCAGGGGTTTTACTCCCACATTTTCCTAGTCAGAAAACCCTCAGGAAAATTTCGGTTGATCTTAAATCTAAAGATCCTAAACCGATCGATCCGGTACAAACATTTTCGTATGGACACCATCCACTCGATAACGAAATTGTTAATGCCGAATTGTTTCCTGGCATCCCTAGATCTAAGGGATGCTTACCTACACATTCCAATTGCCCAGACCTCCCAGCAATTTCTGCGGCTGGCAGTCAATCTGGGGGAGTCCGTTTGGCACCTGCAATTCAGGGCTCTGCCCTTCGGACTCTCGTCCTCCCCCAGGATCTTCACGAAGATTTTGGCGGAAGCTCTGGAGCCCCTGAGGCTGAAAGGTATTCCCGTAGTACCCTATCTAGACGACCTTCTATTTTTTGCAGACTCCAAGGAGCAGGTAGCTGTGAATTTGCAGGTTGCTCAAATCCACCTCAGAAGCCTGGGGTGGCTCCTCAACTTAGAGAAGTCAAGCCTGGTACCAAGTCAGGAAATAACTTTCCTGGGTTATGTAATCAACTCAGTCCTCCAGAGAGTTTTTCTCCCGCAGGCAAAGCGGGGAAAAGGTCCAGGCGGCAGTGAAGCAGGTCCAAACGAACTGTGCAATCTCAGTTCGTTCTGCCATGAAGGTTCTGGGGCTTCTCACAGCCGCAATACCGGCAGTACCTTGGGCTCGGTTTCACGCCAGGCCTCTTCAGGCAAATATCCTGAAGTCCTGGTCGCATCAGGTTTCTCTAGAGAAACAAATCAGGCTCACGGTAAGAGTAAAAGGGCTCTATGGTGGTGGAGGTGTCCAACCAACCTTTCCAGAGGTCTCCCGTGGGTCTTCCCGTTGGACAAGCGCCTCACAACAGACGCGAGTGCTTGGGGTTGGGGGGCTCATCTGGACGGTTTGACGACACAAGGGACCTGGACCAAAACAGAGTCACGAAGATCGTCAAACTGGCGGGAGCTCAGGGCCATTCTCTTAGCCCTTCGAGTTTTTCGAGAGGAAGTGAGGGGTCATCATGTCCAGATCCTCTCGGACAATACGACCGCAGTGGCTTATGTACAGCGACAGGGAGGAACCAGGAGCAGTGCTCTTATGGTCCTAGCCGAGCAACTTTTCAGTTGGGCGGAACCATGGGTAGCCTCCCTCTCGGCAGTCCACCTGAAGGGTTCCTTAAACCTTTTCGCGGACATGCTCAGCAGGAAAAGACTGTTGGAGGCAGAATGGGCTCTGAATCAAGACGTCTTTCTTATGATCACCAAAGCGTGGGGGTCTCCTCAAATAGACCTTTTTGCCAATCGGCAGAACTGCAAGGTCCGCAGGTTCTTTTCCCTGCACAGGGAGGACGGAGCCGTGGGTCTGGATGCCCTGGCTCACCCATGGCACTACCACCTGTGCTATGCCTTTCCCCCCTTCCCTTTAATTCCGTTGGTACTGAGGAAGTTCAGGGAAGAGGGGATCGGTATGATCCTGATCACACCCTACTGGCCCAAAAGGCCCTGGTTTTCGGCTCTCCTAGGCTTAGCAGTGGAGCCTCCGTGGAGGCTGCCAGTCAGGGAGGACCTGCTGTTGCAGGGAACGATGGTTCACCCAGAAGTAGGCAGACTTCAGCTAACGGCCTGGCTTCTGAAAAAGACCTCCTAAAAGCTAGAGGCCTGTCCGATAGAGTAGTCAGGACTCTCCTGTCCAGTAGAAAGGAGGTGACTAGGGCAATATACTTTAAAGTTTGGAAAAAATTTAATTCGTACTGTACCTCTAAGGGATTCCAGGTCAAAAGTGTTGTGTCCGTTCTGGAATTTCTCCAAGAGGGGATGGAAAAAGGATTAGCAGCTAGCACCCTGAAAACACAGGTAGCAGCTTTATCTGTTTATTTTGAAAAAAACCCTGTCCAGGGAGACTTTAATTTCCAGATTTTTTAGAGCTCTGGCTCGAAATAGGCCAGTGGCTCCTACCTTTTTTCCTAGTTGGGATTTATCCATTGTCCTCCAGGGGCTTATGGAGGCACCTTTTGAACCCCTACAGGGGTCTTGTTTAAAAGATTTAGTCTTGAAAACTATTTTTTTGGTGGCTATTACGTCAGCAAGACGTATTAGTGAGCTACAAGCTCTAGCAGTTACGGAACCTTTCCTTAGAATCTTCCCAGACAGAGTGGTTCTTCAAACAGACCCAGCGTTCCTGCCCAAGGTCTCCTCGAAGTTTCATCGCTCCCAGCAAATTGTTTTGCCTACCTTCTCTACAGCTCCTGCCAACGCAGGTGAGGAGGCGTTTCACACGCTAGATGTAAGGAGATGTCTTCTGCAGTTCCTTTTGGTCACTAGGGAGTTCAGGAAGTCTAATGCCCTTTTTGTGATCTTCTCAGGACCCCGCAAGGGGGAAAAAGCTTCAAAGAGCACCTTGGGCAGGTGGCTCAGGGGGGCTATTGCAGAGGCCTACAAGGCCAAAGGGGAAGTGCCCCCAGCGGGGATTGCTGCCCACTCCACAAGGGCAACAGCAGTTTCTTGGGCTGAAAGGGCCGGTGCTACGCCTGATCAGATCTGTAAGGCGGCCACGTGGTCAAGCTACTCGACCTTCCTTCGCCACTACAGACTGGACTTGCTGTCAGCTGCAGATCAGGCCTTTGGCAGGAAGGTACTGCAGGCAGTAGTCCCACCCTAGGTAAGCTTCTCGGTTATCCTCTCCAGGGTTGTCCTGAAAGGCGATTTGAGAAAGACTTAGTTAGACTTACCGGTGACGGTATTTCTAAGAGCCTTTCAGGACAACCCCTAGTTCCCTCCCTTGTGTTTCTGAATGCATAAAAAAAGGATACAAGTATCTGTAATGGTTTTTTGTGTGGTTCTCTGTGCTTTGTTTTCCAGTATGCCGGAGGTCCCCAATCACTGAGGCCATGGTGGAAGAGGAGGGGTTTTGTGTGGTTCTCTGTGCTTTGTTTTCCAGTATGCCTGAAAGGCTCTTAGAAATACCGTCACCGGTAAGTCTAACTAAGTCTTTTGCAAAGAAGAATGGGCAAAAATGTCCCTCCTCTAGATGTGCAAAGCTGGTAGAGACATCCCCAAAAAGACTTGCAGCTGTAATTGCAGTGAAAAGCGGTTCTACAAAGTATTGACTCAGGGGGGCGCCATACAAATGCCCCCTCCACTTTTCACATATTTATTTGTAAATATTTTGGAAAATCATTTTATAATTTTCCTTCCACTTCACAATTATGTGTCACTTTGTGCTGGTCTATCACATAAAATCCCAATAAAATACATTTACGTTTCTGGTTGTAACATGACAAAATGTGGAACATTTCAAGGGGTATGAATACTTTTATCAAGGCACTGTATCTTCTCATTGCAGTAAATGGATGTACTGTGTTTATCTCCACTTATATTAATAGAAACAAATAGATTGGATGATAAAATCTGGCCATCAGTGCCACCGGTTTCCTGTGTGATTGTGTGTGCATCCTCTGTGAACCAATGAAGAAAATGACAGAACTACAACAAACCATGACCAGATTTTGCACCCTCCTGTTTTAGTAAATCTCCCCCACTCTGTGTTGGCATCCCAGGTGCCTGTCAAGACTGACATTCGCCCCGACATATCCCACACACTGCTGCTGTAAACTATATAGTGTTAGTACTTTTAGTCACTTGTCTCCCACCTTAGGTCCACCTTGAGTAAAGAAGTCTGGAAACATTTATTGTATAGCTTGTAATTTGTGTGCCACTATGTACACTGCGCCACCTACAAGCTGTGCTGGACAGTATAACCACATTGTGTACACAACTATTTATTACACCTTCTTTGACAGTATCTAATATGGCTGTGTTTTGAGAGGTCCAACACATCAAGAAACTGCATGTTAAAGGGTAACTCCACTTTTGTGGTAAAAAAAAAAAAAAGCAATTAAAAAAAAAAAAATAGCATGTACAATTACTGTAAATTGAATGTTATTTAAAAAAAAAAAACTTATTTTTTTTTTTTCGAGATGCAAGTCAGATTTTGGGCATCCCCTGCAACAAATGTCATTTTTTGATGAGAGATTCTCTTGTTCAAAAATGTTACTGGTATTAAGGGCGGAGAATAGAATATACAAAAGGTTTGGATAGGTTCATGTTGCAAATATTTTAAAGGATAACTTCACTTTTTAAGAAAAAGAAGGGAAAGGGTGAGGCCACCGACTCGCAGAGGGGCAGGGGGGTTTTCTGTTCACTGGGGGGGGGGGGGGGGGGGACATGAGTGAGAGGCCTTTCTATCAGGATAGACAGGATTTTGAAAACATAAAGATTTGATGATTCTTGCCGGGACCAGATCCCAATGTAGTAGGACCTTCTAGTTGGTTTCAATGGCTAACCTATTTTGTGAAGAGGAATTGGTAGTAGTCCAAATGCCGCTCCAATCCTTTGGCTTCTAAGTGGACATTCAGATCTGCAGCCCAGGGCATAGCATATGACGGTAAATGTGAAATCTAGAGGAGAATATACTGTTTCCCCAAAAATAAGCCCGGGTCTTATATTTATTTTGGCAACAAAAGACACAGTAGGGCTTATTTTTGGGGGTAGGTCTTACCATGTAATGTGCTGTCTTCTCCCCCCTCTCTCTCCCTGCCTAACCGGAATCCCCAGTGTGAACTGAGTTAAAATGCATGTAAAACTCTATTACAGTAGTGTATATAATGTACAATGTTTGTGTTTATGTAATATAATTGTGACAAATGCCTTCATAATAGCGCCGCTCTGCGCTTCTGTGACCCACCGGAGCTCTCTTCCCCACAATTATATTACAGAAACGCACACTGTACATTATGTACTACTGTTAGGCCCCTTTCACACTGTTTTCAGGCGGTACAGCGCTAAAAATAGCCGGCGGGCTTTCACACTGGAGCGGTGCGCTAGCAGGACCGCAACAAAAGTCCTGCTAGCAGCATCTTTGGAGTGGTGAAGGAGCGGTGTATTTACCGCTCCTTCCCATTGAAATCAATGGGAAACCGCGGGGATACCGCCCGCAAACCGCCGCTGCAGCGGCGCTTTGCGGAAGTTTTTAACCCTTTTGCGGCCGCTAGCGGGGGTTAAAACCACCCCGCTAGCGGCCACATACCGCGGGTAAAACGATGGTAAAGCAGCGCTAAATATAGCGCTGCTTTACCGTCGCCGCCCCGCACCGCCCCAGTGTGAAAGGGGCCTAATAGAGTGGATTATAGGATTTTGCAAGCATTTTAAACTAGGGCTTATTTTCGGGCTTATATTGCAGCCCCCCTGGAAAATAACAGGTCTTATTTTCAGGGTAGGTCTTTTTTTTTTTTTTATTTGCAATTACATAGAGGTGCGGGTGTATGGGGCAAAAAAAATGGGAGATTTGCAAATGGCGAAAAAGTTCTCTTCCCGGGATGTGCGTTGGTGAGATATTCTCAAAAGGAATTTTTTTATTTTTTTTCCAATAAAAGTGAAGTTACCTTTTTTAAGTTCTGTGGTTTACAGGAGGAATGGTCTCGCTGTCTCTTGTAATTGCGATGTTTGCCTTTACTGTCCCTGCCCCCGCCCCCATGTGCACAGCACCTGCACACCAATAGCTGCTCTGCATGCAGCACCTGGATTACTTATCTACCGATGATGGTTATCTCTTGTTGATTATATAATTGCTATATAAATTGACAGTGTGCTTAACAAACAACAACTGTTCTCTCCTGCTGCCAGTTGTCTTGGAGAAAGAGGTCTGATTACAGTCTAGAAATGTGTCTGCACTTGTCACAGAAAATGCTGTGCTGTATACGCCGACTTCCGCTGATCTATATCGGTCTGTTAGCTCATCTCTGGGACATTACTGGTTAGTATATAGAACATGGGGACGGTCACGTGACTTTAACATTGGGAAATGGATCATGTGATTTCCTTGTGGTGGTGATTATTGAAGGCTTCCTTGTTTGAACACGGTCCCTTTTATATATTATTGGAAGGCAGCAGTCATGTGTTTAGTTTGCTTGCAAGGATTCCATTTGGAAGTTTGTGGGAGTCGATGACAAGGAGGATGGTGGAGCAGGATTACATGATTTTACTGCACACTCAGTATAGTATTCCAGTATCAGTATATTTAAACTTCAGTAGTGCCGGTGTTCACGAGCAATATCGTAAGTTTTTTAGTTTCCTCCTGCAAAAATGTCAGCATGTAACTTTTAAATGATCTAAATTTAGTAAACCTAAAGGGACTCAGTAATGTGAAAAATATAGAAGCTACCACTGCTGACCCTCTTGAAAATGCTAGTTACCTGGCTGTGTCTGTGTTCCATACTTTTGAGTCACAGACCTGGAACAAGCCTGCTATTAACCACTTGACCCATGGAAGATTTGCACCCCCATGACCAGGCCATTTTTGGGTGATACGCCACTGTTATTTTACCACAATTGTGCGGTCATGCAACACTGCGTAAATGACACTTGTCATTTTTTCCCACAAATAGAAGCTTTCTTTTGGTGGTTATTTGATCACCACTGCAATTTTTATTTAATTTTTTTTATGTTTTGCACTATATGAAAAAAAAAAAAAAACTATCCAATAAAAAAAAATAAAAAAAAAAATTATTCTGCTACATAGTTTTGGTAAAATCCCTAATAGTTGTATATTGATTGGTTTACCCAAAAGTTAGTCTCTCTCTCCCTCTCCACCCCTAAACACGCCCTCATTAATTATCTCATGAAATGACACTTAAATGTTTTATGTAGATTAAAGTTACAAAAATTAAACAACTTTACCAGTGCCCATCATTGCAGCCTAGCCTGTGCCCATCAATGCAGGCCTGTCAGTGCCCATCATTGCAGCCTAGCCTGGGCAGAGGAAGAGAGAGGGTGGCTGGATCATGACTGGAGGAAGAGGAAAGCCGCGGGATCACAGAGCAGGACAGCACGCCGGAAAAGCTTACACTACATCTATCACAGGTGTGGGGTCAGGAGGAGGCGGGGCTATGTATGACTGAGAACAGAGCGGAGACAATTGTAATGTAAGCTATGGCTATCCGCAATTTGTGATCCCGTGGCTCTCTTACCCCCGGGGCGAGATAGATTTATCTATCTATTTAGTAATGGTGGTGATCAGCGACTTATAGTGGCACTACAATTTTATGCGGTGGACAAATCGGACACCAACTGACACTTTTGGGGGACCAGTGACTAAAAAAAAATGCACTGTCGCTGTACTAATGACACTGACAGGGAAGGGGGTTAAACATCAAGGGCGATCAAAGGGGTTCAATGTGTGCCTAACCAATGAATGCTGTGCGATTCCTGTCCGAATTGCATGCGGTTTTCCCACCGCTCCTGTGTGAACCCAAGCTTGTCAGGCTTGACTTCCAGTTCACACAGGAGCGGTGCGGGAGACCAAATGCTTTTCCGACAGGAATTGCACTGCATTCCTGTTCAAATTCCATACGATTATTTGCAGTGCGATTTGTGCCCATTCATTTTGTATGGACTCATTTTCAGGTATTGGGAGCATTTTAACGAGTACTCGTGAATATACTCGGTTGCTGTGCATCGCTAATACTAACATTCCACATTGTCTTGGTGCTGTTTTCTTTTTTTATAAGCCCAATTTTGTGTTTTTACTTAAATTTTTTACCATCAAAATTTCCAAATCCATATAAGCTCAGCCATCCTTGATCCCTTGTTTGCAGCCTGTACTTGGCTACATAAGGCCATAAATACATTTCCTAATGACCATTTCCCACGGTTTTAGACTTTTCAACAATTTTGTTACTTGTTTTGCTATGGTGAATTTTTTCTGTGCAGGGGTCTGGTTAATGCCTGTGAACGTTGCGTCAGATGACATTTGAATGGCCTTTTATGTAATGGAGCCTTTCGCAAAGCTGGAAGTCATGTTTAGGTATGGCGATGGTGGCACGTTCCTTTCCATTTCTTCACACAATACACGCTTTGTTATGGTCACTCCGCTGTTTTGCAAAGCTCTTGGTAAACAATGTTGTTTCTGTACTGAACAGTGGGATTAGCCCATGCTTTATATGACAAAGTTATAGAGACTCATTCATCAGATTTTCATTCGTTCCTTTGTTTTCAGTTTACCAAGTAATGGTGGTTAAACTCAACAGCCTGGAAAGCGGCTTGCTCCTCAGGGCTATGCTTTCATACTGCTCTGACCCTCTGATCCCTGCTGTATTGTATTGTAACTGTACTGTCTTCCCTGATGTAAAGCGCTGGGCAAACTGTTGGCGCTATATAAATCCTGTAATAATAATACTGTGCTGCAATGTACAGTACAGTGGAACCAGGTCTAAAGCTGTGTATGGGGCCCAAAAATTTCTGATGGCTGCCTTGGAAGTCAATGGAAACTAAGATAATTTGTCCTGCATTAACTTCTATTGCACGCAATACCGCATGTGGCCAGAGGTGGGGGGGGCGCCGGAGAGCCAGTACACTCGGGAACGGAGCATATTATGAGTGATTCCGAGTATTTCCGAACGGGTCAGAACCGTTCCGAGTGTCACCAGCACCCCCGCACCTCTGGCCAAATGCAGTACTGCACATACCATTGGCTTGAATTCTGCTTGTTTTGCCAGACAACACTCGCAAACCGAGTCAGAATTTTTTTAAAAAAAGTTGCTATTTCAAAAAGCTTGTTAACTGCGTTACTCGTTAACCAAGGTACCACTGTATATGGAACTGTGCCAGGGACCTGCACATATACAGTATATGCTTCAGGACTTTGCAGGCTCGTTCCAGGAATGGCTCTGTATTTGTCTCACAGATGAGCATAAAGAAAGCTGTCTTGGGGTAGTACATCGTTCATCTCGCTCGCTCGCTCTCGGTATTGCCAAAAAGTCACTAATGAGAATGTGGTGAAAGGTTCCCTTTAAATAGAATCTGCAGATGCTGAGCTTGTTTACTTTGGGATTATTGACATACTCTTGCACTTTATTAATGGAACAGCCACCTTTATTCCATTTATATTATACCAAAATTAGTATTATTGCAAACCCTGCTGTCTTAATGCGGCTTCTATCTCTAATGACTTCACTGATCGATAAGTAACACAAGGACTGATTCCTTCTCTGCCAAGTCTAGAAATATTGATAGTTACTGCAGGTTTAACCACCTCAATACCGGGCACTTTCACCCCCTTCCTGTCCAAACCAATTTTCAGCGCTCTTACACTTTGACAATTTTGCGCGGTCATGTACCCAAATTAAATTTTTATCATTTTGTTCACACAAATAGAGCTTTCTTTTGGTGATATTTATCACTTGTTTTTTTTTCTTTTTTGCGATTATAAGTAAAAATTTGGGGGAAAAAAAGATTTTTACTTTCTGTTTTAAAAGAAATCCATTAAAATCTAATTAAGTCATACATTTAGGCCAGACTGTATTCTGCTACATGTCTTTGGTGAAAACAAATCCGGATAAGTGTATGATAATTTGTGTGATCACTGGGACAAATGTGTGCGTGTGTGATCACTGGGGGACAGATGTGTGCGTGTGTGATCACTGGGGGACAGATGTGTGCGTGTGTGATCACTGGGGGACAGATGTGTGCATGTGTGATCACTGGGACAGATGTGTGCGCGTGTGATCACTGGGACAGATGTGTGCGCGTGTGATCACTGGGACAGATGTGTGCGCGTGTGATCACTGGGACAGATGTGTGCGCGTGTGATCACTGGGACAGATGATTTTACTGGGACATGTGTGGAACAGATGTTTTTATTGCGTGGGGACACTGTTCTGGTGATCAGTGTGTAAAAAGCTGTAAAAAAAAAAAAAAAAAAACAGCTCATACTGACTGATCACCGGCCGGCTGCAGAGATCCGCTCTCCTTCTGATCACTGACAAGCTCCGTGTGATGAGGAGAGCCGATTGCCTAGCAACCGGCTCTCTATTTACATCACATGATGGCTGTGATTGGACACAGCCATCATGTGATCAGGAGGGCCAATCGCAGAGCCCTACTGCCGATCTGAGATGCGCCGTGTCCGGGTGACGTTCAGGAACGTCCTCTCAGGAGGAAGCGCCCACCCAGCCGTTTGTGCAGTGAACTGGGTGGGAAGTGGTAAGTACTGCGCAGATATTGATATGTATTAACCACTTGCTTGCTGGGCACTTAAACCCCCTTCCTGCCCAGGCCAATTGTCAGCTCTTTTACGTTTTTTGCGTGGTCATGCAACACTGTATGCTGCCAGCGTGATGGGAACAAAAGACGATTACCAGCTTTTGTTTACATCCCGTGATCAGCTTTCATTGGCTGACAGCTGATCACGTGGTAAGGGCTCTGGATCAGCCCCTTACTTTGATCTGTGATCAGCCGAGTCTCTCATGTATTCTATTCGACTTTTTAAATGAATACATCATGAATTTAAATGTGCTTCCCTTGCAGTGTCAAAAACCCTGCTTGCTGCATTTTTGGTGCATATTAGTCAGTTAAAAAAAAAAACTCACCCCCCCCATTGAAATGCATTAAAAACGTGGCAAAAACGCAAGTGTTGCATTTTTGATGCATTTTCGGAGTCACGTGACATGAAAAACGCACTGCAAATATGGTAAAATTGTGAATTAATTTTTTTTTTTGTGCCCATTTTTCTACTGGCAAAACACCGATAAATAAGTGCATCCCTACTGTCACTTTAATTAAATGTCACTTTCTGACATGTCAATAAACGTTGTTTAAAAAGAAAAAGTGAACAGTGAGATGTTCTGTGATTTGGTCCTTTTTGGCACTTCATCCGAGCGCACACCAGCTGCTGCATTATATATATATATATATATATATATATATATATATATATATATATATATATATAACTATATATATATATATATATATATAATATATTATAAATATATATATTTTTTTTTTTTGTGCCGATCACACAGTTCTTAGAGAACTGTTGACTGTCAGTCACCGCTGTCTGCTCTGCCCCTCCCCCCCTCGCTCACTGGAGCGCTGGGTTCTGGTCCAGGCTTGTGGGTGTTTCCTGACCTCATTGTCGCGATCTTGCCCCGAGCCTGGACCGGCTCTGTGACATCAGCTGACCGCAGGCTTCAGCCCGCTGTCTGCTGAAAACGGGTCACGGGTGGGCAGAACAAACTGCAAATCCAAACAAGCTTTGGCTGTCCTTCGCCTTCAATTATTTGTTGAGGGATTTACATTTTACATGTACACGCATGTTCGCTGGTTGCAGCACAGTTTGGGACTTGTAGTTCTCAGCAGTGAGACCTGGGATATACACCGTCTGATATACCCAGAGAATGGTAATGTTTGCTTTGTGTTTATGTATCAAGTGTATCATTGAACATGGGCCAGGGGACAGCTGGTGTGGTTTCAGATGTCCCAACTAAATAATTAATCTCTAAAACATGATTCCACCAGAGGGGGGGTGTCTTTTTTTACAGAAATCTACTGCATGGCTTTTTTTTATTTTCTTCAGGCGTCACGTTAACTTTAACAAGGTATTATACTGTTCTTCTGTTAAACACTATAGACACAGGTGTCACGCAGATATTCCCAGATCCTCGCTTCCCAAGAGACTGTATAATGCTTCTTAGTAGAAGGTCATTCATTCCCAGCGGAGATTTCTGCATCACAGGCAAGGCAGTCATGGCAGCTCTTTATCCTGACAGCAAAAGAGGTCAACATGACAGAAAACCTCCTTATAAATACACCTCACACAGGTAGCAAAACATCTCTGTGCATAATGAAAACTGTTGCCTGTAAATTTTGGCAGTACGGCTTAGATTTCCTCACAAGATTAAAAAGTAAATTTTTCAGAACAGCCATCTTTAAACTTTTTTTTTTTTATATAATTTCTCAGCTTTTGCTGTTTTAAAGTTGAACTGCAGATCTTGTCTAAATACGAGAGTCCTGTGTATTCTTCCCTGAATCTCAGTGAGCTTTGTGTATTTCTTCCAGATCGGTGCAGTAATCCAGTGTGAGACTTCCTGTAATAAAGACCGCTCTCTGCCGCTCTCCCTCTTTGTGCAGAGTGACTGGTCTGCTCTCCGCCCCCCTCCTGTAGTTTTCTGTGGGCATGCTGTGCTGGGTGGAGCCTGCTAGGCTCCTCCCACAGCTCTGCTCTCTGCCCAGGCCGTGTATTGCACAGTGTCACTGCAAGGTTACAGTATATCTGGGTTAGCAAAAGCACAAATTTGTATTTATTTCCTTTTTGTGAGGAATATATTTAAAGTGTTACTAAACCCACAACTGTAAAATCGGTCTGTGCAGTATATGCAGTAAAGCATACTTGTTATACTCGCTGGAGGATATTAGTTATGAGGAAAGGTTGCGAGCACTGAACTTATTCTCTTTGGAAAAGAGACGCTTGAGAGGGGATATGATTTCAATATACAAATACCGTACTGGTGACCCCACAATAGGGATAAAACTTTTTTGCAGAAGGGAGTTTTTTTGGCCACTCATTAAAATTAGAGGAAAAGAAGTTTAACCTTAAACTACGTAGAGGGTGCTTTACTGTAAGAGTGGCAAGGATGTGGAATTCCCTTCCACAGGCGGTGGTCTCAGCAGGGGACATCGATAGTTTCTTGAAACTATTAAATAAGCACCTGAACGACCGCAACATACAGGGATATACAATATAATACTGACATATAATCACACACACACATAGGTTGGAGTTGATGGACTTGTGTCTTTTTTCAACCTCACATACTATGTAACTGTGGCACCTAAGAGGTTAATTCTCTACATTGTGTAAAAAGGCTGTTTGATCCTGTCTTCTCTGATCCTCTCATTCTTCCACTGTCCTCAATACATCTCCTGATTGAACAGAGCTTTTGGAGTCACTCTGCACATGCTCAGTTTGGTGTGTATTGCTAGAGCATCCTTTTTTTTTTTTCTTCTTTCTTGGGAGTGTGCATGTGATCAGCACTGTCCAGACAGAGGGGTCAGGGGTCCTGCAACCTCATAGGACAGTCGGAAGAATGAAAACTCCTCCTACAAGCTTTAACCAGACACTAATAGAAGTCACACGACTGCTATATACTGCTGATGAGAAAAGGTATTTAGCAGTTTATATTTACTAATATATTTGCATTTCCATGTTCTGTGTGAGACCAGATTTAGGCCCCTTTCACACCGGGGCGGGAGCCGCGGTGACGGTAAAGCAGCGCTATATTTAGCGCTGCTTTACCGTCGTTTTTCCCGTGGGATTCGGCCGCTCGCGGTGCGGTTTTACCCCCCCCCCCCCCCGCGAGCGGCTGAAAAAGGGTTAAAATCCATGCAGAGCGGCGCTTTGCGGCGGTATTGCCGTGGTATTACCGCGGTGTCCCATTCAAATCAATGGGAAGGAACGGTATAGGAGCGGTGAATACACGGCTCCTATCCCGCTCCAAAGATGCTGCTAGCAGGACTTTTTTTGCCGTCCTGCTAGCGGACCGCTACAGTGTGAAAGCCCGCCGGCTTTCACACTGGAGTGAATGGGGCCAGTTTTTTCAGGCGGTGTACAGGTGCTATTTTTAGCGCTGTACCGCTTGAAAACCGCCCCAGTGTGAAAGGGGCCTTAGTGAATGCAGGGTCCTAGGTTAAATAACACTTTTTAAATGACACTAAAGCTTCAGGAGGCAAACACACACAGCTAGTCCCAGATGACTGACAGGAGGGAGGGAGCCCTTCCTGCGCTGAGGGGAACTGATGTCACCAGCCCAGGCACCGAAGGAGGCAGACTATGAGATACCCCCCTAGCAACAGGCATTTAGAGGTGAGTAAAACATTTTTTGTTTTTGAAATTTATTTTATTTTTTATTGTAAGCTTTTTTTTTTTTTTTTTTTTTTTATAAATATATATAGGAGGAAACACCACTTTAAGTGGTAAATGTTTAAATAACAAGAACTATGTGCACTTGGTAATGGGTTTCTGCTCTTTGCTCTATGTTATGACATTACTGCTTGTTTAGTACATTGTGTGTTCCAGAAAGAATGTTCAGGTGATGTTGTGTCACCGTATAATCTTTCCACAGATCAGTGTGTTGAAGCTTTTCTAATGCTCAGGCAGGGATTCCCCATAATGGAACTAAAGTGCCTTTTAATTAGCTTGTAACTTATTCTGTACTTTGCCAAGGAATGTTTGAAGATTTAGCACTTTGCTTAGAACTTGAGTCTTTAAAATATCAGTGTTCTTTCCTGCGAAGACCTGGAGAAACTTTCCTCTCTGATTGCTGTAGGGGAAAAGCCTTGACTTTCTAGTAACACATTGATGCAGCACGCCATTCGTGTTTTGTATTGTGAAATCTGGAAGGTAAAATTACAAAACAGAAGCTAATAATTTGCTACAGTGCCTTGAAAAAGTATTCATACCCCTTGAAATAATCCACATTTTGTCATGTTTATATCCAAAAACGTATTTTAGTGGGATTTTATGTGATAGAGCAACACACAGTGGCACAAACTTCTGCCTTTAGAACCACTGAACTTACTGCTGACCAAAAGGCCAGAAAACATCCCCTGATGGCCGGCATTCATGTTTCAATATATTAATAATGTGGCAATATTAGGTGATGGCTGATCTCCTCCGTGTCTGTTCTGGTGACCGTAATGCCGCGTACACACGTTCGGACTTTGTCCGCCGGACCTAGTCCGGCGGGACTTCCCCACACACACCCGGACTTCCGTGCGTGTGACTTGCCCGGACTTCTTCGGCGGACAATCCGCTGGAAAAAGTCAGCGGGAATGAACGGACTTTCCAATGAGCGGCAAGTCCCTTCATTTCAAAAGTCCGGCGGACTAGCCTACTAACACTGCACATCACCCTGAACACACCAATCCCCACTGTGAAACATGGTGGTGGCATCATGTTGTGGGGATGCTTTTCTTCAGCAGGGACTGGAAGCCAAGTCGGACCAAGTCCAGCGGACAATTTTAAAAAAAAAAAGCTTAAAACCTAGTCCGCCGGACTTTTGGCGCCAAAAAGTCCGCCGGCGCCCACACACGAGGGGATTGTCCGGTGGACTTGAGTCCAGCGGACAATCCCCAAATGTACCCCACACTTTTCACATATTTATGTGTTTAAAATGGCCCAGTCACAGTCTAGAGCTAAATCCAATTGAGAATCTGTGGCAAGACATGAAAATTGCTGTTCACAGACGCTCTCCATCCACTCTGACAGAGCTTGAGATATTGTGCAAAGAAGAATGGGCAAAAATGTCCTCTCTAGATTTGCAAAGCTGGTAGAGACATCCCCAAAAAGACTTGTAGCTGTAATTGCAGAGAAAGGAGGTTCTACAAAGTATTGACTCTGGGGGGCGCTATACAAATGTACCCCACACTTTTCACATATTTATTTGTAAAAAAAAAGTTTGAAAACCATTTATCGTTTTACTTCCACTTCACAGTTTTATGAGCCACTTTGTGTTGGTCTATCACAGAAAATCCCAATAAAATACATTTACATTTTTGGATGTTACGTGACAAAATGTGGAAAATCTCAGGGGGTATAAATACTTTTTGAACTATATATGGGTATATTAAAGTGGTTCTAAAGGGTGATAGCTGATCTCCATGTCTGTTCTGGTGACTGTAACTCCGATCTAACTAAGAAAAGAAAAGTGCTCTTCCATTATAAAGCATCCTGCGTGTTTACTGTGTGAAGGTTACATAAGAAGTATCTGGGTCATTTCTGTATACACTTTTTTTTTTTTTTTTTTTTGTTGTCTAACTAGGGTAATTATGAAATATATTGAATGCGTAACCTGGATATGGATAATTTCCAAAAACCAGGTAGACGGAACATGTAAAAATGACATCTGATATCTAGCTTTAATAATACCCACCGCTGACTCCGTGCAATGCCTGCCTGCTCCTCGGTTAGGCTGATGGCTTCCCATAGTCTGCTTTTTAAAAATGGACCAAGTCATGTGTGTGTGTGTGTGTCAGATTCCTTGATTTATATGCTGTCAGTGCAAGAATATGGCATCAAATCTAGATGGCATATTGTTACAATCGAATAAAAAAATAGAATAATTCCACTTATTGTCTATATGGTTACAATCATTCATAAGTTGCAAATATATAAAGACCTTATTCACGCGGACGTACACGTGCACACCCATGTGAAGGGCAGTGTGTGCCCACATGGAATGCACAGATGTTTTGTGCATCTCTGTGCAGACAGTCCCATTCATGTCAACAGGGATACAGCTGCCGCTCCTAGACAGCCGTGTGGGTGCAGACAGAACAGAATTTGGGAATCATGGCAGGCGGATCTTGCCCTTTTTTTGGGGTAAAAAAAAAAAAAACGTATAAATAAAGGAATCCAGAGACTGACTCCTGCCTAGAAATAAAATATCACTCTTTGACCCTGTAGGCCCTATAGTTTTTTTTTTTGTGTGCGTTTTTCACACAACATGCATAGGGCAGCCTGTTCAATTGGATGGACCCACCCTACGTGCCAAAGAAGCTTATGTGCCCTTTCCAGGCGTTGAGCCGTGCATGTATTTTTACAATTCATTTGTTCTTTAGCCCTGGTTCACATTGATGCGATTTGGCATGCTTTTGGCATGTTAAATTGCATGCCAAATCGGTGGCTATTGCCCGCAATGGAACCATCCGAATCCCAAAAGTAGTTTCTGTACTACTTTTGGCAAATTATTATCCCCCCCCCCCCCCCCCCCCCCCCAGATTTGTTCATTCCCCCCGACTTAGTTGGGGTATGCGGAACACTTTGGTTGGGTCAGCCATGCCTCTTGACCTCCTGGGGACACGCCTTCTGACCTTTTGGAGGAGGTCCCTATTCCAATCCGAGTCCTAACTTTGTTCTTCAAGGGAAAACCCTGGGCTTTAAATAATAATTTCACCTTCGGGAACATGTTACACCTGTTTTTAGGGTGGAACATGTAATATGTTCCCGCGGCTCAGCGATCTGAGTCCTCGGTGTGACAGCACTACAGGGAGAAGTTACCCGTATCAGCTGTCGCTTTGCGTACGCAGTGCAGCCGCAGAGTTCTGTAAATGAACTACAAGTTCATTCAGAATACATATTGGCCTAAATTTTATGAAGAAATTTGATTAAAAAAAAAAAAAAAAATATATATATATATATATCAAATTTCTTCATAAAATTTAGGCCAATATGTATTCTGAATGAAATATAATTATTTTATTGGATATGTTTTATATAAAAGTAAAATATATAATTTTTTTTACATTTTCGTTCTCCTTCTTTTTTTTGTTTATAGCGCAAAAAATAAACCAGAGTTTTTCAAATACCACCAAAAGAAAGCTATTTGTGAGGAGGAAATGCCCAAAAAAATTTGCGCGGTCATTTTACGCTGTACCCTGTTAAAGTAATGCAGTGCCGTATCGCAAAAAATGGCCTGGTCATGAAGTGGGGGGTAAACCTCTCGGAGGTTAATAACAAACGCAGGTGTGATAGGCGTGCTGTGAACCTGCAGGTGTGAATGGAACCTTGTGATGCACTTGCAGATCATTTAAACCAGGGATATGCAATTAGCGGACTTCCAGCTGTTGCATAACTACAAGTCCCATCATGCCTCTGGGTGTCATGCTGGTGGCTGTCAGTCTTGCTATGCCTCATGGGACTTGTAGTTCTGCAACAGCTGGAGGTCCGCTAATTGCATATCCCTGATTTGTACCCCGTGTTCCTCTTTGCTCTATTAGCCCTGCTGTATTTCAGAACCTCGCCCAGCTCTTGTGTTTTGATTCTGTTATTTGTACCGGTATTACGTCTTGTGTTATGGAAAGGGTTCGCTATCCCCGTCTCCAGTGCCTTAAACGAAAAGCAGATGTCTCCAGATCAGGTTTGTTGGCGGTTTTTCACAAGTCCTCTCCGTTTTGATCTCGTTGCTCGGCCTCAACAAAAACAAAACAAAGTCAGCCATTTACGTATAATAATAATAACACTGAGTCTTTCTTGCCTGGCGGTCTTGTTTTTCCTGTGATATTCGGAGGGTTCCAAGCAGCCTGTTCTGATTTGTCATTGTGTTTTGTACAGAATATCCACACAGATTGCAGCCTGGCAAGGAGGAAGAGCTGTTTATATAGTTCCATTTTATTTTTTTGTCAGATATTCCACTATGCTTGTGTTTAGAAAGACTACATTAATGTAGTTACAATAGTATATGCAGCCATTGCTTCATATTCAGCATATCAATTCCCATTTATTTTATTATAATGTTATTTAAGTGGAACTAATCCCTCCTATCTTTACAGGGATCTGCCATCTTAGCCTCTGTTTGATCAGTTGCCATGGTGCTGCCCATGACACCAGCTATTTGATAGTTTTGACAGTTTGGTTGTGAACACAAGCAACTGTGCTAGTTATCATTCACAGCATGCCTTGAATGTAACTGAGGAATGAGTTAAATCACTGGGTTTGGTTCTGCTTTATAGTTTTGTTAAAGTGGAACTACAGGTAGAACTACTTACTTTAGTTCCAATGCTCCCACGTCCATCACTGGTGCTGGTGTCCTGTCGGATACTGTCCCCATCGGATAGTGTCCGCTGTGTACTGCGCATGCATAACGAAGCAGATAACGAAAATAGCCGAAGATCAACAGCGCCTGCGCCATGAGTCCAGGTTCAAGCCCCACCATCCAAGTGGACATAGAGTTAGAATCAAAAGAGCCGAGCGCAGCGAGGCCGTGCCCGAAGGGCAGGACATTGATAGGCGGACATTTTCCGACAGAACATCGGCATCTTCTTCTAGGTGACGGTCTTTGCTGTCTTGATTGGCTGAAGCAGGATGATGTCATCCCCGTTCTGTGAATGCATGGTGTATTATTACAGAAGAGACATTGCCTGTCCCTACAATACAGAGCCTGTCTCTTTCTCAGCGTTTTGTTGATTTGTATCTACTGTAGCATGTACTTGTATGAGAAAGTATCCTGTTCTGTTCTCTTTGTATTGCTTCCTTTTGTGTGAAATTCCTGGTGTTCCTGCCAGTCCCTCTGCTTTCCTATTAACTTACCACACTAAGCAGGCGAGCGCAACGTGTTCAGTTCTCTAGCTGTGCTGCTTTCCTATAAACTTGCCACACTAAGCAGGAGCGCGCAGCGTGGTCAGTTCTCTAGCTGTGCTGGGAACTCTGTGTGCTCTTCTCCAGTGATCATATTTGTCCTGAAACCCCTGCTGCTCCAAATACAGCCATTCACTGGAAAGTTCACTGTGCTGATGTTTCTCCCCGCCCCAGCTAGGGCTGGGGAAAAAAAACGTTTTGAATCGAGTTGAGAGGTCAAATCGATCGATTTTATTTTTTACCAGGACCGGCACTGACACTGCGCCGGTCCTGAGGAGCTGTGGCAGGAGTTTTTCTGCCTAGTCTGCAAAGCCGGATGCCGCAGACTAGGCCAAAGCCGCGGCCTCCCCTAAAAACTCCTGCCCGCAGCTCCTCAGGACCGGCGCGGTGTCTATCAAAAAACTCGATTTGAATCGTAAAATCAAGTTTTTTTTTTTTTGTTTTTTTTTTTTATTTTTATTTATTTATTTTTATTTTTTTTTTTTGGAGAAAATTGCCCAGCTCTACCCCCAGCTCTTATGCAGTGGAGAACAGAGGGCATGTGATCACTTGAAAATGGGGGGAAAAAACATGTTTATAACGTTTTATACATATATACACACTAATGTTTTGCCTTTCATTTCTATTTTAATCTCTTGGCGCCAAAAGCATGCAAATATACGGCCTCTCAGTGCCCGGGCCTTGGTGCCAAGTGGCCGCATATTTGCATGCAGTAGCACCGACAGTGCTGTGCCGAGAATGTGCGCCTTGCACGCTCCCGGCACAGTGACCGGCGGCTCATGGAAAGTTTCTGATCATGTGACGGCCAATCACGGCAGTCATGTGGCCATAAGCCGCACCCCCTCCCAGCATATCAAACCCCTTAAAGAGCCGATGCCAAGGGTTAAACTGAATGGGTCACATATACTTTAAATCGGTAGTAAACTCTCATTCGTTCATTTTACCTACAGGTAAGCTTTCTTAGAAGCTTACCTGTAGGTATAAATAATATCTCCTAATCGTGCACAGTTTAGGAGATATTCTAACCAGCAGCAGCCGGTGACGTCACCAGCGCATGCGTTCTGAAGGAACGGCATATCTGTACTGTTCCTTCAGAGCTATGTGGCAGCTCGGGGACAGTCAAGCAGCTGCAGCAAACAAACCTGGAAGAAGACCGGGGGAAGATGGAAGCGCCTACAGTGGTGACAGCGCGCCGCGGAGGGCTTCGTTTTCAGGTAAGTCCTTCATAATTTATGCAATGCACAAATGGCACAATATGGCTTTACCTTGCAAGGGGGAACTTTTTTTTTTTTTTTTTACAGATTATTTCACCCGTTGCATATCTTGGGGAAGAGGGTATGTAGTACATAGTGGTGAACTAGGCAGGGCTGTAATACTGCCTGAGATTACAGTGCAGTAAGTTAGGAGTGCCAGGATTTCTGTCAGAATAACAGGTATTTTTTGCATATATTAAACAGATATAGGAAAACTCTTTTAATGGTTTACTTTAAATATACTTTTGTCGTTTGCAGATAAAAAAATACCTGTTTATTTTTATTTATTTTCTTATTCTATGCATAAAGATAAAAACTCTTCTGTGTGCAGCAGCCCCCCTAATACTTACCCGAGGTCCATCTAGATCCAGCGATGTTGCACGAGAGACTTGGCTGTCCAGCTTCTGTTAATCAAAGTCAGTGAGCCAATGAGGAGAGAAAGTGGGCCGGGCCGCGGCTCCGTGTCTGAATGGACACGGGGCGCTGCGGCTTGATTCGGCTGTCCCCATAGCAAGCTTCTTGCTGTGGGGGCACTCAGCAGGAGGGAGGGGCCAGGAGAGCCAAAGAGGGACCCTAGAAGAGGAGGATCTGGGCTGCTCTGTGCAAAACCACTGCACAGGTCAGGTAAGTATAACATGTTTGTTATTTTTAATAAAAAAAATAAATAAAAACAAACACAAGACTTTAGTATCACTTACAATTTCGCTCAGACATTCACTTTAACTGATCACTGAAACCAGATCCCCGAGCAGTATGTGCCCATCTCCCACCATTAAAGGCTCTGAAAGTCATAAGGAGGCATGTGAGATTTGGAAGTCTTCCACCTGTATAACTGATCAGAGCCATGCAAAGCCCACAGACCTTGATATAGCCTAATGGGGTTATCTGAGTAGAAAGAAATAACATCTAAATGCTCTTAGAGGCAGCAGACTTTCTCAACCCTTTTTAACACTGAGTAACCCTTCGGATAAATGTTAGTCCTCTGGTAACCTCTGCTAGAAATGACTATAACAACATATCGGAGTACATTAGTATGAGCTATCAATTGGGATATAATAGAATAAGGCCGGCTTCACACTGCTGTGGTGCAGTTTGACCGCAGTGCAAGTGTAGCTGTGGTTTTAGCCGCGTGCCATAGAATTTCTGTTGGGTTGTGCCGTTTCTGAAAGCTCACAAAAAGTCCTGCGTGCTGCATCTTTGGTGCACTTTCAGAAAACATGAAACCTAATAGAGGTCCATGGGGAAAAGCACATAAAAACTGCAGATACACCCGTGCTGTGGCCAATCGGCAGTGCAGCAGTGTGAAGCCGGCCTAAGGCATGTAGCGTGCTTAGAGTGCGATACCCTGGGCTGCTCTGTACAGTGACATTTTTTTTTTCTTTTTTTCATTCATATCAAAATTAAACAAATATAATTGACAGAAAAGCAGATGTGTCCCTATAAAGGGATTGTCAGAAAAGTTACCCCTTACATTGGTGGTCAGTGGGAAGAATGCTCCTTACATTGGTGATCAGTGGGAAGAATGTTCCTTACATTGGTGATCAGTGGGAAGAATGCTCCTTACATTGGTGATCAGTGGGAAGAATGCTCCTTACATTGGTGATCAGTGGGAAGAATGCTCCTTACATTGGTGATCAGTGGGAAGAATGCTCCTTACATTGGTGATCAGTGGGAAGAATGCTCCTTACATTGGTGATCAGTGGGAAGAAGGCTCCTTACATTGGTGATCAGTGGGAAGAATGCTCCTTACATTGGTGATCAGTGGGAAGAAGGCTCCTTACATTGGTGATCAGTGGGAAGAATGCTCCTTACATTGGAGGTCTGTAGGGAGAATGTTACCTTACATTGGTGGTCAGTGAGAAGAATGCCAGGCCCCTTTCACATGAAGGGCCTGATCAGTTCCGCCTATCTGTTTTATATGTGGATTTAATCAGACCCTCCATTCACCCCTATGAACCAGCAAGTGTAAAACAGACTTGTGTCCCTTTACAACTGCCTACCTACGATCCAAATGGCTTGGAAATGGCAAAACACACACACACACACACACACACACACACACACACACACACACACACACACACACACACACACCACACACACACACACACACACACACACACACACCTCCACATTCCTCCATCTGTCCATTTACACCCAGCCACCAATAGAGCAGAGCAGGCTCGGTCCGTGTCTGCTCTGAGGAAAATGAGCGGACATGGACCTGTCATCCTCCCGCTCTACTCCAATCAGCGGACAGATCCCCTGATCAAAAGACAGTCCACCCCATGTGAAAGGAGCCTAAGGGAGGCATTCTTCCCACTGACCAATGTACTAGGACCTTTCATTGACCACCAATGTAAGGAGCAGTCTACAAACTGACCAGCCTTACAGATACAGTAGCTAAAAAAGATAACTTGTCAGTGGTGACCTAATGTGAGAGACAGAAATTGCTCAGTAAACCCCTAAATGGAGGAATCCTGGTTGATAACATAGGGGGTCCTAAACTGACACTTGCAGCTGAAGAATGTCTGTGTAGGTTAAGCTTCACTTGGTGGAATCCTTCTCTCTAGAATGCTCTTTAAAAATGCAAAGCAAGTGCTGTGTATAAAACCTGACCCCAGTAATGTTTTCTTGAATCCCTAATTATCCGAGGGACCCTGGAAACCGATTGAAGCAACAAAGCAGCTGGAATGTGTCGTGTCACCATGAGCCGTCTGATGAGCTCATCGGAGAGTAAGCAGGGTGTGGCCGGCACTTGTTTCTGTTCTGTTTTCTTCTCGGCTCCTGTCTTTTCTATGTACTTGTACTATGTAATGATCTCAGAGCGCCATGCCCTTGCTGTGGCCCAATAGAAGCATCTGTCAAGGGAACTGTGTACTGTGTGTTTGAATGATGAAATACGTTTGGTTGAGGTAAAATCGCATATAGTAAGGGGTATAGATGTTTAGCTCTGTGGAATTGAAATATTATTATACAGGATTTATATTGCACCAACAGTTTGTTCAGAGCTTTACAATATAAAGCAGGGGTGCCCAACCAGTGGCCCGTGGAGCCCTCTGATGTGGCCCGCGACCTCCTGCTCTGGGATGGAATAGAATACTGTTATTTATAGTAACTTTATTACCAAAAACAGTGTAAATATGGGCATATCTTGTTCTGCAGTGGTTACTGGGCTGCTTTCAAACTGATCCGCAGGTGCAGAGCAGTGCACCTGAGGGTTACCTGCACTGAGCCATAGGCCCCTTTCACGCGGTCAGTCCGACCCAATTGGGCCCTCCATTCACCTCCTAAGTAAGTAAAGTTGGCTCTATAGAGTAGAGTGGGCTGCCATGCACCCGCTCCGCTCATTGTGGCCCGCGACCGGTTATCAAGTCGCTTAGGTGGCCCTCGCTCTTCAAAAGGTTGGGCACCCCTGATATAAAGGGAGAACAGTTACAATACAAGAGGGTTAAGGGGGCCCTGCTCATAAGAGCTTACAATGTAATAAATATGTAATTGCATGGAACAGATGCACAGGACACAAACTCTGTATTTAAAGCGCTAGTAAACCGTTGGATATTTTTTTTTAACCTGCAAGGTAAAGTCATAATGTGCTAGTATGCATCACATACTAGCACATTATGTTAAACTTACCTGAAAACAAAGCATTCCAGCGCTGCACTGTCAATGCTGCAGGCGCTTCCGTCTTCACCCGCTCTTCCTTCCGGCTGTGTGACTGGCCAGAGCCGCAATGAATCACTCCCGGACATGTGCGTGGGAACTCTGAAGGTAAGGCCCCGGTGGCCGTTCCTTCAGAGCGCATGCGCCGGTGATGTCACCAGCTGCATGTACAGTACATATCTCCTATACGGTGCACGTTTTAAAGGGGTTGTAAAGGTTTGTTTTTTATTTTCTAAATAGATTCCTTTAAGCTCGTGCATTGTTGGTTCACTTACCTTTTTCCTTCGATTTCCTTCTAAATGTTTTTTTTTCTTTGTCTGAATTTCTCACTTCCTGTTCCTCCTCAGTAAGCTGTTCTGGCTGACTAAACACCGCTCGGATGATGGTGTGAAGTTTACTGAGGAGAAACAGGAAGTGAGAAATTCAGACAAAGAAAAAAAACATTTAGAAGGGAAATCGAAGGAAAAGGTAAGTGAACCAACAATGCACTAGCTTAAAGGAACCTATTTAGAAAATAAAAAACGAACCTTTACAACCCCTTTAAGAGATATATAATTACAGTACCTATAGGTAAAGCTTATTATAGGCTTACCTATAGGTACAAGTCAGAGATGGGAGTTTACTCCCACTTGAATTATAGATCCATTCCATGCATTTGCGTATTTAATTTCATTTCAGTGTCTCAACCAGAAAAAGCCATAACGCTGCCTTTCTCTTCCCGGGATCTGTGGGACCCCCAGAGAGGATGCTCGGGGTTCTCTTTTACAGGGATGTACCCCGATACCACCAAAGGGTCACTACTGAAAGCGATGTGCCACACAAAAGGGGAAGCTCACTTTGCAGCTGAGAGGGCTGACATGTTCCTCCGCTCTTTCTTCCAGGTTCGTGCGCTCTGGCTATGTAATTGGCCGGAGCTGCGATGATGTCGGGAGCCCTCAGTTCCGTCACGAAGCTCTGAAGGTATGGCAAGGAATGCTGGACCTTCTGAGCGCATGCGCTAGTGACGTAACTGATTGCATTCAGGGTGAATATCTTCTAAACCAGGGATCTCAAACTGGAGGCCCTCCGGCTGTTGCGAAACTACAAGTCCCACAATGCCTCTGCCTGGGGGAGTCATACTTGTAACCGTCAGCCTTGCAATGCCTTATGGGACTTGTAGTTTCACAACAGCTGGAGGGCCGCCAGTTTGAGACCCCTGTTTTGTACCCCTAAACGGTGCACAATTAGGAGATCCTCTTTTTGTCTACAGGTAAGCCTTATTATAGGATGACCTGTAGGTAAAAATCACCAACAGGCTTTACTTACAATTTAAAAACAGGCCGTTGAGCTGCAGTTTGGCCACCCACCTAGAAGATAACTGCTCAGGGTTGTACATATCGTGGGAGGCAGGCAGGCAGTACCACCCCCAGTCCTGGGGTGGCACAGGAAGCCGCCTAGGTCGGCAGAACACATTGACTGCTGCTAACGGCTATTGCTACCAGCAGTGATAGAAAATGAAGATATTCGACTGTATGTTTGTACCCAAGTTGATCGATTGAGATCCAATCAGCTGCCCATGCATGGATCAGCTGAACTGGACATATCTTGGTCCATGTATGGCCAGGTTTCCCCTTTTTTATTTTTATTTTGAATTTTTTTTATTTTTAATTTTTTTTTTGCTCTGACTCTGAAGCAAACCTGTTACTTTGCCTTGACTTTCTTCTCTTTATTATTGATCCCTGTGTAGGTTTAGCTGAGTGCACCTGATAACCCTTCTAAGGAGAACAGCTCAATTATCACAGCCGCCTCAGCAGTACTTTTCTCTTGTCAGTCTGATTGAACAGTCAATATTTAAGTGCCTTAGGCAGGAAGATAACAGTTTAGGTTCAACGGGTTTCTTTTAAAACCAAAGCCTTGATGAGAGTGCATTGTCAGTGGATCCCCTTATAGGAGCATCATTTATCTAAATATAATCCAACAATTGAACTACAGACAAAATATATATATATTTTTTTGTGGGGGCGGGGGGGGGTGTATTGCTGCTTTGCTGCCCAGTACAGGAAGAGGGGAAGTCCAATGTAGCTATTTGTTGGGCTCCAGTACAGGTGCTCCCCGAGTTACAAACCCGATCGGGTCTGTAGGTTTGTTCTTAAAGTGATTGTAAAGGTAATCATACTTGCCTCCACTGTGCAGCTCGCTTTGCACAGAGTGGCCCCGAACCTGCTCTTCTGGGGTCCCCCGGTGGCTCTCGCGGCTCCTCCCCACCCACATCTGATAACCCCCTAGGAGAAGCGCTTCCCCGAGTCCAGCATTCAACGTCCATAGAGGCCGAATGCAGGACTGCTTTAAGGTGAAAAAAAACACAAAGGTTCACAACCCGTTTAAGTTGAATTTGTTTGCAAGTTGGAACAGGTACATTTTTAAGTGTAGCTCCAGCCCAAAAATGATATTTTTTTTTTGGATAGCATAGGAAAGGGTTAGCACCCCTGTAACGTTTGTTTTGCTGTCTGTGCTCTTGTCCAGAAACGTTCCCCTCAATTTCTGTCCCTGTGACAGTTGGATTTAGAAAATTTCGAGTTGTTCTGGAAACGAGGATTGGTGATAAATCGGTGGAGGAGACACCTTTTTCCCATAACTGTTAGGCGTTGCGGGCACTAGCGGTAAAGCGGCGCTATATTTACGCTGTTTCCCCGAAAATAAGACCTAGCGTGATTGTCAGTGATGGCTGCAATATAAGCCCTACCCCCCAAATAAGCCCTACCCCGTTTTCCCCGAAAATAAGCCCTACCCTGAAAATAAGACCTACAAGGACTTTAACTAGGGCTTATTTGGGGGGTAGGGCTTATATTGCAGCCATCACCGGCAATCACGCTAGGTCTTATTTTCGGGGAAACAGGGTAGCGGCGTTTTAGCGGCGCTATTCGGCTGCGAGCGGGGCAATATTAACCCCCGCTAGCGGCCAAAAAAAGGGTTCAAACCGCCGTTACGGGTTTTGCAGGCGGGTTTGCAGCGCTGCCCCCATTGTTTTCAATGGGAAGGGGCAGTAAATGCAGTAAGGACACCGCTCCTACAGCGCTCCAATGATGCGGCTTGCAGGACTTTTTTGACCGTCCTGCAAGCGCACCGCTCAAGTGTGAAATCCCTCAGGCTTTCACACTAGAGACACAGCAGCAGCGGTTTCTGGGCGCTTTGCAGGCTGTTTTTAGCACTGCCAAGTGCCCCAGTGAAAAAAGGCCTTACAGGAGTGAATTTCCCTTCCTAGAGGGGAGATTTCCTCTCACTTCCTGTCGTCTCCCTCTGTAAGTAGGAGTCATTTGTAAGTCGAATGTTTGCATCCCAGGAACCGCCTGTACACATTTTATTATACAATTTATAAGAGGAAAATGTCAAAAACATTTGCAGAAGAAACCAATTGCAGAGCTATGTGCAGTGATGTGTTTGTTTTGTTTTTTTTGTTGAGCGTTTTTTGATTGGGCCTCTCTCTGCTCCAAAACCAAGCTCATGTACCAAATCTTGGCGGAGGGCCAGGAGCCGGTTTTCAATTCCACAACAAAGCCGGACAAAAATTGTGGCATTCATTCCATATGTACGATTCTTGATCTGTTTTGTCCTCGGTGACCCCTGTTTGTTAATTTTGCTGTTCATATTCCGTAACCTTTCTATGTCCGTGTTCTTCTACATATTAGAAATCAACAATCTATGATGAATATAGATGATCCTTCAGCTTTCCATAATTAATTTTAGAGAGAAAAAGAAACAAATGTAATTTTCAGGATTAAACAAATGAATATAACTAGATCAGCGTTGGCCGAACGACTGGCTGACAAAATGGCCTACAGCGCCCTCTGCTGGTAAAATGTGTAGAAATCGAAACATGGATCCTGATGACTTGTATCTGTTGTGCAAAATAATTTGCGGCAATATGCAGACTTTTTTTTTTTTTTTTTTCTCAGCGCTGTTGTGTATCTTTTTTACAAGTAATTCTTGAGCTAAATGCTTTTACGTTTTTTTTATTTTTTTAAAGATCTCTATTGTAGCAGTAATGAAAATACATGCTACCGTTTATTTCAAAAACAAACATTTATATCATCTGGCACAATATCCCTGATGTGATATGTTGCACAAAATAAAGTATAGTGTTCGCTGCTTGATTTTCGATTAGTTGCTTTGCTAAAAACCCTTTGGGGGTTATTTACTAAAACTAAAGAGTGCAAAATCTAGTACAGCTCTGCATAGAAACCAATCAGCTTCCAGGTTTTATTGTCAAAGCTTAATTGAACAAGGTGAAGTTAGAAGCTGATTGGTTTCTACGCACAGCTGCACCAGATTTAGCACTCTCCAGTTTTAGGAAATCTCCCCCCTTTGTGCATTTTAGATTAAATCGCCTTGTTTTTATTAACATTATGGGGTTGATTTACTTAAACTGGCGAGTACAAAATCTGGAGCAGCGCTGCATAGAAACCAATCGGCTTCCAATTATTTCGCTGGTTCACACTATGCGGTGCGGGAACCGCATTCGATTTTGAACAGGAATCGCACTGCATTCCTGTACAAATTGCGTTTTGAGCCATTATTCTGTATGGCTCAAATCACACCAAGAACTTGGCTGCACCAGAATCGGATTGCATTGAGCGTTCACACCCATGGGATCCAATTCTGCAAATCACACTGCGCTTTGCAAACCGATTTTTGGGGTGTCCTTAACTTAATGTACACCCCTGCAGCGGGTCGCATGAATGGGGTGCATTTTGGATGTGGTGCGCAATCTGCAGCACACAAGTGTGAACTGACACTTCTTGTTGGGGAAGCACCGATACCATTTTTATTTTATTTTATTTTTTTACGAGTGCAAGTACCAATACTTTTTTTTTTATTTAGTTTTTTTTTAGTACTCGCCGATACCAATTACCGATACCTACCGCAACTGTTTTTGTTTACACTTTAGCTGTCAGCAATTATTATACACGATTTATATAGCGCCAACAGTTTACGCAGCGCTTTACAATGTATAGGGGGGACAACACAATTACAGTACAGTTCAATACAAAAGGTACAGGAGGGCCCGGCTCGTAGAGCTTGCATTCTAAAGGGAGGGGGTGGTGGTACAAAAGGTAATAGCTGCAGAGAATGATTTGATGGGGGGTGGCTCGGGTACAGTTGTTGTTAGGTGGGTGTGGGATAGGCTTCCCTGAATAAATGAGTTTTCAGGGATCTCCTAAAGGTGGACAGGGTAGAAACTGATCGGACAGACTGGGGCAGGGAGTTCCAGAGGATGGGAGAGGCTCTGGAGAAGTCTTGAAGGCGAGCATGGGAGGAGGTAACAAGGGAGCTAGAAAGCGCCAATGGTACAAAGCATTGAAAAATCCATTTACAAATGAAATAGATTTTGTTTTTTAATTTTGTGCTTTTTTTAATATGAAATGTGTAAATATGAGTTAATATATATGTGTGAAAATATTCACTAACAAAGCAAACAAAAAAAAAAGTTTTTTTATTGTTTTATAAAATAGACGTGAACAAAAAAAAAAGCAGGGAAATAATAATTAAATGGAGGAGAGTAGGGAGTTAATTAAGGCTAATTCGAGTAAATAAGGGGTTAAACAGATGGACATTTGTTCATCCCCACTGACAGCTCAAAGAAGCGAGCCTGAAAGTATCGGTTTCAGGTATCGGTGCATTTGCATCGGCACCGATACTAGTATCAGTGCAACCCTACTTATTGTCAAAGCTTAATTGAACAAGCAGAAGTTAAAAACTGATTGGCTACCAGGCAAAGCTGCACCGGATTCTGGGTGCTCCAGTTTTAGTAAATCTGTTATATTTTTGTGTGTGTGTGTGTGTGTGTGTGTGTGTGTGTGTGTGTGTGTCATTTCACAATCTTTTGATGTTTAAAAATGTTTAGCAGCAATTATTTTGCCCATTTTGTTTATTACATTTAAATGGTCTATCTACTGATAAGTCTACTGTTGTATATTTTATTCCCAGGCCATATATATATATATATAATATATATATATATATATATATATATATATATATATATATATATATATATATATATATATATATATATATATATATATATATATTTACTTTATTCCCAGACTGTCCTGTAATGCAGGTCGTGGTCTCCCATAACTGAATACCATCAAGCGTTAAGTTTCTTTGGCTGTGGTATCACATCAACATTCAATGTTTTAGAAAGGGAAAAAAAAAAACAGCTGAGAGCAGCAATGTTTTTTTTTTTTTTTTTTTTTCCTCCACCTTCTTTTGTCTCTCCAGCTTGCCTTGGGGGCTCCTCCCAGCCTGCCCAAGATGCCTATCTGATTGGCTGGATGTCACGCAGGAGGAGCCAGCGAGATTGTTTTTCTTCTCCTGCGTGACCTCACTCTATTTGTCTCGGTGCTGCAAGCCTGGCAGCTCAGTTGAGGATCTTGCCTGGCTGAGGAGAGAGACGTGCCGTGGATTATGTTTTAGGAAATAATGGAAAGCTATATATTTTCACGCACGGAATGAATCTCACATTTTGACTAAACGAAGGGACCTTTTTTTTTTTTCTTGTTGCATTTGTTTTGACAGAGACGTTCAAAAACGGGTAAGCCACGTTAAAGAGGACAGATCTGAGGAAGCTATTTTGCGGCTCGCCCTCTCTAATGTGCAGTAACAATGAGCCCAGCATTCGGAGCCATGGAAGCGGAGCACTACGGAAAGGGAGTCCTGCTCGAGCCTTTTTTACACCAGGTCGGAGGGCATTCTTGTGTCCTTCGCTTTAACGACAAGACCATCTGTAAGCCTCTCATTCAAAGGGAGCACCTGTTTTACGAAACGCTCCCTGCCGAAATCCGAAAATTCACACCACAGTACAAAGGTAGGTTATCACTTCTTTGTGGCGGGTCACCGCTTTTTTTTTTATTTTTTCACTGTCCCTGTATAAAATGTTTGTCATGACTTGTTCTCCCAAAGGCTCTTTCTTTTACGGAAACCGTTTTATGGGAATGATTTTTCTATTTTTTTTTTTTTTTTTTTTTTCCATATATTTTGATTGTTGTCAGGGACAGGCTGTGATGCGTGTGTTGGAGATTACGATTGGGTCTCTTGGCTGGCTAAAAAGCTTTAGAATTTAGACAGCTGTGCTTGCGGCCCTGTGTCTCCCTTAGACTCCGGTGGGTAAGTGAAACCTCAGGAGACCAGCGTTTTAAAACAACCTGGTCCCGTTTCCTTTCTCTTTCTCTCTCCCAATTTATTCTCCTACTTTTCTTCTCTGGCTGCCGAAAAGAGGTTGGTTTTAGGTGGAAAAAATCCACATTATTTTTCTTTTTAACTCTGATTTACTTGAGTTTTGGTTAAACTGTTATGGTAATAAAAAGAAAGCTGCACAGGCTGAGTATTTCCTGTACCTTCTACATACTTTACCTTTCAGAGGAAATAAAAATGTATTTTTGGATTAAAGGATTGCAGCAAACTCCCTCGGAGTGAGTCACCTCAAGTAAACAAGTGGAGTTCCCGCTACGAGGGCTTTGTGCTCCAGAGTCAGTATTCTTTGTTCCTGAGTAATAACATTAATTGCAGGTGATTCAGAGATTTGGGATATGGGCCATTTTTTTTATATATTCTCTACACAATGCTGCTGGGGTGTCCTTACCAGCCGTACAGTCCTGTATTTTGAATGGCACACGGAACAGGTAAACAGGGTGGCACAGGTATGGAGTTACTGAACTATTTATTGCAAACAAACACACGGGTAAGCAGCCATGACTTTAAAATGTTTCCGTAAAATCTTATAAGCTGTGTTTTTTTTTTTTTTTTTCTATTATTTTTGCTTTTTTTTTTTTTTTTTTTTTTCTTTTTTCCTGGTGTTCTAGTTTTGTGATATGGTGGAGGGGTAGGCAAACGTCTCCACACAGTCCTGACTTTCCTCGGCGATAAAGCTGAAAGCTGTTTGCTAGCTGCCGTCTACAATTTTTTTTTTTACCCTTAGCCCTTCCATTTGTGCTTGAAAGCAGCCCGCTGTTGTCCCCAGCTCTCCTGTTTTAGTCCCAGGTTCGCCTGCCCTGAGGGAAGCGAGCGCCAGCAAGTACAGCAGACACTAGGACCAAAAATAAAGGGACAGTTCAGGACTATTGAGGACTTTTATGGCACTCCTGGAAAACAGCTGAATGGCTTAAAGACTATTAGATTAAATAAAAAATAAAAAAAATAAAAAAACTGGGTGCACGAAAGACTGTACTAAGCAAAAGGTGCTTTTTTTTTTTTTTTTAAAAAGAGTTCACCATGGATGATATTAGGTTTGCTTTGTGTGTTTGCGTCCCAGTTTAATAACACTGTAAATAAAGACGCTTTTCACTAATACTATTAAAAAAGTTTATAAACTATGGTGACTCTGGATAGATGCATTTTAGGTAGTTTTTGCTGTATTGTTTGTCTATTCCCCCCTGTTTTTATTTTGCTCCGCTTGCACATCTCCTAATCTAATGCCTTGATCCCTTCATAGTTGTGTGACATTGAATGCCTTTTTATTTTTTTATTTTATTTTTTTTATTCTCGCTTTGCTGCAATGCATATGAAACACATGGTGTTTCGCTGCAAGATGTAAATAAAGTTTGTTTTACATCTTTATTTCACATGCTACCAATAAAAAGAATATTTATTTAACTTCAATAAATATTTTAATAAATGGAAATTGTCTCCTGTTATTATTTTGTCAGTGTTGTGCTTTTGTTGGGGGTATTTTTTTATTTTTATTTTTTTAATATGAAATGCTTCCATACAGCAATTGTGCCTTTTTGAATTATGCTGTCTCTTCTATGTCGGGTGTTTTTTCTGTGTTTAGCTGCTTTTTGATATCTGCAAGGTTGGCAGATCAGGTTGTGCCTGTGACAGGATAAGTGCTAAGGATTGGGTAAGACACAAACCGCTGTCATTGTAAAAAACCTTTTGTCATGTTGAGCTTCACCTTCCACTTTGTTCTCTAAATGTGCCCTCCTCTGTGCCCCTGCAGGTGTGGTGTCGGTAAGCTTCGAAGAGGACGAAGATGGCAATTTATGCCTAATAGCCTATCCCTTAAAGCGGGACCAAGACAAGCTAGAAAACGTAGACTATTCAGACTGCAGCGAGCCAAAAAGTAAAGTGCTCAGGTGGTCTAACAAGAAGGCCCTCCTGCTGGAGAACGACAACCTTGCCAAGGAAAGAGTTCGACAGCACCGGAAGGAGGAGAAAATCAAGAGGTGAGCCAGTGGATGTCCACTTAGTTTATTTTTTTATTTTTTACAATAATGGTATTTTAGTTATAGATGGAGCTTTGGTAAGCTAAGTCAGCCCCTTGCTTTCCTATACACGTTGGGCATTTTTGGGCATCCCCACCAACCTTTGTGTGTTTCCGCTCCTCCTGTTACATTCTTAGGCCTCTTGCACACTGGAGCTTGAAAATGCTCAGTACAGCTTATTTTTTTTACTGAGCTAAAATACAGCCCATTAATTGTAATGTGCCTATGCACACAGGCGTGTATTCTTTAGTAAAAAAAGATTTGTCCATTGACATTGTCAATCCGTGAACAAGTTTTTGCGTGAATTTGCATGAAAATTGCGCAAATGCATATGTGCGAAATTTCAAACCTAAAATTACATGCTCAAACAGGAGTATTGTGTGCAAGAGGCCTTAATCATGTCAAATAAATAAGAATAACAAAGAGAATAGTTGGAGTCCCTTATAACAGGCACAGCAGGTAGAGTGAGATATTCAAGTTTAAAAAAAAAAAAAAAAATCAGGTGGTTTAATGTTTACCAAAAACGAAATAACTTGAGTGTTGTCATTATCTAACTCAGGGGTCTCCAAACTTTTCTAAAGTGCCAGATTACTGTTCTTAAGACTTTAGTTGAAAATTTCCAGTGGTCAGTGGGATTAATGCCTCAGGCTTGGTGGTCAGAGGGAGTAAGAAAATGACATGGTACCTGTGGTCATTAGGAGAAGGAATAGTGCCTTGTTGGTGTCAGTGGGAGGAATAGTGGTCCATTGTTGGTGTCAGTGGGAGGAATAGTGGTCCATTGTTTGTGTCAGTGGGAGGAATAGTACCCCATCACTGGTGTCAGTGGGAGGAATAGTACCCCATCACTGGTGTCGGTGGGAGGAATAGTACCCCATCACTGGTGTCGGTGGGAGGAATAGTACCCCATCACTGGTGTCGGTGGGAGGAATAGTACCCCATCACTGGTGTCGGTGGGAGGAATAGTACCCCATCACTGGTGTCGGTGGGAGGAATAGTACCCCATCACTGGTGTCGGTGGGAGGAATAGTACCCCATCACTGGTGTCGGTGGGAGGAATAGTACCCCATCACTGGTGTCGGTGGGAGGAATAGTACCCCATCACTGGTGTCGGTGGGAGGAATAGTACCCCATCACTGGTGTCGGTGGGAGGAATAGTACCCCATCACTGGTGTCGGTGGGAGGAATAGTACCCCATCACTGGTGTCGGTGGGGGGGAATAGTGCCCCATCATCGGTGTTGAAGGGGGGGTAGTGCCCCATTGTTGGTGTCAGTGGGAAGGACTGGTGCCTCATCTGTGGTGTCAGTAGAAGGAATAGGCCAGAGGGCTGGATAAAGGCAAACAGAGGCCACTGATCTAACAGACAGCATGTCTCTGACAGCATGTAGGTAAAAAGTTGCTAAATTCTTACCCTGGTGCTAATTTGCCTCTTAATGGAATGTTACAGCTTAACAGGCAAAGCTATGTAGCAATGGTGTGATATATTCTGATTAAATAAGGCAGTGCGCATTAGCATCCAGTTGGCTTTGGTTTCAGAGATGATCTATAAGTGATGAGTAATTGATTGCTGTGGATTAGTGCACTTTGGATACACTCTCTGTATATGCTGAGTTGGTTTAATTGTCTGGCATGACAGGTGATGTGTATATTGAGAAGGTTTCATGCTCCAGCATACCAGCTGGTGTATATGTCAAGATGATTTCATGGTCTGGCACCCCAGGTGGTGTATTTGTTAAGATGGTTTCATGGTCCGGTGCCTCAGGTGATGTATACGCTCATAGTCCCGCACCCCAGGTGATGTATATGCTGAGATGGTTTCATGGTCCGGCACCCCAGGTGATGTATACGCTCATAGTCCCGCACCCCAGGTGATGTATACGCTCATAGTCCCGCACCCCAGGTGATGTATACGCTCATAGTCCCGCACCCCAGGTGATGTATATGTTGAGATGGTTTCATGGTCCGGCACCTCAGGTGATGTATACGCTCATAGTCCCGCACCGCATGTGATGTTGATCTTCAGTTTCTAGAAAACCTTGCTGTCCACTGTCTTCAGACGTCTCTTAGAGACTTATAGCTAAGATACAGCTGGAGTAATACTCTTATTTCTGCCCTTAGCAAGACCATACATTAAGTTTTGCACATTAACTACATTATTTTGCAATAATTCTTCTGCAGAAGAAGTTGTTACTATATCCTACAAATGTCTGTTTTTCTTTTTTACAGCCACATGCTAGAAGAAGAGTTTGAATGGCTAAAGAAATCTGAAGTCTTGTATTATAGTGTGGAGAAGAAAGGGAATGTTAGTTCACAATTTAAGCACAATCCTTGGAGTATGAAATGCCACCAGCAGCAGCTCCAGCGAATGAAGGAAAACGCCAAACACAGGAACCAATACAGTATCCTTTTCTACTAATGGCCACTTGCAGTGTGTGAACCAATTTCTTACTGTTACTCTTGTGTCCCCTTTCCCCTGTGAACTTGCACTCAGCTTAATTTAAAAATACCATCCTCCTGAATCTTATTCACACCCGCAGTGTATAAATGGTTGGCATCAGGTCACTGTATATACTTTTCTAAAGCAAATCTATTTTTGTGAATCGGTTTTAAAGTTTCTTACCTGGAGATCCTGTCAGTAACAGCACTTCTTTTTTAGGCTGACAGTGCCAAAACATTGCCTTGTATTTAGCAGCAGCACTGTCGGCTTTTTATTTTTTTTTAAAAATCCTACTTCCTTAGGTGGATGCAGCAAAGGTCCAATGATGCATCTGTCCCCTGCCGGCTCTAAAACCTGAGAACTGAGCGATCAAACGCCACTGATCACTCGGGTTTCCAGAGCTCCCTGAGCAGAGAGCTGGTGACTTTCAGTCACCACTCTCAGCGGCTCGGGTTGTGGGTGAATCACGAACATATTGTCGCGATCTTGCCCCAGTCTGGACTGGCTCAGTGGCATCAGCCAACAGGGGGCTTTAGCCCTCTGTCTGCTGAAAAAGGGTCACAGGAGTGCAGAATGAACTGCATTCTGTGATCCACAGAAGTACAAGCAAACCAGATTTGGCTGTACTTCTCCGTTTAACATGCTTGGGATGGAGCACAACTTTCTGTATAGAAAAGAACTGATTTTGTTCTTTTTAGTCCAGTGGTTCTTCACCTCGGGCCTCATTACCCCCAACAGGCCATGGTTTTCAGGTTTTTCTTGATCTTGCACGGGTGCTCTAAGTCAGTGTCAATGGCTTGGTAATTTGGACAGCTGTTTTTTATCTAAGAGAAATTACCAAAACATGGCCTGTTTGGGGGTAATGAGGACCGAGGTTGAGAACCACTGTTTTAGTCCGTTAGTCATGGAGGCTTTGCTTGTGGTCGGAGGTCTCTGCAACATCTCATTCCCTTGTTGTCCAAGTATAAATACCTAATTTGAGGAAAGAACAGGATCCTGGATGGCCGCACACCATAGAAGGCATCTTTTATTGATATGAAGAAGTAAAATCCAAATGCAGTCACTTCATGTACAGGGAAAAACAGGGAAAATGGCTAACGTGTTTCACGCTTAATTGTGGCGCTTATTCATAGCCATTCTTCATATCAATAAAGATGCCTTCTATGGTGTGCGGCCGTCCAGGATCCTTTTCTTTCCTCAAGCTTGTGCAGAGCCAGCACCTGTGAGTTCTACTAGGGTGAGTGTCTTGTTACCGATTTGAGAGATTGGAGCGGCAATCTTTGCTTTATAAATACCTAATGTATGTCTTTCGGAAGAAAAAAAATGAATATGTGCGTATAGTATGTGTATTTTGTATCTAGACTGTGGCTGTTGAAGTATAATGCATACTGTTTTTATATTGCTTTTTGCAATACTTGAGAGAGTTCCCGTTAATCGATTGACAACTTGCTGATCAGCCAGCTTTCCCCGCCTTCTGCACCCTGTCGCTGCTCGCTCGCTGTTTTGCACGTAGCAGAGTTTGCACCCTTCAGCAAAGGTGACTCTGTAGTCGGTTTAATCTCTGTTTATCATATCTTAAGCAGTCTGGTGATTAGACTTGTACTGGGAAGTGAAAGCTGATTACATCCAAATGCCTCGTGTCACTTCCAATGTTCTCATCTTGTACTGAGATGTCTGTGTCTTTCTGTAACTTTGAGGTTCAATCTCCTGTAATGCCATTGACAGGTGACATGGGTCTGAGTCTTGTCTGGACATACACAAAGCTGCAGCAGGAGCCATTTGCCAACAGATCATCTTCTGGCATAAAATTCATAGAGTGGAAGTTGCTAATCTCTTTTTGAAAGTGTTGCAACTCTGGAGTATAAAAGACTTTGTTGTTTACTGTTCCTATAATAGCCAGATTTATTTCCAACCGGAGAACAAGTGCGTCTTTGTATACACACTCAGAGAATCAGTAATCTGCATTATTGCCATATAAAAGGTTTTCTTTGATCACTTCTTTTTCGGTTTTGCTTTTTAGCGGAAGGAATCTGTACCCAACAAATGTGTTTTTAAATGATAGCTTATCTAGAATATATTGCTTTAGGAGTATCTAACTCGGGCTCACTCTGCTCCAGCAGGGCCTGCAGTAGGAATTTCTAGTAGGGCTGCAACTAACAAGCATTTTCATAATCGATTAGTTGGCCGATTTTATTGTTTCGAATAATCGGTTAATAACCTTAAAAAAAAAAAGTGTGGTGTATAATTTAGTTAATATGTAAAGTTTTAAAAAAAAGGCAATTTATTCTTAAATGTCTCTATGCAGTGGTAAATATAAATAACCAACTATATGGTTAGGGAGAAAAATACTTAAACCACTCTGAGAATAACAGACAGAAGACATATACTTTTTTTGTCCAATTAGTTGTTGGGCAGATTAAACAACACAAATTGCTGCAAAAATGCATTGCATGCTTTTGGGCAGCTTCTCCATTGAAGTATATTGAACCAAAAAAGCACTGTTTTGTTTTAAAAAAAAAAAAGTCCCTGACCCTTTCCAAACAGCAGCGGCTGAAAAAAGCATAGCTGTGAACGTGTCCCATAGGAAACCATGTAAATGAACTGTAGTGCGTTTCTGCAAAAAGCACCAAAAACCACATAAGTGTGAACCAGGCCTAAGACTTTTAGTAACATAATGGGGGTTAAAAAAACTAAAATTAGCCCTTTTATAGTACAAAAAAAAAGCAGATAGTCACTAATGTAAGGGATAAATTTTTTTTTTACTGTAGAACTGTGAAATATTTACAGTAGCAATTATTTGCTCTTTTTATACTATAAAGGGCTTATTTTAGTTTTTTTTTTAACCCCATTATGTTACTGGCCGATTTAATCGATTATGAAAATAGTAATCGATTAATTTCATAATCGATTAGTTGTTTCAGCCCTAATTTGTAGTATTGGTTATGATAAAAGACCTTTAGATAGTCGTGATGAAAAGTTGTGTATGTTCCTTAACTAATCAGAATTCATCCTGTTGGAAAACCTGACATGTCGGTATCAAGTGCCATGCGTCCTTGACCTAAAGATGGGCACGCGACAGCATGGGGACGATGCATCGGAGGAGAAAAAAGCTAACCAGATCCAGAAGTGTCAGCAAAGCACATCTGCAATAATTGGGGTCCGTGTTTGCGGGATGCAGGTGAGTTTGCAAGAAAATGGGATTACTTTGTTCACAAAGACAAGACTGCCTGTTCTACCATATTGCTAGTCTGGGTCTACCAGTGCTATAGAAGCGGCTTTCTATGCTCCCCAAGCTGACCACAGAGGTATGCTGGGATTTTTCATTGGCTAATCCTTAGGTCATGATATGATTTGTATTTTAAAGCATTTTTATATCCCCTGATAGGGAAATTTGAACATTGCCCTTGCTACTTGTTAGCAAGTTGCTGATCCCTGTTTTAAATGTACCTTTTATCTACATACCACCATCAGTGATTGCTAAGCAAACACAAACTATAAAGGCTTTGTTCATACTGGTGTACTTAAAGAGGAACTGCAGTCCTCTCACATAATTTGTAATAAAAACCTCTTTGCCATTCTAAAGCTTCCCTCCAACCACTTTGCATATTATTTTATATATACTGTGATTCTGTACTTGCCAAATATGCTGCAGAAATCTCCCTCCACTGAGTCTGGCTGCAACCATTTTAACTGTGGGCAGCTGAAGCTGCTGCCTGTTCACTTCCTGGATTTACACAGACACACACCTCCAGCTCTGTAGCTTTCATTGGCCCTCTTATGTCTCATCCCCCCCCCTCCCTTCCTGGCAAACTCTCTGTGCATGAAAGCTGTGCATGATGTCATAAGCCTAGGCCAATGATGGTGAACCTTGGCACCCCAGATCTTTTGGAACTACCTTTCCCATGATGCTCAACTACACTGAAGAGTGCATGAGCATCATGGGAAATGTAGTTCCAAAACATCTGGAGTGTCGATGTTTGCCATCACTGGCCTAGACTAATGACCAGACAAACGGGAAGTGGGCTGTATAAGGGATTTACTGGCAGAAAAAAGTGTTTTACTATCCAAAGTTGAAACAACAAGGACAGAAGATTTAATAGATGAAAAAAAAATGGCTGAAGGTCCACTTTAACCGTACACCATGTTCCATGCATCCCCATGCGGGCAGTTCCATTTGTGTCAGTTGGGACAAAGTCCTAACTCCAGCCAAAGCTTTTTAACTGGATCGAGTAGGTAAGGGTTAGAACAGTTTTTTTTTGTTTTTGTTTTTTTATTGCAGGTAGGTACAAAGGCATCAACAAAAACAAATTTTCTAATACAGTGAGAAAAGTATAGAAAATGTGTAGGTTTTTGTATTGCTTCGTTACTATTCCACATGCATGTCGGACAAATGTCAGCCCCATAAAATATATGGGGTGTATTTATAAAGCAGTGAATGTCACATTCACCAAACCTTAATTACACGTGAATCTTCCTGGCGCATGTTTTTTATAGTGTCACTAAACCAACATCATAAAAAAGCGATCAATAAATGGTGTAGAACATGCTGTTCATACTCACTCAGTCACTGAGAGATTAGTTTTCTGTATTCTGCAAAAAAAAAAAAACCTGGTTGATCCTGCTGCTCTCTATCTCCCCCTTCTGTCCATGTCCTCAATACAGTTGGGGATTTCACAGCTGTAGTGGCAGCTCTGCACATGCTCAGTTTTCAGTGAGTTTCTATGCTGAGCATTTCCTCCCCATCACATCTGAGCAGCCCATGTGACTATAGAGTCATACATGTGGGTGTATATTATTATTATTATTATTATTCAGGGTTTATATAACGCTAACAGTTTGCGCAGTGCTTTATAACATCAGGGAAGATGGTACAATTACAATACAGGAGGAATCAGAGGGCCCTGCTCGCTAGAGCTTACAATCTATACACAGTGATAAATGACAGCCCCCTCCCTCCTCCTCCATGCCTGCTAATCAGCTAAACACAATGGGGACGGGATATTACATGTAGATTTATGGAGGCTTCACCTCCCTCTTATTCTAAGACACAGGCTGAAGGGGGTTCACACAGCTTGTGACTGGCAGAAATCCACCCACACCATGTTATTGCCAAAAATAATAAATATTTGATTTCAAATATATATTTTTATGACGATTTAGTCAGTTTATTGATATGAATTTTTTTCGAAGGCTGTTTTTGTTTTTTAAATGTGACCAGCAGTAGAGGACTAGAAGCTCCTTATGTTTCCCTGCAGACAGGCTGGGAGAGAGCTGGGTCATGTGACGGCTGTATATCGATTAGGAAAAACGGACTTAGATTATTTTTTATTAAAATAATGACGGTGCCATCATCCATATACAGACATAGAAGGGACCATGTAAATTGTACAGCATGTGTTTCGTATCAATTCAACTTACAGGTCACATTCACTGACTGTTTGTTTGAATGTCACATTCACTGCTTTATATGCCCCCCATGTGGAATGCGTGGGAATTGTAATTTTTTTATTATTGCCTTAGTAATAATGCCCGTCATATTCAAGTCTGGTGGGAAATTATAGTTTTTTTTTTACATGAAGTAAATCTATTTGTATTTCCTTTTTTAAGCCTGTTTAGTAATGGAAAGCCGAGGTAGGGCACCCTGTTTATATCTCATTAGGAGCAGAATTATTTGATCCCGCCACATGAAAGGGTTTGATTATAACTCTTCTCATCCGAAGGGAGGACATCACAGCAAAATGACTGGTTGTGTTTGGACATTGTGCTCCGGGGATGACAGCCTGGAGAATAGCAGACTCCACTGAGTGGAATTGTCTAAGCCCTGTGTAAACACCGACGGGCCTCCTTGTTTCATATTTAATATAACAACAGTTTGGGAAACGGTTAGCGCTGGTTACAAAATGTTCCCATGTATTGAGTAACCTGGGCTGGTCTTGGCTCTTTAGTCTATTATCTGCTTCACTAAAGAACACATAGAAATGAAACCACCTCCTCCTCTGCTGCAATGTTACTAGGAGGATGACGGCCCCAGAGTTAGCATAATTAAATGTCAGTGGTGGCAGCTGTCATATATTTTTTTTTTTTTTTTTTTTTTTAGACTGGTTCCTTTGGAAAGTGAGCGATTTGTATGACAAATCGTTTGCTAAAGCACCCATATGTCATAATTAATTGCCATTTATTTATTTTTTCATACTGTCTCTACAACTGTTCCTCTTTTGCTATCTCAGTGGTGCCGATCTCCTCTAGACTTTTTCAGACACTTCTTTATATGCACTCCAGTGACAGCTGCACATCATGGCTCTGAACTGGTTTCCTTCTAGTAATAGAAGACCGTGCTTGCACAACACGTCTTGGCATGGCTCCCTGTAGTCTTTGTCCGTTGCATGTTTGACAGAGAAATAACAGAGGAGCACTGTGTTTACCCATTGGCAGGAAGTGACTGAACAGGGACCCTCATGGCAGGATCACCACATGTTATTTTAAAGAATAGTAAAGTGACATCTGAAATTACATCAACATGGTAAAGCTTATATGAAATTGTAACACTTGAGTTTAGGTAAATGTTGGTGATTGTAAAGCTTCCTGTTTTATTTTTTTTGCGTTTAAAATAATAAACAGGTTATACTTGCCTGCTCTGTGGTTTTGCACAAAGCAGCTCCAATCCCCTTGTTCTCGGGTTCCCCGCCCCCCCCCCCCTGCTGCCTATCAGTGCCACCTCTTCAACGCACATCAGTGAAGGAGAAAAATTATGTGTGTGTGTGTGTATATATATAATATGTATGTGTATATATGCATTTTTTTTTATTTTATTTTTTTGTAAATGTTCAATCCTTTTTCATTTGCTGGGAAAAAAATAAACCTGCCGGGGATTAAATTCCACCAAAAGAAATCTCTGTCTGTCTCAAAAAAAGAAAAAAATTTCATATGGGTACAGTGTTGCATGACCGTGCAACTGTCATTCAAAGTGTGACAACGCTGAAAATTGGCATAGGCAAGAAGGGGGTGAAAGTGCCCGGTAGGCAAATGGTTAAAGGGCCAGCAGGGGAGGGGAGGAGCTTTATGTACCGGAGGAAGTATGTGATTCTGAGCAGAGAGCGTGCTTCAAGCCCAGGCAGAACATGCATAGTGAGAGGAAGTGTTTGACCAGAGCAGAGGAATTGCATACTAATAAAGCAGAAAAGCGTTGGGGGTGCCGACAACGCTGGATGGATCAACCATTTCAATAGAGGTTGGATGGCATTGTTGGCTCACCAGAGGAAATAAAGTAATTCACAAAGGGCGGGATTGCCAGATACTACATTAAAGTGAAACTAAACCTGACTTAACAGTTGAAATTTTTTTTTAAAATGCCCACATTCCAAGGGCTGTCACATTGGTTGTGCTTTCAACTAAACTGTGAAACCATCAAACGGCTGGAGTCATAACTGATCACATGTGCAGCACCATGACAGATGAAGATCAAACGGAGGCCAAGAGAGCAGCTTCCTTGGGGAGGGGTTTAGTTTGGCTTTACCTGAGGCTAAGAAGGAGGAGCATTTTGAGAATTACGGTATATTATGGAAATCTTGGAAAACACTTACATTTGTCATGAAACGTTACTTGGATTGTTTGTTTTTTGTGCACTTTGAATAGCCCAACTAATACCCCTGTTCTCCCACTTTCCTTTCAGGTCTATCAAGCTGGTACAGGGCAATTAATGTTTATGAACAAATACCACGGCAGGAAGCTTTCGGTTCAGGGTTTTAAAGAAGCACTTTACCAGTTTTTTCACAATGGCAAAATCCTACGCCGAGAACTGATCGACCCTGTCCTTAAAAAACTGACAGAACTCAAAATGGTTTTAGAAAAACAGGAGTCTTACCGGTTTTATTCCAGCTCCTTGCTCATCATCTACGATGGGAAGGAGTTACAGGAAGTTTCCATGGACTCAGACCCCGAAGATCTGGGGGACTTGTCGGAGGAGTCTTCGGACGAATCGGCAGGGGCCTACGCCTACAAACCTTCTAGTAATAAACACAGCGCCAGCACGGTCGACGTGCGGATGATAGACTTTGCGCACACCACCTGCAAATTTTACAGGGAAGACAGCGTTGTACATGAAGGCCTAGACACCGGCTACATTTTCGGACTCCAAAATTTAATAGCCATTATTAAAGAAATAAGAGATGAAAATGGAGAATGAGCACTGAAGAAACTACGTTTTCGTATTGAAGCACTATAACTATGTTGATTCCAAAACGACGGCCACTATGTGGTGGTCGAAATCATGACAGGGTTCCACGGGTGTGACCCGTGAGAGGACTTGTCCAAAAAAAATAAATAAAAAAAAAAACAAGAGGGCATTTACTTAGCTGTGCTGGACAGAGCAGCGGTTAATATTGTTATACTTTATTTATTTTAAATATTTCTAAAACATTCCATATTTGATGATTCAAATACCTCTGTTACACCTGTGTGTATATATATTTTTTTTCAATAAACTTCCTTTTTTTTTTTTTTTCTTCTCCTCTCCTTCCCCTCTTCTTTTTTTTTTTGTCTACCCTCCCCCTTCACCCTTATTTTTAAGTTTGTCGTGTTGCAGCCACCAGCCGTGGAAATCAAATGGACTCTATTTTTAACATTAAGCTTGGCCCTCTGTTACATACCTGAGGCTATAACGTTTGCCTAAACTACAGTTTATATGCCAGATTATCCATTATTGCATACAGAAAGCTAATGAAAACACAAAAAAAAAAAAAAAAAAATGAATCTGTATTGGATATTATTGCCTGGTCTAGCATTGTAATCTAATATTTCTATTTATTGGGCCCCAAGCCCAAGTTACAATAGCAGTGGAACATGATGTAACTTCATGAACATATGTGCCTTTTTGAATCACACGCAACTACGAAATGCCAACCATTCCGGGCCGAGGGCCCCCGTATTTTGTGTGAATCGAATTGATATGTTCCTCCGATTTAAGCCTTGAAGTTTACCACAATTGCGTTCCATGTCATTTGCACTTTTTATTTTCTTTTTTTGCTTCTTTGAAGAGATCATTAAACCAAATACTATTTTGTGATATGTGTTTGTTAAGGGGATCAGCATAAAATTATAAAAAAAAAAAAAAAGGAAAAAGCTAATTACATGCTTTGCTGACATAGAACGGGTATCTATGCTTTAATATAAATTGGCAAGATAGTTGTGTGAAAAGCCGCCAATGGAAGCTGCTATGCTGTATGCCAGATTCTAGCTCAAGACAAGAGATGTCATTCCCGTCAGGGATGAATACTCGTCGCTTCGGATGCTACGGGCCAATCAAAATCCGGAAGCGTCCATAGGAGGCTTTTAACGCAAGTGTCTTGTTTTTGGTGACAGGTTCCTTTTTTTAAAGTGATCAGGTGCTTTATATACATGGGAGGTCGCCATTTTTTTGTTTTTGTGAACGGGCCCCATCATCAAAAGGGTTTTCACGATTGAAAATGCCTGAAAGAAGAACTGCCCAAGCTGCACCTTCCCCATCAAGAAGTTTCTGTTTTTTTGAAATCATGATGCGATTTGGTGCAGATCTGTGAAAGGCTTTTTCAGACATTTCCAACCCCTGAAGTGATGGCGCTATTTCAACGTTCAAACCCCCCTAAAAAAAAAATTGCACCTTGCATGTTTATAGGCCTACGTATACTTAAAGCGTGCCTAAACCCAAAAAAAAAAAAAAAATTATGTAATATATGGCAGCTTACCGCTCCTTAGGTCTGATTTTGCTTTTTTCTTAATTTCCACCTGGTGATCCGGCCAGTAATGCATTTCCTGTCCTAGGGTGACAACGCTCACCTGCTGTACTTTATAAAGGAGCAGTGTAGTCACCCTAGACTGCGCCCCTTATTTGGAATACAACCAACTCCCCTTTTCCTCATCTCCTTTATCGTAGAAATGACCAGTTGTATAGGACACAGAAGATAGTTGGAGCCTCAGTTCACACTGCTGCGACCCCCCCAAAGTCATACTACTTTTGTGATTTGCAAGTCACACCAAAGTTGCAGGAACCTTTTTTTTTTTTTTTGTCGTTGCAACTTCATTGATTGAAACGGCATCCGTTAAACTGAATGTGTTTTTGACTTGTCGTGCAACTTTGTGTGTTGCATGATAAATCTCAGCAGTGTGAACCAGGGCGGAAGGCTTCCATTGTGTGAGATTTCAGATCCGTACACAGGAAGCTACAAGAGCACTGGATTTCGATCAAGATCTGTACATGCAGAAAATTAATTCTTAGCCTGACCCAAAGAAAACGAATGCAGCCCCCCCCCCCCCCCACATCTAAGGACTGGTAAGCTGCAGTGTGTTGTATTTTTACTTTTTGGGTTTAGATGCACAGCATTAATGGCACTCTAAGGGTGTTTTCTGTTAAAGACCGGGTTTAGTTCTGCCGATTTTTGTGTTTTGTTATATCTATATAAATATATATATATTGCTGTAATACATACGGTTCAGTTTTGGTTAAAGACGAATCAGATCATTTCTTTGCTTGATGGTGAAGCTCCTGTGGAGTTTGCAAAATGTAGGGACTTTGACCATCATGCCTTGTAAAAAAAAAAAAAAAAAGGTGGTAATTATCCCTAGGTGTGTCACAATTCCAGAGCTGGGTTTGCATAAAGGTTTTATAAGCAATATGTTTTGAGAACGTAGCTTGTCACCATCCAATGTTTATTACCAGCGAGCACAATCGTAGTTCCCGAAGACGAGAATAAGAGAACTTGGAGAGCTTGAGCAGCTGTTTTGTTTAACAGTAACTTCCATGACAACCAATTCAAACACAACAACCGCCATATACAGAGGTTCAAAACCTTTGCTGCCGGCAGAGGAGGAGGTGGGTTCGCATTTTGTGGTATGGGGACAATTTTCTTGAGAACGCGGGCTAAGCCCTCTGTGATGTCACAGGTTCCTGGCACATCTATGGGCTGCCTTCCCAGGAATATTGTTTTCCTTTTCTAAATGGCTTCCTCAGATGTTTGCATGAAGTTGGTACGTTCTTTCTCTATTTCTGTCTTCAGGGAATGCTGTTGGGGAAGAGACCCGTTGTCAATCAGTGAGCAATGGATACTCTTTGTGTTCATGGAATAGTAAATAAATATCTTCTATGACTTGTAACGGCTGTGTTTTCTGTTCTATTACACACTTTTTCTAAATTTGATTACGTGGTTCTGTTAAAAAAAAATCATGTTTTTTATTTTGGGATCATGCAAACTTTTTAGATCTGCCATTTAGCCAGAAACTTAAAGTGGAAGCAAACCATCCTATCGTTTTCGGCCAAGAAGGCTGACATCTTGGCCTCTGTTTAATCCAACTTCCATGATGCTGGACATGTGATCTGTTATGACACCAGCCATTGGATGGTTTGACAGTTTGGTTGAGAGTACAAGCAAATGTGACAGCATTTCTGGCATTCCGGGGAATGCTAAAGAGGAAGTAAACCCTGATGGGTTTACTTCCTCTTTTGTTTCCCTGCAAAGCATAATGGGCTACTATGCATCGCACAGTAGCCCATTATGCGTTACTTACCTGACACAGGAGCCTGCGATGTCCCCGATTTTCCTCGCCGGCTGGAAGCGTCCATCTTCCTTCCGTGGTCGCGGACTCCGGCTCTGTGACGGGCTGGATTTGCGTGACGTCACTCCCGCGCGGTAGCCGCCAGTCACGGCATGTCCTTTAATGAAAATGGCTCGCCGTGACCCTTCTAAAGTGTGCATGCACCAAATACTTTGGCGCATGTGCCGAAGGAATCCTCGTAAGGGGAATTGTAAATATCTCCTAAACCATGTAGGTTTAGGAGATATTTACAGCACCTACAGGTAAGCCTTAATCTAGGCTTACCTGTAGGTGAAAGTGTGTAGTAAGGGTTTACTATTTTTCGAAACAAATCTATGGGTTTACTTGCGCTTTAAGCCACTATATATATATATATATATATATATATATATATATATATATATATATATATATATATATACACACACTTGAGACATACACTGATCGTCCATAACACTATGACCACTGTCAGGTAAAGTGGATAACATTGATTATTTGATGACAATGGCACCTGAAAGTGGGTGGGATATATTAGGCAGCAAGTGAACATCATGTTGTCCCTAAAGTTGATGTGCTGAAAACAGAAAAAAAAAAAATGGGGAAGTGTAAAGATTTGAGTGAATGACGAGGGCCAAATTGTAATGGGTAGACGACTAGGTCAGAGCAACTCCAAAACTGCAGCTCTTATGGAATGTTCCCGGCCTGCAGTGGTCAAGACTGACCAAGAGGGATACAAGGAAGGAGAACTGGTGACCAGGGTTCTGGGCATACAAGGCTCATTGATTCATGGGAGGAACGAAGGCTGGCCTGATCCAATAGAGCAGGGACCTCCAGCTGTTGCAAAACTACAAGTCCCATCATGCCTCTGCCTCTGGTTGTCATGCTTGTGGTTGTCAGTCTTGCTATGCCTTAGGGGACTTGTAGTTCTGCAACAGCTGGAGGTCCGCTAATTGCATATCCCTGCAATAGAGCTACTGTAGCTTTAAATTAAAGTTAATGCTGGTTCCAATACAAAGATGATAGAACACGCAGTGCATTGCAGTTTGCTGTGTACGGAGCTACGTGGTCGCAGAGAGGTCAGGGTGCCCACGCTGACCCATCTCCTTAGCCAAAATTGCCTACAATGGGCATGTTGGCATCAGAACTGGACTACAGAGCAATGGAAGAAGGTGTCTTCAAGGTGTTGGTTTGGATCCAAATTCTCCGGACCTCAATCCAAATCGAGCATCTGTGGGATGTGCTTGAAAAACAAGTCCGATCCATGGAGGTCCCACCTTGCAACTTACAGGACTTAAAGGATCTGCTACTGACTGCTTGGTGCCAGATACCACAGCATACCTTCAGAGGTCTAGTGGTGTCCATGCCTTGACAAGTCGGTTCTGTTTTGAGGGCAAAAGGGGGACCTACTAAATATTAGTCAGGTGGTCATGTTATGGGTGATCAGTGTATATGTGAACTGTTTTACTGGGCAAAGGAATAGGGCTCTTTCACACCAGAATTTTCTTTCATGCACCGCAGTGGAGCTGACGTGGGGTGTACTGCAAACAACAAATGCAATACACTGCAATCAACCTCAACACAACAGTTGATCTGTGCAGATTAATGCAGGTCACTGCACATGGTGTGAATTAACATGGTGTGAATGAGCCCTTAACGTGTATGTAGGGAAGGGTTAAACCCCTGTCCACGGTTTGTTCTTTCATGTTTGTATCCTGTTGGGTAGATCTTCCTTCACAATCTGTCCCAGAGATACCACATGAGCGGATAATCATTACAAGGTGAAGGGATTTCCTCTCTTGGAGAGTTGTCACCGGAGCAGGTGTCCCCATTGGAAAACGAACTCTTCCCGTTCTGAACACAACTGTTAAAGTTTTGATTTCTTATCAGTTTATGTCTTGGTGACAACTGTCTTCATGTACACGGGATGTTTTTACAACCTCTCCCGACCGATTTACCTTGACAGATAGTAACTTGACAAAATAGCCAAAAATATAAAAACGCCTGTAAACGGAACGCGAGTTACCGCGTTTGGTGCTTGAAATGCCTCTAAACTCAGCTTCTGAACCCATTTTTTTGCTTTCCAAAAAAATAATAAAAAAAAGCCTCTAAACTCAACTGCCTACAAACGACTATAAACGACCCTGTGTACATGTACTGATAAGATAACACAGAGGAGAGTTCAGGAGCAGTTGAAAAAAATGCCCAACTGCTCCTAAACGTCCGTTTACCAGCAGCAGTGTACGTGAGGCCTTAGCAGGACAAATAGGCAAGGTGAAAATACCTACCGGGGGCACAAATGGCAATAAAAACCTACCAGGGGTGTTAACTCTGCCCTACTCCATCCAAATTTTTTTTATTGAATTGACTATATGAACACTTTAACCGCTTAAGCACCGCATCACGCTGATATACGTCGGAAGAATGGCACGGCTGGGCACAATCACGTACCTGTTTCTTTAACCACCTCACTACAGTGCATTTCACCCCCTTCCTGACCAAGCCATTTTTCAGCTTTCAGCGCTGACGCACTTTGAATGACAATTGCGCAGTCATACAACACTGTACCCAAATTAAATTGTTATCATTTTTTTTCCCCACAAATAGAGCTTTCTTTTGGTGGTATTTGATCACCTCTGCGGTTTTTCTTTTTTGCGCAATAAACAAAAGAAGAGCGACAAATTAAAAAAAAAACAATATTTTTTGCTTTTTGCTATACTAAATATCCCCAAAAAATATATAAAAAAACATTTTTTTTCCTCAGTTTCGGCCGATACGTATTCTTCTACATATTTTTGGTAAAAAAAAATTGCAATTAGCGATCATTGATTAGTTTGCGCAAAAGTTATAGCGTTTACAAAATAGGGGATAGTTTTATAGCATTTTTATTAATATTTTTTTTTTTTTACTAGTAATGGCGGTGATCAGCGATTTTTATTGTGACTGCGACATTATGGCGGACACATCGGACATTTTTGACACATTTTTGGCACTATTGTCATTTATACAGCAATCAATGCTATTTAAATGCATTGATTCATGTATAAATGACACTGGCAGTGAAGGGGTTAACCACTAGGGGCGGGGAGGGGTTAATTATGTTCCCTAAGTGTGTTTCTTACTGTGGGGGGAAGGGACTCACAAGGGGAGGAGACCGATCGGTGTTTCTCTGTACAGAGAACACACCATCGGCTCCTCTCCTCTGACAGGACCGTTGATCTGTGTGTTTACACACACAGATCAACGGTCCTGCTGTGTTACCGGGCAATCGCGGGTGCCCAGCGGACATCGCGGCCGCTGGGCACGCGCATCGGGTGCCCAGTGACACGGCGAGAGCGCGCGCGCGCGCTCCCGGCGGCGCGCGCGCGCTCCCTGCAGTGCACAGAAGGGGAGGACGTCATATGACGCCCTCCCGGAACGAGAGCTGCGCCGTCTGCCCGTCATTTGACGGCCGGCGGTGGCGAAGCGGTTAAGAGCCCAGCCTTGGATCGCTTGCTCGCGTGCACGCCGCTCGCGACCCGGTTCTGAGCTCCGCAGCCGCGGGACCAGCGAACCCGATCGCCGCTGGTGTCCTGCGATCGGGTCACAGAGCTGAAGAACGAGGAGAGGTCTGTGTAAACAAACCTTTCCTAGTGCGACTGACACTGATCGGCTGTTCCCTGTCATCGGGAAAGCCGATCAGTGATATCGAATGTCAAGCCACGCCCCCTACAGTAAAAAAAAAACACACACGTCACACTTAACCCCTCCCTGCCCCCTAGTGGTTAACTCCTTTACTGCCAGTGTCATTTACACAGGAATCAGTGCATTTAAATAGCACTGATTGCTGTATAAATGACAATGGTGTCAAAAATGGCCGATGTGTCCGCCATAATGTCGCAGTCACAATAAAAATCGCTGATCGCCGCCATTACTAGTAAAAAAAAAAATATATAAATACAAATGCTATAAAACTATCCCCAATTTTGTAAACGCTATAACTTTTGCGCATACCAATCAATAATCGCTAATTTTTTTTTTTTTAACAAGAATATGTAGAAGAATACGTATCGGCCTAAACTGAGGGAAAAAAACGTTTTTTTTATATATTTTTTGGGTGATATTTATTATAGCAAAAAGTAAAAAATATTGCATTTTTTTTCAAAATTGTCGCTCTATTTTTGTTTATAGCGCAAAAAATAAAAACTGCTGGGGTGATCAAATACCGCCAAAAGAAAGCTCTATTTGTGGTAAAAAAGGATGGCAATTTTGTTTGTCAGCCACGTCGCACGACCGCGCAATTGTCAGTTAAAGCGACGCAGTGCCGAATCGCAAAAAGGGGCCTGGTCCTTTGGCTGCAAATTGATCCGGGGCTTAAGTGGTTAACGCTTCATGTACACTAGCAGATTTTGGCGTTTTTTGTTTTTTTTTTATACCAAAGCTCCTAAATTCAACTTGTGTCAATGTAGACTTAGGCCACTTTCACACTGAGGCGCTTCTAAACTGCCAGTAAAAACACTGAGCGCTTTTGAAGAGCTTTCCATTCATTTCAATGGGGAGGGGAGTTTTTCACAGCCCTGCCAGCACACTGCCCCAGTGTGAAAGCGTTCATTGATTTTAATGGAAATAAGTTTTCGTGAGCTTTTTAGGCGCTGTTTTTAGCGTGAAAGCGCCTGAAAAGCGCCTCAGTGTAAAAGTGGTCTTAGGCTTTTAGCAGAGTTTAGGCGCTGCTGCGGTTAGGTGAGGTTTAACCTCCCTCTACTGAATGCGGAAGAATCGCGTTCAAGATAGGAACATTTGATCATCGGCCATGGGAAAACGCAAAACCACAGTAAAATTGCCCTGCGATTTTCTGCAGCTACGGTAAATGTGAAGCCAAGTGCCAAGTGTATGTGAAGCCTAATTCTGCTCAGCTAGTTATCCCTGATAAACCCCACTACCCCCCCCCCCCCCCTTTGATTTTTGCTTTGTCACCTGAGCGGCCATTGGATCAGAAATGGGTTGTGTGATCCAGTCTCATAGTTCACTAAGCAGGCAGGAGGGAAGTTAACACATGAAGATGCAGAGCTCAACCAGGATATTAAAGCTGAACGTCCCCCAAAATGGGAAGTTCTGCTTTATGTTCTCCTCCTACCCTCCTCTTCTATTTAATTTGGTACATTACTTTTTGGGAGGGAGGGGAGCAGGTACCTAGTTTTGATAGGTACCCACTCAGATCGCCTAGGTCAGTGATGGAGAAACTTGGCACCCCAGATGTTTTGGAACTACATTTCCCATGGTGCTCCACTACACTGCAGAGTGCATGAGCATCATGGGAAATGTAGTTCCAAAACGTCTGGGGTGCCAAGGTTCGCCATCACTGGCCTAGGTGATTCCAGTGGAGGTTCAGTCCCTTTCTCTTTGCCCGAAGGAGCGTTCACAAAGCACAACTCGGCTTAGGCATGTGCAGTGGGTGTATGCTGTGGGCATGGAAAAGTTGGTTTACATGCATACACCATAAATGAACCCTGTTGGTGCCACTGCTCAGGGCTGTCGTGAATATTAGTAAAATGCGTCCAGCAGCAGTGCTGCCAAATGTACATGTTGGCACTGAGCGAGTCATTCATGTGCAGAATGATCTTGGCCTTCAGTTCTTTCAGAATCGGTTGGGGTCGTTCTGCACGTGCACCACCACGGCATTATTAACTCTTTCAGGGCTGACATATAAACATTAAATGTTTGTAATCAGTGGCGGCGCTGCTGGCTACAAATTTTGTATATTTACATTGGACCTGAGCGGTGGTGGTAGCCAATAAGGACCCTTTGCACTGTGCATGCATAACCATTAACAAGATCCTGCGTAACATTACTTATACAGCTGTAGATATAGGTATAAATGTTTTGGTTAAAGTTCCCATGGAGTAAAGGCAAGAGCGTTTCACGCCATGTCAATAAATCGTAATTACGGTTATATTAGTTAGTGTCATGTCTCAGTAAGTTTGTTGTGGAATTACTATGGTAACTGTCAAGTATATAGGAGCTCAGTGATAGATTGGTACAGTATTAAGGAGGGCAAGTAAGGTCTCACCATCTCCCTAGATCAGGGGTCTCCAAGCTTTTCAGTCTGAGGGCCCCATTGTATATTTTATAAATATTCGTGGGCTGAAGAAGAAAAAAAAAAAAACAGTTTTATAAATGAACAAATAAACCCGCTCCAACAGAGAACTTCACATTAGCAGCTATCCTTCACATCAGAAGTCACCCTTCACAACTGAACCTCCTCATCATATTAGAAGTCACCTTTTCACATAAGAGTTGCCCCTTCACATCAGAAGTCCCCCATTGCATCAGAAGTCACTTTTTTACATATAAGTCGCCCCTTCACATAAGAACCCCCCCCCCCCCATCACATCAGAAGGCACCCTTCACATCAGAACCCCCTTATCATATTAGAAGTCACCCTTCACATCAGAAGTCACCCTTCACAACAGAAGCCCCACAACACATCAGAAGTCACCTTTTCACATAAGAGTTGCCCCTTCACGTCAGAAATGACCTTTTTACATATGAGTCGCCCCTTCACATTAGAAAACCCCCATCACATCAGAACCCCCTCATCGTATTAGAAGTCACCCTTCACATCGGGAGTTCCCCATCACATCAGAAGTCACCCTTCACATCAGAAGTCCCCCATCCCATCAGAAGGCACCCTTCACATCAGAAGTCCCCCATCCCATCAGAAGGCACCCTTCACATCAGTAGTCATCCATCGCTTCATAAGTCACCCTTCACATCAGAAACCCCTCATCATATTAGAAGGCACCCTTCACATCAGAAGTCCCCCATCACATCAGAAGGCACCCTTCACATCAGAAGGCACCCTTCACATCAGTAGTCATCCATCGCTTCATAAGTCACCCTTCACATCAGAAACCCCCTGTGACAGACCTAGCCAGGACACGGGCTTTTTGAGAGGACTAACTACGAGCCTCCTGCCCACCGATCATGGGCCCTGGATTTTAAGGGGCACAGGGTGAAGGAGAACATTCAATGCTGTATATATGTATATATATATATAATGTGTGTGTCTCATGCTGTTGGGACATACACTCTGATGCTAGATGTTAATTGAGTTAGTTGATCCCATTGTCCTCTGCACAATGCAGGAGACGCTCCGTCTGTTACTGGTGGTCTCCTGCTATTGTGATGAGATGTCTTGTGGTGGTAATTATGTTAATTTATAATCAACTGTGTTTAGCTCGGTGACCACAAGTCTGGCCTGTAGTGAAATCCTGAGTCACATCGGCTGCTTAAAGGAATTAGCTAATTAGTTTATGTTAAGTTGTTACAAGTGTATTGTTAGAATAATATGAGCAGGAGGGGGGATCTCCTCTTCTACTGTATATAAATGTAATCTTTGTAATAAATCTTCAGTCCATGTTTTAGCAACTAAGCAAGTGTTGTCTCGTTTGGTGCTTGGGAGCGGTTGGAATATCTGATACCCGTATCCAGACTGGAAGGAAGTTATATATGACAAATACACTCAAGAGGAGTGTAGGGACGTTCCGTCACATTGTTGGCAAGCAGTGGGATGCTTCCTGCAGTCTGGGACATCCAAACCTCCACCTGGATCCAAGGTCCGGATAGCAGGAGAGGAGGAGAGGTACAGATACCAGCCGCCATGGAAGAGGAATTCAGGAGGAGGTTGCGAGAGATGCAGCTACAGCACAGAGGACCAGTATCAGAGCAGGTCCTGCTGGGATGGTTTGATTCTATCCGCTGTGAACTCTGGAAGGAAGCGCTAGCCTGTGAGCGGCGTCACCAGGGAAAAGTTCTCCCCTCCATCCAGGAAAGGTACTGGTCGCAGTATGGATTGCGGGTGCTGTTTTTGGGAGAGAAACCGCACAAGGAGCAGACAGCTGAATTAAGCAGGCTGATCTGGGCAGAGATGAAGCTGGATGAAAGTTACAGAGCCCTCCGGTGGCATGTATCCCAAGCATGTCCTTGGATAGCAGATGACAGCCCAACGGAAGGCTTAAGCTACGGCGGCCTGGGACTGTTGTATGTGAAGCTGACAGGGGACTCTAACTTTGGGAGTGATTTGGAGTGGCGGTTGGATGAAATCATGGATTTCAGAAAAGGGCTACTGAACATCTCGGAAGTGCACTGGGCACTGGAAGATTTGGAGTTTCTGGCCGATCAGGAATGGGAGCTGGAAATTGCCTACAGACGGCTGCTAGACTCTGCTCAGCGCCAGGGCCGGGCTCCCTTTGCCTGGGACTATCAGGAAATGCCAGTGGACAACTCTGGTCTGGCTGAAGAGTCGGCAATGTGGCAGAGTAACAGTGTGCTTTGCCAACCTGCCCCTACAGCTATGGACGCAGAGGTCTTATGGCGGATGCAGCAAGTGCTGACTGACCTTGATGATCCTGTTTCTGCATGGGATGATCTTGGATGGAGGAATGTGCCTGTCCAGCAGCATGCCAGGGAATCGGCAGTGGAAAATCTGGAAATTGCCACCCCAGAAACTGAAGTGCTGACAACTGGCCAGAGCTCTGCCAACCTCTGCTCAGCACTGATAGCATCTTCTGGGTTCCATGGACAGGAGATGGTGAATCTTTATCCCCAGACACCAGTTGCAGAGACTGGGGATTTGATAGACTTTTCTGCTGAGGAAAAACAGCCTGATGAGCCTCCATCAGAAGAGCTGGTATTAGGGCCGAACTTCATTGAGCTCTGCCCAGCACCAACAGCAGTATCTGTGGAGTTCCAGGAAGCCGGGGCAGTTGGCCCCTCTCTCCGGCGACAAGCTGATGTAGTGAAGCTGCTACTCCCAGCTGAATCACTGGCAACAGGGCAGAGCACCGCTGGCCTCTGCCTAGCACCTACAGTGTCTCTACAGCTTCAAGAAGCTGGGGCGATCGGTCACACTGTCCAGCAGCAGACGGCGCCCCAGAATGATGACACCAACCCAGCTAAAGTGCTGGCAACCGGACAGAGGGTCCAAGACCTCTGCCCCACACTTGTGGCAGTTCTGGAGGCCCAGGGTGAGGAGGTGGTGGTCACTCCCGAGCAGCAGCTCAGGACCCAAGGAGAGGATGCAATCTGCACTTCACAACGGCAGCTTGAGCTGATATCGGTGGATGGGACTTCAGTCCCCACCTGTATACCCCAGGGATGCTGGGCGGTCGGCCCAGATCCCCAACAGTATGATGGAGTGAGCCCAGTCACCCTGTCTTCTCTCCAGCGGCTGAAAAGACTCCAGGGAGAAGGGCCAGTCCAGGCCTCTCCCCAGCGGCGGATATGTTCTATGAGAGAGGCAGAGGTTGGCTGGGTGAGTGCTCTGTTTGAAACAATTTGTTTGGGGTACTGTGTGGGTACAGGCATTAGAGGACTGGAACTATGGACTAACTTCGGAGTCAACCCGTCTGGGGTCTCCTCCTGTGTTAGTCTCCTGCCGAAAGGGGAGAAATGTGACAGACCTAGCCAGGACACGGGCTTTTTGAGAGGACTAACTACGAGCCTCCTGCCCACCGATCATGGGCCCTGGATTTTAAGGGGCACAGGGTGAAGGAGAACATTCAATGCTGTATATATGTATATATATATATAATGTGTGTGTCTCATGCTGTTGGGACATACACTCTGATGCTAGATGTTAATTGAGTTAGTTGATCCCATTGTCCTCTGCACAATGCAGGAGACGCTCCGTCTGTTACTGGTGGTCTCCTGCTATTGTGATGAGATGTCTTGTGGTGGTAATTATGTTAATTTATAATCAACTGTGTTTAGCTCGGTGACCACAAGTCTGGCCTGTAGTGAAATCCTGAGTCACATCGGCTGCTTAAAGGAATTAGCTAATTAGTTTATGTTAAGTTGTTACAAGTGTATTGTTAGAATAATATGAGCAGGAGGGGGGATCTCCTCTTCTACTGTATATAAATGTAATCTTTGTAATAAATCTTCAGTCCATGTTTTAGCAACTAAGCAAGTGTTGTCTCGTTTGGTGCTTGGGAGCGGTTGGAATATCTGATACCCGTATCCAGACTGGAAGGAAGTTATATATGACAAATACACTCAAGAGGAGTGTAGGGACGTTCCGTCACACCCCCCATCACATCAAAGTTCCCCCATTCCATCAAATCAGAAGTCCCCTTTTCACATCAAAGTTGTCTCCCCCCCCCATTACATAAATTTCCCCATCACATCAGAGCCCCCACCCCCCCTCCCACATCAGTTTTATAAATGAATCTGCTCCAAGAGAGAACCCCCATCACAGAAGTCACACTTCACATGAGAAGCCCCTCATCACATCAGAAGTCCCCCTTCACATAAGAGTCAACCTATCACAACAGAAGCCCCCCCCCCCCCCCATAACATCAGAAGTCTCCCTTCACATCAGAAGCCCCACATCACATCAGAAGTCCCCCTTCATATAAGTCGCCCCTTCACATCGGTAGCCCCCGTCACATCAGAAGTCCCCTTTCACATCGGTAGCCCCCATCACATCAGAAGTCACCTTTTCACATAAGAGTTGCCCCCTTCACATCAGAAGTCCCCCATTGCATCAGAAGTCACCTTTTTTACATAGGAGTTGCCCCTTCACATAAGAAACCCCCCCATCACATCAGAAGGCACCCTTCACATCAGAACCCCCTCATCATATTAGAAGTTACCCTTTCCTTTCAGGAGGCACCCTTCATATCAGAAGTCACCTTTCACATCAGAACCCCCCCCCCCCCCATTGCATCAGAAGTCCCCCTTCGTATCAGAAGTTCTCCATCACATCAGAAGTCACCTTTTCACATAAGAGTTGCCCCTTCACATAAAAAGCCCCCCATCACATTAAAAAAAAAAAACATCACATAAGAAGTCACCTTTTCACATAAGAGTTGCCCCTTCACATAAAAAGCCCCCCATCACATTAAAAAAAAAAAAAAACATCACATAAGAAGTCACCTTTTCACATAAGAGTCGCCCCTTCATATAAGCCCCATCACATCAGAGTTCCCCCATCCACAAATCAGAAGCCCCCCTTTTCACATCAGATTTGTCCCCCCCCCCCCCCCATTACTTCAGTTTCCCCATCATATCAGAGCCCCCCCCCCCCCCCCCCCCCCCACACACACACACATCAGAATTGTCTCTTCACATCAGCCATAGTTTGGAGACTCCTGGCTTAGATGAACCTTGGTGAAAAAACATAAAATATAATACTCCTCTTTGCAAAGGAGGTCTTCTTGGACAAATGTGTACAAAGGATGAAACCCGTCAACAAGAAAACATAAAAAAAGGAACGAAGAATTATTGAAAAATGATTAATTCATTTCTATTGTCACCAAAGTTGAGTTCAATTTTCCCAGCATACTAAACCTATGGGCACAGTTGATTGTTTTTACTCTTCTAAGGCCGCGTACACGCGACCGGACTTTCCGGCAGACTAGGTGTGACAGTCTTCCCGACGGACTTTCGGCAGAGTTCCGGCGGACTTTCCCGAACTAACGGACTTGGCCACACACAAACGGACTAAGTCCGTTTAAAAGTCCATTTGTTTTGAACGTGATGGCGTAAACGGGACTAAAAAAGGAAGTTTAATAGCCAGTAGCCAAAAGCTGCCCTTGTGTCGTATTTGGTCCGTCGGACCGGCACACAGACGAACGGTTTTCCCGATAGGAATTGAGTCAGTCGGATAGATTTGAAACATGTCCTATTTCTAGGTCCGTCTGATTTTTTTTAACCACTTCAGCCCCAGGACCAATTGGCAGCCAAAGGACCAGGCCCTTTTTGCAATTCGGCACTGCGTCGCTTTAACTAACAATTGCGCGGTCATGCGACGTGGCTCCAAAACAAAATTGGCGTCCTTTTTTTCCCACAAATAGAGCTTTCTTTTGGTGGTATTTGATCGCCCCTGCGGTTTTTATTTTTTGCGCTATAAACAAAAATAGAGCGACAATTTTGAAAAAAATGCAATATTTTTTACTTTTTGCTATAATAAATATCCCCAAAAAATATATAAAAAAACATTTTTTTTTCCTCAGTTTAGGCCGATACGTATTCTTCTACATATTTTTGGTAAAAAAAATCGCAATTAGCGATTATTATTGATTAGTTTGCGCAAAAGTTATAGCGTTTACAAAATAGGGGATAGTTTTATAGCATTTTTATTAATATTTTTTTTTTTTTATTAGTAATGGCGGCGATCAGCGATTTTTATTGTGACTGCGACATTTGGCGGACACATCGGACATTTTTGACACATTTTTGGGACATTTGTCATTTATACAGCAATCACTGCTATTTAAATAGCACTGATTCCTATGTAAATGACAGTTGTAGTTAGGGGGTTAACCACTAGGGGGCGGGGAGGAGTCAGTGTGACGTGTTGTGTTTTTTTTTTTTACAGTAGGGGGGCGTGGCTGTACGTCTGACGTCATTGATCGGCGTTCCCGATGACAGGGAACCGCCGATCACTGACAGTCAGTGTAGGAAGCGCGGGGAGAGGTTTGTTTACACAAACCTCTCCCCGTTCTTCAGCTCCGTAACCCGATCGCGGGATACCAGCGGCGATCGGGTCCACTGGTCCCGCGGCCGTGGTCACGGAGCTCCCGACCGGGGTCGCGCGCGCGCCGCTGGCGGCGCGCGCGCGCCCCCCGGGCAGACAAATTAAAGGGGACGTACAGGTACGTGCTTTTGCCTGCCCGTGCCATTCTGTTGACGTATATCTACATGAGGCGGTCGGGAAGCGGTTAATGAAAAACGGATTAGCCCACACACGATCGGATTGTCCGACGGACTAATTCCGTCCGACCTAGTCTGCCGGAAAGTCCGGTTGTGTGTACGCGGCATTACAAGATTATGGTTGTGTTTGTGCACCTGCCTTATTCCATAACTCAAAGGGGATCTCCTCGTCATCAAGGTCTATCTTATATCCTTCCATTATCCCTGTATGAACACATTCCTATAGCATGCTGATATACTTATACGTCATTGAATACAGAGCTCCTTCCTTCAGCAGTTCCCATGCTGTTCTGTGTAATCCTACCTGCTCCGGGTTTATACAGTGCTCCATATAACAGCACAGTCACTAGGCGGGTGTGCTAATTTTACAATGTTGCTGTGGACGGAGGCAGTGGATCAGAGCTGTCAGCGCTGGCTTCCCTCCCTGGCCACACAGAGAGCAGGGTGGCAGCGATTAAAGGAGCCGTCATATACCCTATATTACCAAAAGTATTGGGACGCCTGCCTTTACACGCACATGAATTGTAATGGTATCCCAGTCTAATGCCCCCGTACACACGGTCGAATTTTCCGACGGAAAATGTCCTATCGGACCATGTTTTCGGAAATTCCGACCGTGTGTGGGCTCCATCGGACTTTTTCCGTCGGAATTTCCGACGGAAAAAGTTTGAGATCCTGCTCTCAAATTTTCCAACAACAAAATCCTATTGGACTTTTTCCGATCGTGTGTAGCGAATTCCGACGGACAAAGTGCCACGCATGCTCAGATCACATTACAAGACCAAAGCTATTGGCTACTAGCCTCTATGTAGTCCCGTCGCACGCAATGAACGTCACCACATTCAGAATGATCGGATTTTCCGACAACTTTGTCCGACCGTGTGTATGCAACACCAGTGTCGGACAAAATCCGTCGGAAAAAATCAGACGGATTTTGTGGTCGGAATTTCCGACCGTGTGTACGGGGCATTAGTCTGTAGGGTTCAATATTGATTGGCCCACCCTTTGCAGCTACAACAGCTTCAACTCTTCTGGGAAGGCCGTCCACAAGGTTTAGGAGTGTGTCTATGGCAGGCATATGCAATTAGTGGACCTCCAGCTGTTGCAGAACTACAAGTCCCATGAGGCATAGCAAGACTCTGACAGCCACAAGCATAACACCCAGAGGCATGATAGGACTTGTAGTTTTGCGACAGCTGGAGGTCCGCCAATTGCATATCCCTTGTCTATGGGAATGTTTGATCATTCTTCCAGAAGTGCATTTGTGAGGTCAGGCACTGATGTGGATGAGTAGGCCTGGCTTGCAGTCTCCGCTCTATTTCATCCCAAAGAAGTTCTATTGGGTCGAGGTCAGGACTCTGTGCAGGCCAGTCAAGTTCCTCCACCCCAAACTCGCTCATCCATGTCTTTATGGACCTTGCTTTGTGCACTGGTCCAAATCATTTGGTGGAGGGGGGATTATGGTGTGGGGGTTGTTTTTCATTGGTTGGGTTTAACTCCTTAGTTCCAGTGACGGGAACTCGTAAGGCGTCAGCATACCAAGACATTTTGGACAATTTCATGCTCCCAACTTTGTGGGAACAGTTTGAGGATGGCCCCTACCTGTTCCAACATGACTGCGCACCAGTGCACAAAGCAAGGTCCATAAAGACGCGGATGAGCGGGTTTGGGGTGGAGGAACTTGACTGGCCTGCACAGAGTCCATGCTCCCCGATGCCAGACTTGGTGCTTTGGATACCATCAAAATATCAAAAGGCCATTCTGTGCACTGATGTTTGACAAGAAGGCCTGGGTCGCAGTCTGCTTTCTAATTCATCCCAAAGGTGTTCTATGGGGTTGAGGTCAGGTCTCTGTGGAGGCCAGTCAAGTTCCTCCACCCCCAAACTCGCTCATCCATGTCTTTATGGACCTTGCTTTGTGCACTGGTGAGCAGTCATGTTGGAACAGGAAGGGGCCGTCCCCAAACTCTTCCCACAAAGCTGGGAGCATGAAATTGTCCAAAATGTCTTGGTATGCTGACGCCTTATAAGTTCCCTTCACTGGAACTAAGGGGCCGAGCCCAACCCCTGAAAAACAACCCCCCACCATAATCCCCCCTCCACCAAATGATTTTGACCAGTGCACAAAGCAAGATCCATAAAGACATGGATGAGAGAGTTTGGGGTGGAGGAACTTGACTGGCCGGGTTGAGTCCTGACCTTAACCCGATAGAACACCATTGGGATGAATTAGAGCGCAGACTGAGAGTCTGGCCTTCTTATCCATCAAACATTCCAATAGACACTCCTAAACCTTGTGGACTGCCTTCCCAGAAGAGTTGAAGCTGTTATAGCTGCAAAGGGTGGGCCAACTCAATATTGAACCCTACGGACTAAAGCCTCATACACACGATCGGACCGTGGACCAACTTTCCTGTGGATTTTTGTCCAAAGGGCGTTGGCCCCAAGTTGGTATTGCATACACACGGCAGGACTTTTTTCAGCCAACTTTCACCAAATCACTTGGTTTTTCTGCTCTTTACCGCCACCTTTGGTCAACTTCTGTATTGTTGTCTGATCTTTTGCATTGGTTTGTACAATAGTCTGTTGGTTTTGTGTACACACGGTCGGACTTTGGTCCATCGGACTTTTGTTGGCAGAAAGTTGGTCCGTTCGCACAGCCAACAAAAGTCTGATGGACCAAAGTCCGCAAATTAGCTGTTTTGGACCAACATCCGACCGTGTGTACGCTCCATCGGACCAACTTTTTCCAGGTTTCATCGGACTTTTGTTGGCAGAAAGTTGGTCCGTTCGCACAGCCAACAAAAGTCCAATGGACCAAAGTCCGCAAATTAGCTGTTTTGGACCAACATCCGACCGTGTGTACGCTCCATCGGACCAACTTTTTCCAGGTTTCATCGGACTTTTGTTGGCAGAAAGTTGGTCCGTTCGCACAGCCAACAAAAGTCCGATGGACCAAAGTCCGCAAATTAGCTGTTTTGGACCAACATCCGACCGTGTGTACGCTCCATCGGACCAACTTTTTCCAGGTTTCATCGGACTTTTGTTGGCAGAAAGTTGGTCCGTTCCCACAGCCAACAAAAGTCCGATGAAACCTGGAAAAAAAGTTGGTCCGATGGAGCGTACACACGGTCGGATGTTGGTCCAAAACAGCTAATTTGCAAGTTGGTTGTCAAAAAGTCCGATCGTGTGTATGGGCCTTACGACTGGGATGCCATTAAAGTTCATGTGTGCTTGTAAAGGCAGGTGTCCCAATACTTTTGGTACTATAGTGGATATCGCTATGGACGATTACAACGATAAATGGTTGTGAAAACAAAGTCAAGCTATTGTCTGTAGTAACCAGATTCCTGCTGTCTGGTCTAGTGTACATCGATCGCTCGCTATGATGACCTTTGAAATGCACGCATAGCAGATAATCAGGTCAAAGCTATCTTTAGCACAATGTAGTCTTAACACATCATGGCATGAGAAAAAAAAAAACAGCCTGTATGCAGACTAATTGAAACCTGATAGAATTCCCTATAGCTGGCCGTAAACCTGTTCTGAAATGTATTACAAGGCGGTATTGCTGTATAGCAAGTAATAAAAAAAAGGATCACACTGACACTCCACCCAGGCCGGAATTCACATCCAACAGTAAATTATAAACCAGCTTTTACTGGGGGAGTTAATAAATCATTAAAACTGGAGTAACTTGGGTGAAAAAAAATATATATATCATGCTTTATTATCTAGCAGTAGACATGTGTACAATAGAAAAATTTGTTTATTTTCGTTTCTTTCATTTCCGTTGATTCGTAACGATTCGTAATTCGTAAGTCGTCGGTGTTCGTATTCATAACGATTCGTATTTTCGTAAGAGTTATTTTTTCGCTGATTCGTTTTTCCGTTAGTTTAATTTTAGTTTATTCGAAATTCGGACGCATTCGTATTTTCGTAGATTTAGTTACATTCGTACTTTCGTTAGATTGATTTATTCGTACTTTCGTAACATTGTTTTCGTAGGTTCGTAAATTCATAATGTTATGTAATGTGTATGCTATAATTACATTTTAAGAGACACGTAAAATTACGAATCGAAAAAAAAGTTACGAATGTACGAATTTTTTCGTTCAATCCATTCGAAGCACGTTAAGCAGCGCCATTGTAAAGCCCCATACACACGGTCGGATTTTTGCATGGATTCTGTCCGATCGGACAATGTTGTTGAAAAATCAGACCGTGTGTATGCACCATCGGACAGTGTACGTCGGATTGTCCGACGGACAAAGTCCTATCTCCTGCTGGATAGATTTGCCGACAACACGGTCCGATCACACCAAATCCGATCGTGTGTACCGTTGTCCGACGGACAAAGTGCTACGCATGCTCAGATCACATTACAAGACCAAAGCTATTGGCTACTAGCCTCTACGTAGTCCCGTCGTAGGCAACAAACGTCACCACGTTCAGAATGATCGGATTTTCCGACAACTTTGTCCGACCGTGTGTACGCAAAACCAACATCGGACAAAGTATGACGGACATGATCCGACGGACCTGGTCCTCGGATAATCCGAGCGTGTGTATGGGGCTTAAGAGACACGGAAAATTACGAATCGAAAAAAAAAAAAAAAAGTTACGAATGTACGAATTTTTTCGTTCAATCCATTCGAAGCACGTTAAGCAGCGCCATTGTAAGAAACACGGAAAATTACGAATCGAAAAAAAAAAAAAAGTTAGGAATGTACGAATTTTTTCGTTCAATCCATTCGAAGCACGTTAAGCAGCGCCATTGTAAGAAACACGGAAAATTACGAATCGAAAAAAAAAAAAGTTACGAATGTACGAATTTTTTCGTTCAATCCATTCGAAGCACGTTAAGCAGCGCCATTGTAAGAGACACGGAAAATTACGAATCGAAAAAAAAAGTTACGAATGTACGAAATTTTTCGTTCAATCCATTCGAAGCATGTTAAGCAGCGCCATTGTAAGAGACACGGAAAATTACCAATTCAACAAAAAAAAAAAAGTTATGAATGTACGAATTTTTTCGTTTTGATTTTCGTTGTTCCCGTTTTCGTTTTTCGGATTTTCTTCTTTTGTAGCTTCGTTGTTTCTAATTTGGTTATTTCGGATTTTCGTTGTTTTTCGGATTCGTTCGATTCGAACGATTCGTTAAAATTTTTAGCGAATCGTTCGTTCATTCGTACGATAACGAATGAACGAATATAACGAATTTTAACGAAAAACAAAAAAAAAAAACGAAACGAATTGCACATGTCTATCTAGCAGTAACAGTAGTACATACTAATATAGGCTTTTATCACAGGTACAGCGCCTTGAAAAAGTATTCACACCCCTTGAAATTTTCCACATTTTGTCATGTTACAACCAAAAAACGTAAATGTATTTTATTAGGATTTTATGTGACACAACACAAAGTGGCACATAATTGTGAAGTAGAAGGAAAACGATAAATGTTTTTCAATTTTTTTTACAAATAAATATGTGAAAAGTGTGGGGTACATTTATAATCAGCCCCCCTTTACTCTGATACCACTAACTAAAATCTAGTGGATCCAATTGCCTTCAGAAGTCACCTAATTAGTAAATAGAGTCCACCTGTGTGTAATTTAATCTCAGTATAAATACAGCTGTTCTGTGAAGCCCTCAGAGGTTTGTTAGAGAACCTTAGTGAACAAACAGCATCATGAAGGCCAAGGAACACCCCAGACAGGTCAGGGATAAAGTTGTGGAGAAGTTTAAAGCAGGGTTAGGTTATAAAAAAATATCCCAAGCTTTGAACATCTCACGGAGCTCTGTTCAATCCATCATCCGAAAAATGGAAAGAGTATGGCACAACTGCAAACCTACCAAGACATGGCCGTCCACCTAAACTGACCGGCCGGGCAAGGAGAGCATTCATCAGAGAAGCAGCCAAGAGGCCCATGGTAACTCTGGAGGATCTGCAGAGATCCACAGCTCAGGTGGGAGAATCTACCTACAGGACTACAATTAGTTGATCCTGTGCAAACTGTAGCCTCAGTTTCCTGTTCTTAGCTGACAGGAGTGAAACCCAGTATGGTCTTCTGCTGCTGTAGCCTATCTGCTTAAAGGTTCGATGTGTTGTGTGTTCAGAGATGGTATTCTGCATACCTTGGATGTAACGAGTGATTATTTGAGTTACTGTTGCCCTTCTGGAACAGGTCTGCCCATTCTCCTATGGCCTGTGACATCAACAAGGCATTTTCCTCCACACCACAGCCACTCACTGGATATTTTCTCTTTTGTGGACCATTTTCTGTAAACCCGAGAGATGGTTGTGCATGAAAATCCCAGTAGTTTAGCAGTTTTTAAAATACTCAGATCCAGCCCGTCTGGCACCAACAAGCATGGCCGGTGAGTGTATATAGAGCTCTATACATCAGTATCTCCCAATCAAGCTCTTCCTTCAGGTTACAGAAGCTCATATAAAACAATCAAGAATATAGAATAAGAATATATCAAGAATCTTGATAGTGTAAAACCATTACAGATTTATTTAATAAAAAAAATTAAAAAAAGTAAAAATCACACTCACAAGTATACAAAGGCCAGTGCATCATATAGTCACATCTGCAGTTTGTACAAAACCATAGAATCCTCGGTTCAGTCGCTAGATCCTCCCAGCGCGATGACACCATATGGCTCCGCCCACCTTTTTTGTAATATTTTACCTAAATATTATATATTTTCTAAAAGTAGAGAACCTGGAGAATAAAATGTTGTCTGTTGCATTTTTTTAAAGTTGCACGATAATTGTGCAGCCATTTATTAAGCACACATTTTCGGGAAAAAATACACTTAAATTTTAGCACACACAATATAAAACCCATTTTTTGGTAAAATACAAAAGATGACGTTGCATTGAATAAATAAATACCAAACATGTCAAGATTTAAAATTGCACACGCCTGTAAAATTATCCCTAGGCAATGCTTTAAAAGCCTTTACAGGTTTAGAGTTAAACATGAACTCTATCGTAACAGCTTCCCTTCCAGGCAGGGGCGTTGCTAGGTCTACAAAAGATCTGGGGCTAGAGCCCATAGCAGCGTAGTAAAGAAAGTCATACGCTTGGGTGGGCATACACATGTATATACAGTAATATGTGTGTGTGTGTGTATATATCCCCATAGATCCCCCCACTTACATCAGGGTCCCCAGAGAGCCCCCCACCTTACATGAGGGTCCCCAGAGAGCCCCCTCCTTATATCAGGGTCCCCAGAGAGCCCCCTTTACATCAGGGTCCCCAGAGAGCCTCCCCTTACATCAGGGTCCCCAGAGAGCCCCTCCTTACATCAGGGTCCCCAGAGAGCCCCTCCTTACATCAGGGTCCCCAGAGAGCCCCCCCTTACATCAGGGTCCCCAGAGAGCTTCCCTTACATCAGGGTCCCCAGAGAGCCCCCCCCCTTACATCACAGTCCCCAGAGAGCCTTTCCCTTACATCAGGGTCCCCAGAGAGCCCCCCCTTACATCAGGGTCCCCAGAGAGCCCCCCTTACATCAGGGTCCCCAGAGAGCCCCTCCGTTACATCAGGGTCCCCAGAGAGCCCCCCCTTACATCAGGGTCCCCAGAGAGCCCCCCCTTACATCAGGGTCCCCAGAGAGCCCCTCGTTACATCAGGGTCCCCAGAGAGCCCCCCTTACATCAGGGTCCCCAGAGAGCCCCCCCCCTTACATCAGGTCCCCAGAGAGCCTCCTCCTTACATCAGAGTCCCAAGAGAGCCTCCCCACTTACTACTCTCTTTTCACTGCACATTGTTACTTTCATCCTATTTCTTTCTATCCTCCATGGTACGATGACTTACATCTACTCAGATTAGTTTATACATCAGAGTTTTTATAACTCATTAATTTTAAAAGATATGCTTGAAGAAAGTTACTACTCAGTACCTTTTGAGAATTTCTTACTCTTTGGGGACATTTTGTGTGCGTCCACCTCGCGTGACGCGTGATTTCCCGGGACAGACCTACCCAGCGGCCCCTATTCCCTAGCACCACGTGATAGTTCTACTTTTCAATGTAAGTAATTAGGACCAATTGGCCCTTTCCTTTTCCATCTTTACTCTCCCCTTGATCTTTCTTATTGGCATTTATGTATTTTTCCAAACCATTATGAGGCATCGGCTCCTGAAGAAGTGGTTGTAACCACGAAACACGTAGAGAAAAACATTATTATCTGGATATATCATGTCATACCATTTTTTTGATGTTTATTACCCCATGGAGCAAATATTACTTTGTTTAGATTGGCTTTTGAATGTGCTGTCTCTAATTCTGTGAATGTATATTCGTGCTATGTGTGTGTAAATATATGAGATGTTTTTTTACAATATTTATCGTAATATACTACGTTTACAATCCATGTCAATAAATATGAATTTTTTCATTTATTGCCTGTCATTTACCTGTTGCAAAGTCCCAACCTCTTCCTTATTTTCCAGACTGGCAGAGCAGAACTGAAGTGGCGTAGTCACGATCAGAGCCGAGGTCAATCACAGAGGACCAAGCAGAGGAAGAGGCAAGAGTCTAGTCAAGACTGAGCCAAGGTCTCAGGGTCACAAGGGTGCCAGGTGTAAGGGTCACAGGTGCCAGGTGAGAGGTCAGGAGGGTAGTCAGAAGAACAGGTCAAAGTCATAGTACCAAGGAGTACCAAGGAGCACTGGGAAGCTGACGATTAACCAGCAATCTCCAAATGCTGCTGTCATCCTTATAAAGACAGTTTTTGCCAAAATTTTGAATGGCATGTGCCAGTGTGCCTCCCTGCGTCAGAGCACGGGCGTGCCGGCGCATGCCATTCAAGATTGGGGCTAAACGGTCTTTAAAAGGATGGCAGCAGAATTTGGAGATTACTGGATGATCATCAGCTTCCCAGTGCTCCTTTGTGCTCCTCATGTGCCAGTGCGCTACCCTGCGTCAGAGCACGGGCGCGCCAGCGCATGCCATTCAAGATTCGGGCTAAACGGTCTTTAAAAGGATGGCAGCAGAAGTTGGAGATTACTGGATGATCATCAGCTTCCCAGTGCTCCTTTGTGCTCCTCATGTGCCAGCAGTGATGTAAGTAACTGAGTTAAAATAAACAGAGTTACTTAACGCAGTTACTTTAGAGGGTAACGAGTAATCTAACTAACTGATTACTTTTCCCCTCATGGTAACTCAGTTCCCATTACTTGGGCGGCGTTACCGCAATTACATCTACCGCCACTAGATGGCAGTAGTATAATTCCGGTGTCCTGACGAAAAAGTTCCCCCGCTGGATAAGGACCACCTGTACTGCGCAGGTGCTTGAAGGACTACGGAGCTTACGAAAATTGCCGAACCTAAACAGCTCTGAGTGCAGTTAACATGTAATTGTACGAGGCGATGCCGCACCCTCATGATGCTCGTGCTACTCTGCAAGGGGTGTCTATCGTGTAACTAAGGGGCGGGTCTAGTATTACTGTAACCAAGGGGCGCATTTATTATTATTGTTATATATCGAGCTCTGCCCATTCATTTAACATTCGCCCTCATCTGTAGCCATCCGCCCCTTACACGATATAATAATAATAGACACGCCCCTTGCTTACACGCTATAACAGATCTGCCCCTTGGTTAGGGTAATAATAGAGCAGCCCCTTGGTTACACGATATATAACAATAATAATAAATGCGCCCCTTGCTTACAGTAATACTAGACCCGCCCCTTAGTTACACGTATAGAATATTAAAAAAAAAGTCAGTTACTTTGCTGCGTAACTAATTACTTTTCCAATGTAGTAACTGAGTTACTAACGCAATTACTTTTTGGGAGAAGTAATTTGTAACTTAACTAATTACTTTTTTAAAGTAAGATGACCAACACTGTGTGCCAGTGCACCACCCTGCGTCAGAGCACAGGCGCACCGGCACATACAGTGGTGTGAAACATCAAAGCTCGTCTCAATTTCTCCACAACACATCTTGATGATCCCCAAGACTTTTGGGACAACATTCTGTGGACCGATGAGACAAAAGTGGAACTCTTTGGAAGGTGTGTGTCCAAGTATATCTGGCGTAGAAGGAACACTGCATCTCAGAAAAAGAACATTATACCAGCAGTAAAATATGGTGGTGGTAGTGTGATGGTCTGGGGCTGTTTTGCTGCTTCAGGACCTGGAAGACTTGCCGTGATAAAAGGAACTATGAATTCTGCTGTCTACCAAGAGATCATGAAGGAGAATGTCCGACCATCTGTTCGTGTACTCAAGCTGAAACGAACTTGGGTTCTGCAGCAGGACAATGATCCTAAACACACCAGCAAGTCCACCACCGAATGGCTGAAGAAAAACAAAATGAAGACTTTGGAGTGGCCTAGCCAAAGTCCTGACCTGAATCCTATTGAGATGTTGTGGTATGACCTTAAAAAGGCCGTTCATGCTCGAAAACCCTCTAATGTGAATTAGGACAATTCTGCAAATTGGTTTGATGTTCCGAAACACTTAAGTGTGACAAACATGCAAAGGAACAGGAAATGAGGAAGGGGGCAAACACTTTTTCACACCACTGTACCTAACACCCCTGCGCGCATTCCTACCCATGTAGGGTATTGGCAACGGTGCCGGGTCTTTGCTTCAGTGCACGTACATCATTCATCCGAGATGCACCCTGACACCCCGCTTAGTCTGTACACAAACAGAAGCCACAGGTTTGGCTGGGCGAACTGGCCTAATTTGCCAAACTGATCGTGAGTTTGACCCAATCCCAAAGCTCATCCCTAAATACAGAAACCGGTGTGTTCCCCTCAAAGGCTTCATTTTTAGGTTTGACTGAGGTGTACCAATCACAGTGAACAAGTACTATAATTGCTGAGCTCTTTATTTTAACTGTGTGTGGCCCCTGCAGTCTGCTTGCTCCGGGTTAGAGAGCCTCGGATTTAGCTTTCTATCTCTGAGGTCTATGGCAGTTGCTGGCCTGAAAGGGAAGCTGAGCATGGCTGTGGAAAATCAATGAACTTAATATGCCTCCAGGACAGTGAAAGAAAATGGACTGCCGGGATTGGCGTACACAGATTCGGGATCAGTAGGTCATTTGTAGTGTTCGATTTTCAGCTCTCACATGTGGGGCTCTGAGTGCTAATGAAAGGTATTGACCAAGTGTGACCTCCACACGCTCATGAAATGTTGTATTCAGAGGGCGGCTCAGGACAATAGGATTTGTTTCACTGATAATTAAGATTGCACAGGGACAGTAATGCGGCGTACACGCGGTCGGAATTTCCGATGGAAACAGTCCGATGGGAGCTTTTCATCTGATTTTTCGACCGTGTGTATGCCCAACGGTCTTTTTCTGTCGAAATTTCCGACGGACTTTGGATTGAGAACCTGTTCTCAATTTTTCCGACGGAAAACCTTTCTATCGGATTTTCCGATCGTGTGTAGGCAATTCCGACAAAATTCCGACGCATGCTCGGAAACAATTCAACGCATGCTCAGAAGCATTAAACTTCCCTTTTATAGTGCAGTCGAACGTATTTTATGCCGCTGTGTTATTGACCGTCGGAATTTGGTGTGATTGTGTGTAGGCAACACAGCTTGAGCGGAATTCTGTCGGAAAAACCGTCAGAGTTTTTTCCGACGAGAATTCCGATCATGTGTACGCGGCATTAGAAGTTGACTCCTTTAGACTATACTCAAGCATGCTCTCCTCTGCCCACAGACTTGGTGCTTTGGATCCCCTCAAAATATCAAAAGGCCATTCTGTGCACTGATGTTGGGCGAAATGGCCTGGGTCGCAGTCTGCTTTCTAATTCATTCCAAAGGTGTTCTATTGGGTTGAGGTCAAGACTCTGTGCAGGCCAGTCAAGTTCCTCCAACCCAAACTCGCTCATCCATGTCTTTATGGACCTTGCTTTGTGCTCTGGTGTGCAGTCATGTTGGAACAGGAAGGGGCCGTCCCCCAAACTGTTCTCACAAAGTTGGGAGCATGAAATTGTCCAAAATGTCTTGGTATGCTGACGTCTTAAGAGTTCCCTTCACTGGAACTAAGGGGCCAAACCCAACCCCTGAAAAACAACCCCACACACCATAATCCCCCCTCCACCAAATGATTTGGACCAGTGCACAAAGCAAAGTCCATAAAGACATGGATGAGCGAGTTTGGGGTGAATTAGGGCAGAGACTGAGAGCCAGGTCTTCTCATCCAACATCAGTGCCTGACCTCACAAATGCTCTTCTGGAAGAATGGTCAAACATTCCCATAGACACACTCCTAAACCTTGTGAACAGCCTTCCCAGAGGAGTTGAAGCTGTTATAGCTGCAAAGGGTGGGCCAACTCAATATTGAACCCTACGGACCAATCCCCCGTACACACGGTCGGATTTTCCGAAGGAAAATGTTCGATGGGAGCTTGTTGGAAATTCCGACTGTGTGTAGGCTCCATTGGACATTTTCCATCGGATTTCCGTCACAAAATTTTTTCCGACAACAAAATCCATTGTCGTAAATTCCGATCGTGTGTACACAATTCCGACGCACAAAGTTCCACGCATGCTCGGAATCAAGCAGAAGAGCCGCACTGGCTATTGAACTTCACTTTTCTCGGCTCGTGTTCTTGAAGTTCGGAATTTTCGACAAGATTTGTGTGACCGTGTGTATGCAAGACAAGTTTGAGCCAACATCCGTCGGAAAAAATCCATGGATTTGGTTGTCGGAATGTCCGATTGTGTGTACGCAGCATAAGACTGGGATGTCATTAAAGTTCATGTGCGTGTGAAGGCAGGTGTGTATATAAATTAAAGTTTTTGTGTCCAGTTTTACTTTAACAAAGATGGCGAGGGCTTCCAAATCCACGATGGCAGCGCAATTGTTTTGTGGCTGAAAGGAAGGGAAGGCCTGATTAGAGTTCAGCTTTCCTCTAATTGTTGTGCCATTGTCTGGGCTCACCGCCGGCTCTCGCACAAGGAAGTGGCTGCCGTGTCTTGAAAACCTTATAGGAAATTTCCACAGTCAAACAATTTTCCATAATCCTCTTTCTCAAATCCCAAAATGAATTTGAGATTTCAGTCATTAGTAATCATCCTCGCCTGTTTTCACATTCCATGTCGCCTTTCTGAAAATCTCATCCGTATGGTTTATGCCCCATAAAGCATTTCTTCAGTAACTGGCAGGTGTGCGCATAGAGGGGAAGATATAACCTGCAGAATCTACAAAATCTACAGACATACTCCCAACTGACAATGATTTTTTTTTTCTTCCAGGAGGGGGCAAAAAGAAATCTTTCAGCAAAAAAAAAAAGTTTTTGAATTCCCTTACCACATGGAAAACGTCAGAATTTTTTTTTTAAGCCACAAACACTGTAGGTATAATATAGAGAAAAATTGGTAAAGGGCAATAAACAGTAATGCCGCGTACACACGACCGGACTTTCTGGCAAACTAGGTCCGACGGGATTAGTCCGTTGGACAATTCGATCGTGTGTGGGCTAATCCGGGGAAAAATTCCGGCCGACCTAGAAATAGAACATGTTTCAAATCTATCTATCATGTATCAACTTAATTCCGACTGACTCAAATTGTGAAAAACGTTCGTCTGTGTGCTGGTCCGAAGGACCGAATACGACGCAAGGGCAGCTTGGCTACTGGCTTTTATTTTTCCCCGTTTACGTCACCACGTTCAAATGAACGGACTTTCAACCGGACTTAGTCCGTTCGTATGTGGCCAAGCCCGTTCATTTGGAAAGTCCTTAGTAACTCCGCCGAAAGTCTGTCGGGAACACCGTCGGACCTAGTTTGCTGGAAAGTCCGGTCGTGTGTACGGGGCATTACATGCTTTCTTAACCACATGCCGACCGGGCCATAGCCGAAAGACGGCTACAGCGCGGTCGGCTTATTCTGGGTGGACGTCCGTAGGACGTCCTGCCAGAACCTTGCTCCCGCGCGCCCCCTGGGGTGCGCACTCGGGAACATCCGTGACCGCCGGGTCCTACGGATCACGGTAAGCGGCCGCTGATAGCGCCCGTTTACCACGTGATCGCTCCGTCAAATGATGGAGCGATCACATGTACACAAACCAGCGTCATGTCATGACACCGGTTCCTCCCTCCCCTCTCTGTACCGATCGGTACAGTGAGAGGGGAGAAGCGGAGAGGGGGAGAGATGGGACCAGCGCTGTGGGCTGGATGTGTAGTGCCCACAGCGCTGGTCAGTGACAGCAATACACTGACACCACTGTTCAATACTCTGCCACCACTGTGTAATACTCTGCCACCACTGTGCAATACTCTGCCACCACTGTGCAATACTATACCACCACTGTGCAATACACTGCCACCACTGTGCAATACTCTGCCACCACTGTGCAATACTCTGCCACCACTGTGCAATACTATACCACCACTGTGCAATACTCTGCCACCACTGTGCAATACTCTGCCACCACTGTGCAATACTATGCCACCACTGTGCAATACTCTGCCTGCACTGTGCAATACTCTGCCACCACTGTGCAATACTGTGCAATACTCTGCCACCACTGTGCAATACTCTGCCACCACTGTGCAATACTCTGCCAATACTGTGCAATACTCTGCCACTGTGCAATACTCTGCCAATACTGTGCAACACTGCAATACTCTGCCAATACTCGCCAATACTCTGCAATCAATTTTAATAGAAACAAAGAATTTATTTATTTTTATTTTTTTTACCAAATTTTTGGTATTTTTTGATTTATAGCGCAAAAAATAAAAAAACCCAGAGGTGATTAAATACCACCAAAAGAAAGCTCTATTTGTGTGGAAAAAAAGGACAAAAAATTAATTTGGGTACAGTGTTGCATGACTGAGTAATTGTCATTCAAAATGTGAGAGCACCGAAAGCTGAAAATTGGTCTGGTTAGGAAGGGGGTTTAAGTGGCCAGTGGGTAAGTGGTTAAATAAGATTTTAAAGGAAAAACATTTTTTTTTTACATTTTTTTATTCTTCAAAAAAAGATTTAGCAAAATTGTTTGTTTTGTTAATGCTGCCTCTTCTAAGCAGAGCTTATGAATGGCAAGCATCAAAAATTTCAAAAAACAGGATGGTCCAAGAGGACTCAGGAAATGGCAAAAAAAATTAAAATAAAAATATGACAAAATGCAGAACAGGTGTTGCAAGCACAGACTGTGAATGTCAGACTTCGAGAGCACAGACCTGAACAATTCATAATAAACAAAAATCAAGGTTGTTACCACAACTAGTGTCCCCATTGGAAGATTTCCCCTTTATTCCGTTTTGGTGACAACACAAATTTGGTATTTTCTTCTCTCTCTCTGATAATGGTAAACAGGACAAACAGAAGAGGGTGAATCCCCCTTATGGGGACTCAAATAAAAACTCTCAGGAGATACACAGAGATAAATCAAATTCTACATAAGTTGCACATGTTTATCTGCAGTCTTCTCTTGTTTACAGCCGTTCAAAGTGTAGAATTTATACAGCTTGTCTAAGATTTCAGAATGCAGAGTGCGGGAAGCTGAGGTTACACTCTGCAGAGCTCATTAAGAGCTGGTTGGAAGGAAAGGACACCCCCCCCCCCTTCACACAGGAACATAGCTGAGGCTATCAATCACAGGCTGCGTGCTGGATCTCCCTCCCCTGTCACCTTTTTATCTCTTGGTGTCAGGAAAACCTGTCAGACGTGACTCATGCAAATAGCAGGGGAACGAGGCAGCAGACAGAAATGACACTTAGTGCTCAGGATAGAGACAAGTACACGCTATAGAGCATGGGTGCTCAACCTGTGGCCCTCCAGATTTTGCGGAACTACAAGTCCCATCATGCCTCATCCTTTGGAAGTCATGCTTGTAACTGTCAGCCTTTGCAATGCCTCATGGGACTTGGAATTCCGCAACAGCCGGAGGGCCACAGGTTGAGCACCCATGCTATCGAGGGACATGCTTTGTTTAGATTTCATGTTAGAAGTTTACAACCACTTAACGGCTCATACACATAGGTGCAAAAAAAAATAATAATTACTGCAGTCAAATCCGTACAGAGTTTGTTAATGTTATTGATATGGATCTGAACACAGCTTTAATTTAGCTAATGTGTCCATGGACTAAAGCCCACATTTGCACACAAGGCTTTCCAGGCATCTAACATAAACTGCGGGCGTATTTATGCACATAGCCCATAGCAATGGCCAAATAGCTGTACTTCAGCTTATGCGGGTGCTTACAGGCATTTCTAGATTATGAACTCTAACGAGCAGGGCCCTCTAATTCCTCCTGTATTGAATTGTATTGTAACTGTACTGTCTTCATGTTGTAGAGCACTACGCAAACTTTATCCTATATAAGAATAATATTAATAATAATACAACATAAGCACTGCATAGACCACCATTAATTTCTACGGGAGGCTGTACGTAGCGGCTGTCTCTCCCAGGCACCGGAATATACCCTGAAAGCATGTACATGAGGCCTTAACCTAGGTTCACACTTCTTTAGCGCATTTGTGGGTACAGCAGCCCATTCATTTGACATCCCTCAGAAAACATTCTGTAGGACGAAATGCGTAGGGGCGGAGCTAAACGGCGATGTCTTCACACCGACTTGGACGAGCAACAGTGTTTTAAGGAGCTGTCTGGGTATTTTCTACATTTGTAAGTACGGTATATAATCTTGCTGCTTAATAAAAATAGAGTTAGAATTACTATACTATGTGGCGTCATCTGTTCCTTCTCTGTGTTTATTCATTATACGATGGGTCTAAATTCGAGTTTGTGTGACAGGGTCACTTGAACAGGAGATTCTGTGTTTAGAACCAGAGCAGACACAAGCCAGGACTCTGCGTGCTGTATTGTATTTTTATAACCGGCATGCCTTGGCACGGTTCCAGGGACACACATTGAGTGATGAGAGCAGGCCAAGGCCCGGGAATGTCTTTAGGCCACATAGCATGCTCGCTCAATGGATTCCACGCTATAAATACCTGATATTTAATAAGCAATGCAAGGGGAGCGAGGAGGGCCTGGGAGGCCAGTCACCAATCATCTTTCGCGGCTGTAAAATAAATTATATTCAAAGCAGACTATAGATAGACACAGGAGGGAGATGACACCATACAACAGCAGCACTATGGATTTACTAAGACACTGCCCTCTAGGCCAACTAGCGAGAGCACATAGTGAACGCAGAGCATATAACGGCACGTTTTCCGCCTCTAAATCACCAAAGAAGCTTTAAAGGAAACCTGGCATGGAAATAACATGTAGGCTGCCTTTGCTGGGATCTGAAATTTGGGCCGCCCTCTTTCAACCAACAGCTTGCTATTGTAATGAGTAACTTCACGGACCAATATTGGTGGGATTTGTAGGTAACTACCAGTGCACAGTCACATGACCAGTGCCATGCCAATGCCCTTTATAAATGGTACCTGTGTTACTGAAGGACTGCATGCCTTCCTAACTAGAGACCTGGTATATTAAAGTGTCACATTCCTCTGTAGATTGGCTGTCTCAAACAAGAGCCTTTTATTCATGCATCCCCCAACAGTGCTGTAAGGTCCTGGGCCACACCCCACCCATGGGCATCTTAGATTCCATCAACCCCTCTTTTGCATCAGGAGCAAACATTGAGCCATCCAACATTTTTTCCACCGTAAATGCCACAGATATTCTCTACCTGTTCCTCTGCTGACGCATTTCCCCTCCTGCTGGGGCTTAATTATAGAGTTATGAGTAGAGTACGATTTAGCCCCTGTAGAGGCGAAACATGTCAGAGAAAGAATGGGTTGAGTGTCTCATTTGCACCATAAGATTTTGTATGAGATGGAGGAAACTGCTGTGCACATAGAGCAGCCATTATCAACCTTTTTATGCCAGAGGAACATTTGAAGTATTTTTCAGATCTCGGGGGAACCCCTGCTAAAACCAATTCAATAGTGAACAGTGGGAAAAATGCCCCTTACATTGGTGGTCAGAAGGCCACCCAGACAGCTAAAAAGATAACCTTGACCACAGAACTATGTGGCACTATCAAATGGGAAGTCAATGAGCCACAGCTCAAGGAAACCTGATCAACCTTTGGAGGAACCCTAGAATTCTTCAGAACCCTGGTTGAGAATGGCTGCTATAGAGCTTGCCCTGTAAGATATCTTGAATCAAATGCAAACCATGTTTCCTGATATTTCCATGGCATTACAGACAGGTTGACTCCAGTCCATGCTCAACCCTTTCAGGAAGTCCTATCCTAGCAGGAGCGTTCCTTTTTTATTCTCCTGTCCCCAGGATGAAGATTTCCTGCCTACCTCTATAAATCTGGGGCACAAAGATTCAGATTACGTGCCTCTAAATAGGGTCTTCTGGGTAACAGCTGGTTCCATGGTGTCTAACTGGCTAAATGCCCCTTTTGGATGCCATGATGATCTTTGTTGTATTGAGGTATGACCCCCTGGGGCTTGCTGTCCCCTTTCTACATTTTCTGCCCAAATAGTTTTCCTCATTCTTAGGCTAGACTTTCTACCCAAGGTACCATCCAGGTTCCAAGTCAATGAAGAACTAGTCTTACCGAGCTTCACGACACTAGAGGACAGCCAAGTGGATCCACTCAATGTGGGCAAAATCTTAAAATCTCTTCTCAAGTCAAGAAAATCTGTGTATTCCTACAGGAAGAAACAAGGGCAAGGAGACTTCCCTGGAGCAAAGTCATCAACCAGATCTATATGGCAAACTCCTCCGGTGCCAGAAGGGGTGACTGCTCATACAACATGCAGTGTGTCCATATCATAACAGTGTCAAGGATGTTGTCAATTGAGATTATCTGCAACATAATTATCACCAAACATACAGTGGTGTGAAAAAGTGTTTGCCCCCTTCCTCATTTCCTGTTCCTTTGCATGTTTGTCACACTTAAGTGTTTCGGAACATCAAACCAATATAAACAATAGTCAAGGACAACACAAGTAAACACAAAATGCAATTTGTAAATGAAGGTGTTATTATTAAAGGTGAAAAAAAATCAAAACCATCATGGCCCTGTGTGAAAAAGTGATTGCCCCCCTTGTTAAAACATACTATAACTGTGGTTGTCCACACCTGAGTTCAATTTCTCTAGCCACACCCAGGCCTGATTATTGCCACACATGTTCACAATCAAGGCATCACTTAAATAGGAGCTGCTTGACACAGTAAGGTCCACCAGAAGATCCTTAAAAGCTACACATCATGCCGAGACCCAAAGAAATTCAGGAACAATTGAGAAAGAAAGTAATTGAGATCTATCAGTCTGGAAAGGGTTATAAAGCCATTTCCAAAGCTTTGGGAATCCAGCGAACCACAGTGAGAGCCATTATCCACAAATGACGAAGACATGGAACAGTGGTGAACCTTCCAGGAGTGGCCGGCCGCCCAAAATGACCCCAAGAGCGCAGCGACGACTCATCCAAGAGGTCACAAAAGACCCCACAACAACGTCCAAGGAACTGCAGGCCTCACTTGCCTCAGTTAAGGTCAGCGTTCATGCCTCCACCATCAGGAAAAGACTGGACAAAAATGGCCTGCATGGCAGAGTTCCAAGGAGAAAACCACTGCTGAGCAAAATGAACATCAAAGCTCGTCTCAATTTCTCCACAACACATCTTGATGATCCCCAAGACTTTTGGGACAACATTCTGTGGACCGATGAGACAAAAGTGGAACTCTTTGGAAGGTGTGTGTCCAAGTATATCTGGCGTAGAAGGAACACTGCATTTCAGAAAAAGAACATTATACCAACAGTAAAATATGGTGGTGGTAGTGTGATGGTCTGGGGCTGTTTTGCTGCTTCAGGACCTGGAAGACTTGCCGTGATAAAAGGAACTATGAATTCTGCTGTCTACCAAGAGATCCTGAAGGAGAATGTCCGACCATCTGTTCGTGTACTCAAGCTGAAACGAACTTGGGTTCTGCAGCAGGACAATGATCCTAAACACACCAGCAAGTCCACCACCGAATGGCTGAAGAAAAACAAAATGAAGACTTTGGAGTGACCTAGCCAAAGTCCTGACCTGAATCCTATTGAGATGTTGTGGTATGACCTTAAAAAGGCCGTTCATGCTCGAAAACCTCTAATGTAACTGAATTAGGACAATTCTGCAAAGATGAGTGGGCCAAAATTCCTCCAGGACGCTGTAAAAGCCTCATTGCACGTTATCGCAAACGCTTGGTTGCAGTTGTTGCTGCTAAGGGTGGCCCAACCAGTTATTAGGTTTAGGGGGCAATCACTTTTTCACACAGGGCATGATGGTTTGGATTTTTTTTCACCTTTAATAATAAACCCCTTTATTTACAAATTGCATTTTGTGTTTACTTGTGTTGTCCTTGACTATTGTTTAAATTGGTTTGATGTTCCGAAACACTTAAGTGTGACAAACATGCAAAGGAACAGGAAATGAGGAAGGGGGCAAACACTTTTTCACACCACTGTATTCCTAGCATATTATTGTGTAGCTTAGGCTGCATTTATTGTGGTCGAGTTTGGACAGAAAGATTAAATCTGGCTAAGCACTGAAAAATTTCGGCTGGTTCTTGATGAATTTGTGGTAGTTATTTACCATTCAAGATGCCATGGAGATGTCAGGAAAATTGATTATCAATACTGACCATCATTTTTCTTTCCTGGCTATTTTCATGTCATCACACAAGTCTGCTCTGAGTAGGAGTACTTAGTTACCCTGTTAGGGTGGAATGCAAATTATCTGATCAACAGTTGGTGGGGTTGAGTGAGGGACAAAGCCAACCTATATGTCTTGGTAGGATAAGAGGAGGTAAGAAGCCAGTCAGTGAAACAAATGGCAGAGGCGTCCATGTGGATGGGTCAGAGTCATCAGGTTAGATCAGGGGTCTTCAAACTTTCTAAACAAAGGGCCATTTTACTGTCCTTTAGACTTTAGGGGGTCGGACTGTGGTAAGTGGGAGTAGAAAATACCCTATTATTGGTGGGAGAAGGAATATTCCCCTATCATTGGTATTTGTGGAGGAATAGTACCCTATCATTGGTGTCTGTGAATTAAATATTGCCTCATTGTTGATGTCTTTGAAATGAATAGTGCCCCTTCTTTGGTGCCAGTGGAAGGAATAATACCCCATGATTGGTGTCAGTGGGAGGAATAGTGCCCTATCGTTGGTGTCAGTGGAAGGAATAGTGTGCCATTGTTGATGTCATTAGGAGGAATCGTGCTCTATTGTTGGTGTCAGTGGAAGGAATAGTGTTCCATGGTTTTTTTTCAGTAGGAGAAATTATGCCCCAATGTTCGTGTCAGTGGAAGGAAAATTGCCTGATTGTTGGTGTTATTGAAATGAATAGTGCCCCTTCTTTGGTGCCAATGGAAGGATTAGTACCCAATGCTTGGTGTCAGTGGAAGGAATAGTGTTCCATTGTTTTTTTTCAGTAGGAGAAATTATGCCCCAATGTTGGTATCAGTGGAGGTAAAATTGTCTGATTGTTGGTGTTATTGAAATGAATAGAGCCCCTTCTTTGGTGCCAATGGAAGGAATAGTACCCCATGGTTGGTGTCAGTGAGAGGAATAATGTCCCAAGGACCAGACAGAGGCAAGCAAAAGGCTGAATGCAACCTACGTGCAGTTTGGAGACCACTGGTTTAGATGGACGACGATTAGCATCTTTTCACCAAAAGACGTGTTTTATGTCTATGACTTTCCACTTCCTCGGTTTACAGCGATACGCAAATGTTTGACATTTCTCGATTGATCTTTCCACTCAAGAGTGTTTGTCATTTTTTCTTTTCTTTTTTTCATTTCTCTCAATTTAGAAAATAATTACATTTAGATACATTATAAGGCTCTCCCACATCTCCCCTCTCTTGTTCCGATGGACCTCCTAGCATGGGCGTCCGCAGAACTTTTTTCAGGGTGGGGCATCATTTTAAGGTCACCCATGCTCTGACCCTTTTCGACAATGTCATTATCACGGTCAGAGACTGCAGACGTAGTACAGGAGATGATCAGAGACTGCAGACATGGCACAAGAGACTGTCAGAGACTGCATACATGGCCCAAGAGACTGTCAGTGACTGCATACGTACACACGGTCGGAAATTCCGACCACAAAATCCGTCTGATTTTTTCCAACGGATTTTGTCCGACACTGGTGCTGCATATACACGGTCGGACAAAGTTGTCGGAAAATCCGATCTTGAATGTGGCGACGTTCGTTGCGTACGACGGAACTACGTAGCGGCTGGTAGCCAATAGCTTTGGTCTCGTAATTTGATCTGAGCATGCGTGGCACTTTGTCCGTCGGAATTCCCTACACACGATCGGAAAAAGTCTGATCGGACTTTGTTGTCAGAAAATTTGAGAGCAGGATCTCAAATTCTTTCCGTCGGAAATTCCGACAGAAAAAGTCAGATGGAGCACGGATTTTCTGACAACATGGTCCGATCGGACATTTTCTGACCGTGTGGGGCATTAGAGACTGCATACATGTGGGGGGGGGGGGGTGACAGAGAGAGAGAGGGGGTGACAGAGAGAGGGGGTGACAGAAAGAGACATAGGGGTGACAGAAAGAGACAGGGGGATGACAGAGGGGGGTGACAGAGAGAGACAGAGTGGTGGGGTGACAGAGAGAGGGGATGGAAAGGACAGAGAGAGAAGGGGGTGACAGAGAGGGTGATAGCCCTGTCTGCAGTCCCTCAAGTGCCCCTATGTCCCAGTGGTGTGTGTAATGCTCAGTAAGGTACCTTGCATGCCAGTAGGATGTCCATTATGGCCAGCAGCTGGCAAGACCTGTTTTCATTCTGGGTGAGGACAGGGCCGGCCACCAGCACTATGATAAAGACTGAGTGGGGAACATACTCCTGATCCGATCCCTGATTCCAGGCGGGGGGTGGGCACCCGCCCACCCGCCCCCCCTTGCCCCTACCTGCAGACGCCCATGCCTCTTAGGCCTTTTTTTATGGGTCTCCAATCTGCTTATTCGCTCTGACCCCTTGGACCTTTGAGGACCAACACCACTTGAATCCCCAACCCATGTGTGATGCCTTGGAGATAGGATAGGAAAATCATGGTAAGTTTTGGTAATCAATTTTCCGTTATTATCTCACTGGACTGACCCTTGTCGGAGGAACTTCCCTATGAGGACATGGTAAATAAAAACCCAATCTACCTCTCCCCTATAAACCTGTAAAATTAATTTACTCCCCGATGCCTTCTGCGGCAGGATATATAAACTGTAATCGGAGAAGGCCAAAGAGCTGGGTAATGCAATACAGTATTTAATAGACCGGCAAAGGACATTTCAGGAACTGTCAGGCTCATGTTTAATTTGTCTTTAATTTCAGCCGTATCGCAAATGACTCATTTACCATGTGAAATGCTTGTTTTGGACATGTCTAGGGTTGTTTATCTAACTCGACTAAACTTAAAAAGTGTATATCCAAACCTTGCTTTTTTAATTTTGGATGGAGTTTGGAAGGTTTAGAACCCCTGATGGATTTGTATTGCTGTCCCCACTGGGGAGATTCATCTTCTCAATTTGTTCTGGTGACCATTATCTCCGTGACTGAAATTGAGGGAAAATCCTATATTTTAGAGGTTGTCTCCAGAAATGGAAAAGAGGGGGACAACTTCCAATGGGGACACCTGTCTAAAAGAAGATTTGCCAATTTATTTTTAGAGATCTCCTCACCTCCTGTTATGTCTATGATACAGGAGGTGAAGGGAATCTTCCCCAAACTGGACGCAGATGGCAGATCCTTACAAAATTGAAAACATTTTAGAATTTTCAGGAACGTTTAGCACTTTGTTTGGGCTGCAGTTCCTCACCTAGACAAGAATTTTGTGGACTCCTACTACTTCCTGCAATGTGTGAGATGAACATCCCGGGACATTCCAGTGTTTTACTGAAGTGTGGATATTGTGTCTCACCAAGATCCTAGAAACCAAAACCAGCGACATGTGTGCGCATGCGAGAGAAACCTTCCACGCGTACAAAGGACCTGCCACAGGCTTCTGCTGGATCCCAAATACTTGCCAGAGACCAAGCAGGGTATTTGAAGTGGTTGTAAACCTCAGTCATAAAATATGAACAAAGCATATCCCTCCATAGCAGGGGTGGACTGACCATTCAGCCACTCGGGCACTGCCCGAGGGCCCCAGGCCACTAGGGGGCCCCATCAGGGTTGCCAGCCTCCGTAAAACCAGGGACAGTATGTAAAAATCTGTGTTTGTTTTAAATCTGTCTCTGAAATGTCCCTTACCGACATCCTTTTGGTCTAAAAATCCAGAGATTCTAGCTGCCCCACCTCTCCAGTACCTTCTCAGCCAATAGAAACATGTCTGTGTATACTGTGTGATTGTATACTGTGTGTGTGTATACTGTGTGGCCCCATAATCTCCTATTGCCCGGGGGCCCCATGAGTTGTCAGTCCGCCCCTTCTCTATAGTGTGTACTTGTCTCAATTAAGAGCACTAAGGCCCCTTTCACACTGGGGCTTTCACAATGGAGCGGTGCGCTAGCAGGACCGCAACAAAAGTCCTGCTAGCAGCATCTTTGGAGCGGTGAAGGAGCGGTGTATTTACGGGGATACCGCCCGCAAACCGCCGCTGCAGCGGCGCTTTGCGGAGGTTTTTAACCCTTTTGCGGCCGCTAGCGGGGGTTAAAACCACCCCGCTAGCGGCCGCATACCGCGGGTAAAACGATGGTAAAGCAGCGCTAAATATAGCGCTGCTTTACCGTCGCCGCCCCGCACCGCCCCAGTGTGAAGCCAGCCTAAGTGTCATTTATGTCTGCTACTTTAGTCCTCTGCTATCAGCATAAATCACTTCAGACACCAAGAGGAAGGTGACAGGGGAGGGAGGGAGCTCCAGCATGCAGCCTGTTATTGACAACCTATCAGCATAAATCACTTCTGACACCAAGAGGAAGGTGACAGGGGAGGGAGGGAGCTCCAGCATGCAGCCTGTTATTGACAACCTCACTGTTGAGGTTGTCAATAACAGGCTGCATGCTGGAGCTCCCTCCCTCCCCTGTCACCTTCCTCTTGGTGTCAGAAGTGATTTATGCTGATAGCAGAGGACTAAAGTAGCAGAGGTTGTTGAGGTTGTCAATAACAGGCTGCATGCTGGAGCTCCCTCCCTCCCCTGTCACCTTCCTCTTGGTGTCAGAAGTGATTTATGCTGATAGCAGAGGACTAAAGTAGCAGAGGACTAAAGTTTGCTGCGTGAAGAGGGGGGTGGGTGTCAGGGTTGCCAACCTCCCGTAGCATTTTTTACTGACAAAACATGGAAATTTTTACTGGCGGAGCAACTCCTATTGAAAACTAACACAGTGAATATTTAAACAGTATAAACAGCATGATATGGAAACTGACAATACCTATAACAAAGTAATTTGCTTGATTTACACTTAAAAAGTTAACACAGCATGAAATTATCAGCCCCTGATATTTACTGGCAGTTGTAAAAAATATCACAGATTTTTACAAACTGTCAGTAAATTTACTGGCGGTTGGCAACCCTGGTCGGTGTCCCTTCCTCCAATCAGCTCTCACTGAGCTCTACAGAGTGTAACTTCAGCTCCCGCCCCTACTTTCTAAAAACTCTGACAAGCTGTATAAATTTTGAACTTTGAATGGATGTAAAGAAGAGAAGAATGCAGACAAATAGGTACAACTTATGTAGAAGGATTTTTTTCATCTTTATCCCTATCTTCTTCATCCCTATCCCTGTACATTGCACACTCACATCGGTCCCTACCCTCAAGGAGCCCACAATCCAAAGTCCCCATTCATATACTAGGGACAATTTTGGACAGAAGCCAATTAACCTACCAGCATGTCTTTGAATTGTGGGAGGAAACCGGAGTACCCGGAGGAAACCCACGCAGGCACAGGGAGAACATGCAAACTCCAGGCAGGTAGTGTCATGGTTGGGATTTGAACTAGTGACCCTTCTTACTACTAGGTGAGAGTGCTACCCACTACACCACTGTGCCACCCGGATATGTATATCATGCTCCCCTGCAGTGAGGAGATGATGTGATGTAACCTCTAGCAACCAACCAGTGAGCAGTATTACTGTACAGTAATCTCTAGCAACCAATCAGTGAGCAGTATTACTGTACAGTAATCTCTAGCAACCAATCAGTGAGCAGTATTACTGTACAGTAATCTCTAACAACCAATTAACAAGCAGAAATCATTTGCTGTAACCTCTAGCAACTAATCAGTGAGCCGTAATGTGTGCTGTAACCTCTAGCAACCAGTCAGTAAGCAGTAATGATATGCTGTAACCGCTGGCAAGCAATCGCAGTTGCTGCCTGATCTGATACAGTAACTGATTTTAAGTCTAGCTGCTATTTATTGTGTGTCTCAGAGCAGGTGGAGAGTGAAATTTGGGATTTTTGCCCAGGGTCTAGTCAATATTAAAGACGGCCCTGAGGCTTGCATAGAATCGCATTGCGTGTTAAGTCAAGCTTGATATCCTGTTACAGTCCCTAACCTTTTATTTATTATTCCAATCAATGTCTTTCCTGGTGTTCTCAATTCTATCCGATGTACAGGGTCAGTGTTCCATTACCAGCAGTCTATTTGTGGACACAACAGGCGTGAGTTGTGGTCCCTGTACTCTGCGTTCTCGCCGGTCATGTGACAGGGAATTCCGGGTCTGATACAGGGAGGCCGGGGTCTGTTATACACAAGCCGACGTACGGAGGGGTTTTGGAAACTCGGCCGCTGCTGAGCTATAAGTGTCAGCGGAAAGGTCAGACGGCTGACAGGTTGTGTGGTGCAACATGGGATCAGCATAGCTCCATGGGAATGTTTCAGGCCCTGCGACTGAAACTCAGTATGACACAACGGAAATGTACCGCCACCTCGGAAATGTACCGCCACCTCTATGACCACCGCACCGCCCATACCACCCAGCCTTGTACGGGGCCCCTTTTAACCCTTTGCACGGTGGACAGGACCATAGCAACGCTTGTCACCGGCCCCGCCACACAAAAGGGATCATTTTACTAACGTTTACCGCATGTGATAACACAGTAAAGTGACTAATTTGCATAAATTATCGCATGCGGTAAATATAGTCCATTTCATAAAAATAAAAAAAATAACAATTATGCGGTATTTATGAAAAATGTGCTGGTAAATATCATTTAAAATGGACCAGATCGTAAAAAAAAACATGCAATATTTACCACCAGGGTTTTGCTGGCGGTATCACATGCAGCAGTGGCGCTCCGTCCATAAGGGCCACAGGGGCGCCGCCCCCCTAATCCATACGCCGGGCCTCTAAACTACGTGCAGGGCGTCGGATGCATGGATTTCACATGATTAGAGCCTGAGGCTCTAATTGGCTTCAAAAAAGGGTGGGCTCAAGGCGCAGGGCGCTATTGCCTTCCTGATTCTCCTCCCGGCCAATCAGGAAGCGGGTCCCGAGACCCAATCATGTCTGAGGACACACTTCCTGTTCGGCCGGGAGGTGAAGCAACGGCCCGACTCTTCCTTCCCCCTGTCTCCTAAGGTAAGACCTCTGAACGCTGGCTTCCCGTCTATTTCCCGCTTGGGGGGCGGGTCAATCGATGCATTCCCGTTCATCTCCCACGGAGCGGGAGGGGGTTGCCGCCTTCCTGTCCGTCTCCCGGAGAAGGGGGGGGGGGTAGTGGCATTAGTTTGACGCCCCCCCTCAAAAAAAATATTGAGCTGTTTTTTTGACAAATAGCTGGTTGCCAAGGAACAGACCGGCCGCTGCGTCCTTATCATCTGTCAGCGGGTTTCCTGCTGACAGCTGAATGTAAAAAAAAATGCAGACAATTAAAAATGATGAATTAAAAACAGCATTGAGTCCCCTCCAATTCATACCAGGACCTTCGGGTATGGATTTTACTGGGAACCCACAGCAATTTTATTTTTTAAATGACAAGGGGTGCCACCCAAAGTCCATCCCAGACCCGAAAAAATCCTGACAAAAAATCCTGATGAAAAAAAAAACAGAAAACCCATTTTTAAAAAAAATCTTGGCCTGGGCTCCTCCCCAAAATCCATACCAGCCCAAAGGGTCTGGTATGGGTTTTAAGGGGAACCCCACAACAAAATAAAAAAAATGACGTGGAACCCCCCCAAAATCCATACCAGACCTGAAGGGCCTGGTATAGACTGGGGGTGGGGGGACCCCACGCTGTTTTTGTTTCTGTTGTCATCCGATGTTAAGGACGTGGCGGACAGATTCCCGGGCCGCTCCTTGGTGTAAATTACGGGAATAATGCGGGAATTACCACTAAATCGAACAACTGCATCCGGTATTTAACAAAAAGTTCTTAGTGATTTGAACTTTCACAACCGATTTACCGCATGCATTATTTTACCACATTTTATTTGTCATTCTTTAACCCTTATGAATTGATCCCAAAATAACCAATTTCAGACTTTATCCAAATTTAAATCGCAAGCTCCCCTCCTGTACTGAAATGGCTTACTCTGATTTCACTGCATACTGTGAGCTTCACACAATGTGCATTTGCAAAGGTGGCTCTAGGCTTTGTGAGGCCTTGGGCAAAACTTAGACATGAGGCCCCACTCACGCCTATAATAAGAAAAATAAGCTCCAGAGCTCCAGAAGTCTTAGGCTATGCGAGAGGTGAGTGTAAAGGTGCCTGCGCTGCAGAGGCGCAACTAGAACCTTCAAGTTTCAAAAAAACACCCAAGCCCCGGGGCCCTTTACTCTCATTGCTGGGCCCTTTATTTTGGTCCTGCAGCGGGACCCTTCCATGTGTTCTTCAGCCGGGTCCCTTCCTGCCCTTACATTAGAATAAACCTTACATCAGAGTTCCCAGTATTCCCAGAGCCCCCTTTACATGAGATTTTCTCTGCAGACCCTGATGTAAAGGGGAACTCTGCGGACCTTGATGTAAAGGGGAATGTTGTGGACTCTGATGTAAAGGGGAACTCTGTGGACCCTGATGTAAAGGGGAATGTTGTGGACTCTGGTGTAAAAGGGAACTCTGGTGTAAGAGGTTCTCTGGTCACCAAAGCCCCCCTTACATCAAAGTTTGCAAAGTTCCTCCTTACCTCAGAGTCCGTAGAGTTCCCCTTGCATTGTAACTCTGCTAACTCTGATGTAAGGGGGAAATCTGCAAGGGGGGGGGGGAGCTCTGGTGACCAGAGAACCTTTTACACCAGAGTCTGCAGAATGAATACACTAAGGTAAAGAGGTTCACTGATGTAAGAGGGGAGTGAGGACACTGATATAAGGGGGGACCTTTATATCAGTGTCTCCCCCTTACCTTAGGGTCTCCACTCGCTCCGTACATCTGTGACCCCCCCCAATCCCCCAATAGAGTGACTGACTGACACACTAACCTGTAATTGCCTGCAGGCTTTGGTCCTCCTCTCCCCCACACCCCGCTCCTTGCAGATGCTTTTCAAATTTGCTGGACAGGCACCAAGCACCATAATGTCATTGCGCACTTGACCAGTGGCCCGCAAACCACCTTTCCCACCCTCCCCACCACCGCTCAAGGCAATCCCTGCCCAAGCCAAATCCGCGCTGAACTCAGCCAATTACCAATGCGCAGTTTCGGAGCCAGCTGATTAGTAATTGGCTGAGCTTGACTCGCTGGTAAGGTGTGCAAGGGGGGGCACGGGGGGGGGGGGGGGGGGAGATGCTCTAGGACAAGAGTAGTTTTAACCGACACTTTTCTGCTGTTTATGGACCGCAGGAAAGTGCCCTTTTTTTACTGCCAACACTCCCCCTCCACAGTTGCGGAACACCAGGGCCCGGTCGTATGTGCGACCTTTGCGACCCTAGTTGCTCCTCCACTGTCACACTGCAAACCGGCCGTTCGGCTGCCGCAAGGCAGGGATCTTAAAGAGGAAGTAAAGCCTCCTTGGAAAAAAAAAAAAAAAAAACGGAACCTGCAAGGCAAAGGCATAATGAGCTAGTATGCATAGCATACTAGCTCATTATGAATAACTTACCCGAGAACGAAGCCCCCGAAGCGATCCTCGTCCACGTCCTCCACCGCCATCAATCCCGGAGTGACTTCCGGGTCTCGCTGCTCCAGCGCTGTCATTCGCTGGAGTCGTGATGACGTCACTCCTGCGCATGCGCACAAGAGTGGCATATCACCGTGATCTCGGGCATGCTCAGTGCGCCTGCGCGCCGCTGTCTATGGCGCATGCGCCATTGATAGCGGTGCCTTTTCTTTTCTAAATATCTCCTAAACCATGTAGGTTTAGGAGATATTTATTGGACCTACAGGTAAGCCTTAATCTAGGCTTACCTGAAGGTCAAAGTGGTTTGTAAGGGTTTACAACCACTTTAACTCTGCCTAAGCACAGTTAAGGTCCCCTGTCCCTCAAAACTGGGGTAATGCACAAATTAGGCAGCCGCGAAGCCCCCGTGAGCGCGAGGCCTTAGGCGACCGCCTAATTTGCCTAATTAAAGAGCCGCCTCTGTGCCTTAGAAGCTGCAAATCAGATAGAGCCCATCTTATTTCCCAGCTGGAGGACATTCAGCATCATCTAACGAGAATTAAAAATGAAGCCCTAAGAGGTCCAGACACAACTTTATTGCATTAAAAGTCAGGGGTACATTTCAAAAAGTAGCCAATGCGTTTCGGGTGTGCAAGGGCGCCCTCTTCATCAGGGCTAGAAAGAACATAGGAAGATCTCCATGTCAATTTGATATCAATATAATTTCCCCTCCATGGGGATTGTACTTTCAAATTGTATAATGCATGGTTCAAGCTATACACATATCAGTTTTGAGATATAATTTACAGTGTTTTTAATATATTTGTTCTTATTAGGCTAACACATCCCCCTGAGTGTATCATTTTGATAATAGTGATAATTATTAATGTTATTGTGTTTTTTTTTTTTTCACAGAGCAGACCTTATTCGCCTCCTCTCGGGGTCCCCTTCTGGCACTCCTGGCTCCTTTCCCTTGCCAAGAGCCACCATAGCAAGCTGCTTGCTCTGGGTGTACTCATACAGGCTTGCTTCAAAGCCGGCTCTATGTGTCCATTGATACACAGAGCGCGGCTCGGCCCCACCCCTGCTCCTTCCTCACTGGCTGTGATTGACAGCAGCGGGAGCCAATAGCTCTCGCTGCTGCCTCTCTGTCCCTTGAGGAGAGAGAGAGCCAAGAGAGCCACTGCTCTCATGCACATCCCTGGATCAAGATCGGGTTACAGTAAGTTATCTAACATTCCCCACGATGCAGAGCAATCCCATCAAATAATGTGACAGTGCTTAATTCAAAACAATATAATAGTCCTTCAGTGTAATAGAAGCTGTTTTTCCTCCACCATTGTGGTGTGATTTATCTCTTCCTTCCCCTTTTCTCAAACTCTGTAAAACATGCAAACTAAATTATACATTTTTAGCTAAAATAAGTAAATAAATCCTTTGCGTCAATGGAAACCATAACACTCCCGGGGGCACACTGAACTTGGACAGTGTGGTGATAAAACCGCTCCTATCTGGAGGGTAATCATGAATTATGAGGCTGTAAATATCGGAGGAAGGTCAGCTCTGGATGGATCTTGCCTTGTATGGCTCCCCGGCACATAATAACAAAGGTCTAATTCCACACAATGAGCAGCAAACCCAAAGAAGGTATCAGCCTGTCATTGCTGTGATGTCACCAACGGATGACGAGTCATAGTGATATGGGCGATGCACTCTACCTGAGCTCCAGGATTTCGCTGAATCAGTAGGTTTGAAGTAGGAGATCAATACTAATACCAGATCAAAGACAAATATATCAATAGAGGGGATCAGGCTTTCCACTATGTAGATCAAAGAACGAGGAAGGAGAAAGCAGCTGATGGCCATTTTTTTTTATTAAAATTTTTTTTAATTATGAAGGTTTTAGTGTATTTAGAAAGATTACATCAATGCAGAAATTAAGTCATAAAATAAATACCTGCAAAGTGGTAGAGTTTGCAGAAGAGACATGCAAAGTCTCAATGATCAGATGTGCCTAGGAATGGAAAAGTCTCAATGATCAGATGTGCCTAGGAATGGAAAAGTCTCAATGGTCAGATGTGCCTAGGAATGGAAAAGTCTCAATGGTCAGATGTGCCTAGGAATGGAAAAGTCTCAATGGTCAGATGTGCCTAGGAATGGAAAAGTCTCAATGATCAGATGTGCCTAGGAATGGAAAAGTCTCAATGATCAGATGTGCCTAGGAATGGAAAAGTCTCAATGATCAGATGTGCCTAGGAATGGAAAAGTCTCAATGATCAGATGTGCCTAGGAATGGAAAAGTCTCAATGATCAGATGTGCCTAGGAATGGAAAAGTCTTAATGGTCAGATGTCCCCAGAGACAGAAAAGTCCAAATGGTCAGATGTCCCCATGGAAGCATCGGCTCTGCTCTCTACTGCAGCCGAATGCTTTCTATAGCGCCGGCACCATTCTTGACACTGATGCTCTGGAATGGCGGGTCAAGAAGCCGCGATCTGGGCTTGCCGACCTGCTGTCCCCCAGGCGGGTATTGCTGGTGGCTGCTGCTGTCGTCCCCCAGGCAGGTATTGGTGGTGGCTGCTGATGTCCCTCAGGGCAGATATGGCTGGCCGCTGCTGCTGTCCCTGAAGCGGGTATGGCTGATGGCTGCTGCTTTCCCCCAGGCGGGTATTGCTGGTGGCTGCTGCTGTCCCCCAGGCGGGTATTGCTGACGGCTGCTGATGTCCCTCAGGGCAGATATGGCTGGCCGCTGCTGTTGTCCCTCAGGCAGGTATGGCTGGCGGCTGCTGCTGTCCCTGAAGCGGGTATTTGGCTGATGGCTGCTGCTGTCCCCCCAGGGCGGGTATGGCTGGTGTCTGCTGCTGTCCCCCCATGGCGGGTATGGCTGGCGGTTGCTGCTGTCCCCCCAGGGCGGGCATGGCTGCTGTCCCCCAGGGGGGTATGGTTGGCGGCTGTCCCCCCAGGGCGCGTATGGCTGGTGGCTGCTGCTGTCCCCCAGGGGCGGGTATGGCTGGTGTCTGCTGCTGTCCCCGAGGCATGTTTGGCTAGCAGCTGCTGGCTGTCCCCCAGGGTGGGTATCGATTGCGGCTGTGGTCCCAGATGGAGTACATTTGGTATCGCTCCACCTGTGATAGGAACCGGTGCTATACCGGAAGCATCAGCTCTGCTCTCTACTGCAACTGAATGCTTCCTATAGCGCTGGCACAATTCTTGACACTGATGCTCTGGGATGGCGGTTCAAGAAATCGCAATCTGGGCTTGCCGACCCACAATCCCCGAGCAGGAGGTGGCGGGCCACTTCAGAGGGCGCTGCGAGACAGCAGTTAGGTACCCCTGATCTAGTCCTTTCCTCCTCTGTCTAACTCTCCTTGACCCACCCCATTCATGCATTGGCTTTCAATACTTTCTTTAATAAAGACTCAACATCACATGTGGAGGTTACCTAGGGAAGTCTACATTCAAATACATCCTGTGTAGGAACACTTAATCCTCCAGAATAACATTCACCCATAAAAGCATTTTGATATTTGGATACCTCTTCTGCATACATCAGGGCTGAGGACTCTTGAGATGAGTACTGAGGACGGTGCTGTGATATTTTCAGGAAGGTGTGTACAGCCCCCTGCTGGCCCTTTCCACCAGCCATGATATGCCTGCATTGCATACAAAAGCACCGAGACCCAGTGATGACATCACCGGGTCTAAAATAAGGTATGTAATGAAAACATAAAGGTTTTATTTAAAAATGTAATTAGAATATTGAAAAAGATGGGAAAGGCGAAATATAAGCAGATTAAACTTCAGATTTAAATGTTTTCGCATGCAGAGAAGTGACACAGCAATGTTCCTGAAGTGTGAGAACTGTTATGCAATGCTTTATGTCTCACTGAGCTGCATGCTAACCGAGAGATGGGCTAAACTTTAACTCCAGCTACTAATGTGACATCGATTCTTCACGTTCACTTTGTACACAATAACAGAATTCTAGTGAAGTTTGTTTATTTTTAACTATATTAGACCCAATGACTATCCTGGTATGTGCGTCCCGGCATTTCTCCAAGATAATGCTGACTGTACAGAAAAAAACTGTACAGATATCTGATCTGTGCTCACAAGGAAATTCTCTGCGTTTTCGGGCGTTGGCCAAAGGGTAAAAGTCCTGACTGCTTGAAGTGGATGTTAAGCGGCAACCTAATGCTGTCCATACAAAGGCAAATCTCAACAGATCTGTTCATTTGGGGGGAGAGGGTGGCAATGAATGGTTCAATGCCGGGGAATGTCAGGGTAATGGTTCTCATAATGGCCAAATAGAAGCTGGGCACCAAAACTAATATTATAGATTCCTCTATTAGATCATAAGTATATGTGTTTATTTTCTCTTCTGTCTTTGCCTTTTTCTCCCCCCAACCAGTTCTTTCTCCTTTCCCTCATTTCTTCCATGCTTCTTCCTTCCTCCCTGATTTTCTTCTTTCCCTTCTCCCTATTTTTCCTCCTGTCCTCCCTGCACTCTCCTTTTCCTTCTCCCTTCTATTCCTCCCTGCATTCTCCTTTACCTTTTATTCCTCCTTTCCTCCCTGCATTCTCCTTTCCCTTCTCCCATTTCTTCCTTCTTCCACCCTGCTCTCCCCCATTCTCCCTTTTCTTCCTTTCTTCCTCCATGCTTTTCTCCTTTTCTTTGCCCTTTTCTTTTTTCCTTCCTGCTTGCTTTTCTCTTTTACCTTCTCCCTTTTATTCCTCCCTTCCTCCCTGTACTTCTCTTTTCCCTTCTCCCATTTCTTACTTCTTGGTCTCCTCTCTTCCCTTCTCCCTTTTCTTTTTTCCTTCCTCCTTGCTTTTCTCCTTCCCTTCTCTCTTTTCTTCCTTCCTTCCTCCCTGCTTTTCTCCTTTCCTTCCCCCCCCCCCTTTTCCCCTTCCTCTTTGCTTTACTCCTTTCCCCTTTTCTTCCTTCCTTCCTCCCTGCATTCTTTTTTAACTTCTCCCTTTTATTCCTGCATTCCTCCCCACATTTCTCTTCTCCCTTTTTATCCTTCCTTCCTCCCTGCGTTTTCCTTTCCCTTCTTCCGTTTCTTCCTTCCTTCCTCCCTGCTCTTCTCCGTTCCCCTCTCCCTTTTCTTCCTTTTTTCCTTCCTGCTTTTCTCCTTTCCCCTCTCCCTTTTATATGCTTTCTTCCTCTCTCTCTGTTTTTAGAATTCCCCTTCTCCCTTTTATACCTTCCTTCATCCCTGCATTTCTCAATTCTCCTCTTCTCTTGCTTCCTTCCTGTCTTTCTCCTACTACCTTTCCTTCCTTCCTTCCTTCCTCCCTTCCTCCATTCATTCCTCCCCATCTTTCTCCCTTTTCCTTCCCTCCTTCCTTCCTCTCTTCCTTTCTTTCCTTCCTTTTCTCCTTTTCCTCTCTTCATTCCTCCCTACCTTTTTTTCTGCATCCCTTCCTTCTTTTAATTCCTCTCCTCCCCTCTTTCCTTTTCTCTATCACAAATTTTTCCCCTTGTTGCCCTTTTTCATTCCCTTACCCCATTCCACTCCTTCTTCTCCCCCCCCCCCATTCTTTTTTCCTTCCTCCTTGTTTTTCTTCTTTCCCCTCTCCCTTTTCGTCCTTCCTTCCTCCCTGCATTCTCCTTTCCCTTCTCCCTTTTATTCCTCACTTCTTCCGTCCTTCCTTTTTTCCTTCCTTCCTCCCTTCCTTCATTCTTTCCTTCCTGTCTTTCTCCCTCTCCCTTCTCTCTCTTCCTTTCTTTGCTTCCTCTTTACCTTTCTCCTTTTCCTCTCTTCCTTCCTCCCTACCTTTTTTCTGCATTCTTTTCTTCTTTTAATTCATCTCCTCCCCTCTTTCCTTTCCTCTATCACAAATTTTTCCCCTTGTTGCCCTTTTTCATTCCCTTACCCCATTCTACTCCTTCTTCTCCCCCCCCCCCCCCCGCATTCTTCTTTCCTTCCTCCTTGTTTTTCTTCTTTCCCCTCTCCCTTTTCTTCCTTCCTTCCTCCCTGCATTCTCCCTCATTTCCCTTCTCCCTTTTATTCCTCCCTTCCTCCTTGCTCTTTTTTCCCTCTTTCTTCTACCTCCCTGCTTTTCTTTTTTTACCTTCTCTCATTTTTTCCTTTCTTCCTTCCTTGCTTGTCTTTTTTCCCTTCTCCCTCCCTGCATTTCTCTTTACTATTCTCCCCCCCCCCCGCCCCCCATTCAATTCCTTCTTCATTTCTTCCCCCGCCCCCCATTTTGTTCTTTTATCTAGATTGGGCCTACAAAAGAAGACAACCGATATGGGGGGCCATCAGCCTGTATGACTAAACAGGTCATCTGCCCAGGGTTGGGGTCTTAAGGTTTCCACAGAGGGGCCAAATATGTGGTTGTATCACACCTTCTCTGATGAAAACTCTGTTTGACACGTGCCATCAACTTTGGAGGCCCAACAAATATCTGCTTAGGTTTCAAACCACCATGATGGAATGTGCAGTCTTATAGAGGACATATTGGTTAATACTTGTGGCTGAGACATACAATTTGTTGCAAAATATGAGCATTCAGCACTAGACATTGAAATATTTCGTTTCGGAATTTTGTTTTTCGTCCTAAAAATAAATTTATTTAGTTACTCCCGAAATTCGTTTTTATTTATTTTGTTTTTCGTTAAAAATTGCATTCGTCCGAAAATCCAAATTAATTAAGGTTGAATCTGTCATTGAAGGCTTATGGTGTCTGTCGAATGTTCAAAGAAGATTCGACGGAGCAGCTAAACTGTATGACTCTGTATAGTTTAGCTGCTCCGTCAAATCTTCTTAGAACTTTCGACAGACACCATAAGCCAAAGATTCGACGTTTGTATGTTTTTTGCTGCTTTGTCGAATCTTTGTCTTTCATGTTGAATATATATAGTTCAAACAGAAAATGGACCGGCGATAGTGATCACTGATCAGACAGGTAACAAGATAGGGTATATAGAATCTATATAGAACCTCAATCTATAATAATAAATCCCCCCCAACAACACGGGCAGCCTCTGAGGCTATCACAACACTAGCAACACTAGTATCACTATCAAGTTCACAACACTAACACAATAGCAGCAGATTATTATGAAAAAGTTAGGTTGAACTGTAGCTTGCTTCACTATTGTTCTGCTGCTGTGCTTATGCTTAATTGCTAAATAATTCAGGTTCTCTGACAAACGAACCAGCTAGGATTGACTGTCTAAGTTGGCTGTACGTGTGTACTTAGTTCTAGCTATTTTTACTGCTCCTCCTCTTTGGTTACAATCAGCCAATAACATTCATCATCATCAATATTTTTATTTTACTTCCCCCACCCAATTCCAGCAGCGATCTTTTCTCTCTACGTCGAATCTTTTCTCTCCACGTCGAATCTTTTCTCTCTACGTCGAATCTTTTCTCTCTACGACAAATCTTTTCTCTCTGCGTCAAATCTTTTCTCTCTACATCGAATCTTTTCTCTCTACGTCAAATCTTTTCTCTCTACGTGGAATCTTTTCTCTCTACGACAAATCTTTTCTCTCTACGTCGAATCTTTTCTCTCTACGTCAAATCTTTTCTCTCTACGTCAAATCTTTTCTCTCTGTGTCAAATCTTCTCTCTATGTCAAATCTTTTCTCTCTACGTCGAATCTTTTCTCTCTACGTCGAATCTTTTCTCTCTACGTCGAATCTTTTCTCTCTACGTCGAATATTTTCTCTCCACGTCAAATCTTTTCTCTCTATGTCAAATCTTTTCTCACTATGTCAAATCTTTTCTCTCTACGTCAAATCTTTTCTCTCTACGTCAAATCTTTTCTCTCCACGTCGAATCTTCTCTCTACGTCAAATCTTTTCTCTCTATGTCAAATCTTTTCTCTCTACGTCAAATCTGCTCTCTCTACGTCAAATCTTTTCTCTCTACGTCAAATCTTTTCTCTCTGTGTCGAATCTTTTCTCTCTATGTCGAATCTTTTCTCTCTAGGTCAAATCTTTTCTCTCTACGTCAAATCTTTTCTCTCTGCGTCAAATCTTTTCTCTCTACGTCAAATCTTTTCTCTCTACGTCAAATCTTTTCTCGCTCTACGTCAAATCTTTTCTCTCTACGTCAAATCTTTTCTCTCTGTGTCGAATCTTTTCTCTCTATGTCGAATCTTTTCTCTCTAGGTCAAATCTTTTCTCTCTACGTCAAATCTTCTCTCTCTACGTCAAATCTTTACTCTCTACGTCAAATCTTTTCTCTCTACGTCAAATCTTTTCTCTCTACGTCAAATCTTTTCTCTCTACGTCAAATCTTTACTCTCTACGTCAAATCTTCTCTCTCTACGTCAAATCTTTTCTCTCTACGTCAAATCTTTTCTCTCTATGACGAATCTTTTCTCTCTACGTCAAATCTTTTCTCTCTATGTCGAATCTTCTCTCTACGTCAAATCTTTTCTCTCTACGTCAAATCTTTTCTCTCTACGTCAAATCTTTTCTCTCTATGTCAAATCTTTTCTCTCTACGTCAAATCTTTTCTCTCTACGTCAAATCTTTTCTCTCTACGTCAAATCTTTTCTCTCTACGTCAAATCTTTTCTCTCTGCATCGAATCTTCTCTCTACGTCAAATCTTTTCTCTCTATGTCAAATTTTTTCTCTCTATGTCAAATCTTTTCTCTCTACGTCAAATCTTTTCTCTCTGCATCGAATCTTCTCTCTACGTCAAATCTTTTCTCTCTACGTCAAATCTTTTCTCTCTATGTAGATTAATCTTGGACTAATAGAGTTAAGGTTAGGCACATTCGACCACAGGTTCGATGGACACAGATTGTTATTGTCAGCGTCGAATCTCCTATCTATATCGAACTGTTGTCACAACGGAAACGAAAATAAAGCATTTGTTTATGTCAGATCTTTTGTTTTTCGGATTATGCAAAACGATAACGAAAATACCTGAAATTCGGACGAAAATGCATTCGGACGAAAACGAATGCACATGTCTATTCAGCACCTATACCATGCTCCCATATCTAAGGAGGGAAGAATATGCTGCAGAAGAAGGGTCAGGCGGCCTAGTCTGTCGTTGGTATGGGCAGCTTTGTATTACTTTGGACATTTACCTCCTTCACACATCCATTTCTGCACAATTCAAGTACTGCTCTAATCAGGCTTTGAATTACCGTATATAGTGAGGAAACCCCACACAGCAGAGACAAGCAGAGTATGTGTAATGTTTGGAGGGACCAGTTATCTCTACTGTGTCTCAAAGGTCTGCAGTGACTATCTACAGAGAAATTTAGATAATGCTCTGCACCACTTCAGTCCATGGCTGGGATCACTTTACACCTGTCTCTGGATGGTGACATATGAGCTAATGGCATTTAACAAAGATAAGAAAAGTGAATAGGGTCAAGTGAAACAAAGTTTACTCTGCAACACCTATCTACACAAATACAGCGAAATGGGCTGAGCTCAACAGATGAATATTTTCTATCTGATAGGGAACATCTAAAAATGTTCGTTGTAACAAGCAGTATCCTGAAAGTCCCTTTGTCTTGAATTACTTCCGAAAATTAGCAGTGCACCTCCTGTGCCTAGGCACCCTTTTACCTACAGCCGCATAGCTGTACATCTGCGGTGTGAGATCATCTAAGAAGCGGTTGACTGCTATTCTTAGGAGATTTTGGAGTGAGATTTGGTGATGTAACTCACTATTTTTATTGCTGGAGGGGAAGCTGCATCTGCAGACCTGAAGTGAAAGGATCCTCCTGCTCCTGCTTTATCCATTCCATGGGTCTGTGATATTTCTACCCCTCCTGCGACTTTTTGAAGATTCACATAGCTGGGAAATCTCCTGATAATGGATGCTTAGCTTTCCTGCTGGGTCTCTAGGCCCCCAAGAGACTTCTCTTGTCCTGCCATGTGACATACACTAAATTACCAAAAGTATTGGGACGCCTGCCTTTACACACACATGAATTTTAATGGCATTCCAGTCTTAGTCCGTAGTGTCAGGGTAGGGTTCAATATTGAGTTGGCCCACCCTTTGCAGCTATAAAAGATTCAACTCTTCTAAGCCCCCGTATACACGGTCGGAAATTCCGACCACAAAATCCGTCTGATCTTCGGATTTTGTCCGACACTGGTGTTGCATACACACGGTCGGACAAAGTTGTCGGAAAATCCGATCATTCTGAACGTGGTGACGTTCGTTGCGTACAATGGAACTACGTAGAGGCTAGTAGCCGATAGCTTTGGTCTCGTAATTTGATCCGAGCATGCGTGGCACTTTATCCGTCGGAATTCCCTACAGGCGATCGGAAAAAGTCAGATCGGATTTTGTTGTCGGAAAATTTGAGATCCTGCTCTCAAATGTTTTCTGTCGGAAATTCCAACGGAAAAAGTCAGATTGAGCCCACACACGGGTGGATTTTCCGACAACATGGTCCGATCGGACATTTTCCGTCGGAATTTCCGGCCGTGTTTGGGGGCAAAGAAGGCTGCCCACAAGGTTTAGGTCTATGGGAATGTTTGACCTTTCTTCCAGAAGTACATTTGTGAGGTCAGGCACTGATGTTGGACGAGAAGGCTTGGCTTGCATTCTCCGCTCTAATTCATCTCAAAGGTGTTCTATCGGGCCTCAACCCGATAGAAATAAACTAGTGTCTGCATTACTACACTATGTGGATGTTCTCCTTCATTTACATATATGAGATACATAATTTGCCCTACGTCCATTTGTCTTCTATTGGGATCACTGAACAGCATCTGTTCCTGGAAAGATCTGTGATGGCTGATTGCTGATCATTCATTTATCTGAGCGTATTTGACAAAGTCCTCTAACTCTGGTAAGAGTCCATCTTACACTCGGTGGTGGAGCACTTTGGTGACGGTTGGATCACGCACATCATCTGTCAACTATTATTTTTTTGCACCACTAAATTAACTTTATTCATCATTCCATAAATTATTGGGGATTTCACTTGCACATTATTGTTTGTTCACTACTCTATTGACTTTATTAGCTTTGCAATATTTTTTTATTTTATTTACTTTATTGCACAGTTTATCTTTATTTTTGCTAGCTGCTTGCCCATCACATTTTGAGACTTTTCATTTTGATTTGTCAGCGCATTTTCTTCCCATTTATTTTGTTGCTGATTCTGCACTGGTTTCCTCATTTATTTCCAAGGCCTAATGCCGCGTACACACGGTCGGAATTTTCGATGGAAACAGTCCGATGGGAGCTTTTCATCGGATTTTCCGACCATATGTATGCCCATCTGTCTTTTTCTGTCGGAATTTCCGACGGACTTTGGATTGAGAACCTGTTCTCAATTTTTCCGACGGAAAACCTTTCTATCGGATGTGTGTATGCAATTCCGACACGCAAAATTCTGACGCATGCTCGGAAACAATTTGACGCATGCTCGGAAGCATTAAACTTCCCTTTTATAGTGCAGTCGAACGTGTTGTATGCCGTGGTGTTATTAACCGTCGGAATTTGGTGTGACCGTGTGTAGGCAAGACAGTTTGAGCGAAATTCCGTCGAAATTCCGATGGGAAAACCATCAGAGCTTTTTCCAACGAGAATTCCGACCGTGTGTATGCGGTATTAGATGTTTTTGAAAATTGTATTTTCTGCTCTTTTTGTCTAAATCCATTTACCGTATATACTCGAGTAAAAGGCGAGTTTTTCAGCACATTTTTTCGTGCTGAAAGTGCCCCCCTCGGCCAAGCACTTTTCTGCAGCAGAGAATGACATTTTCGGACCCGAATTTGGGGTTCCTAGCATTAAGTGGCCCCGAGATACGGGGCCCAAAAGTCGGTTCTGAAAATGTCATTCTCTGCTGCAGAAAAGTGCTTGACATTTTCCGACCCGACTTTGGGGCCCCGTATCTTGGGGCCACTTGTTGCTAGGAACCCCAAATTTGGTGTGCAAACCCAATGGAACTAGTACTACAACATATCCATTTGGGGTTCCTAGCACTAAGTGACCCCGAGATACAGGGCCCCAAAGTCGGTCAACTTTGTCCATCTGCAGCAATGTCAATTCGGGACCCTTTGGGTCCAGAGACCCCAAATTTTTTTAGGAACGCTTAACTACCAAGTTTGAAGTTCGGGGGACCTATGGCTGCAAATGGGCACAGTGAGGCACAAATGGGCATTGCTGACCCTCTTTTCTACTTACAGTAGCCGTGCATTTCTCACCCTAGGCTTATACTCGAGTCAATACATTTTCCCATTTTTTTGTGGTAAAATTAGGTGCCTCAGGTTATATTCAGCTTATAGTAAATAAAGTTCTCATTTTTATTTTAGATGTCATACTTCAGCTTAGCTATTTTCTTAAACAGTGAGTTAGATTCTATTTTCAGAGTCACGCTGGGAGGCTCAGGTGCCTAATGAATGAAGCTGCTGCTTTTGCTTCTGAGTTTTATTATTTATTGGTCCCGTATGGGTCATGTTGTTATGACAACATACTTGACTTTTACGATGTCCTTCGAGAGAAGGTCTTCCAGTGCGTTTCTCTTCAACTATCTAAATCAATCAATGAGAATGGAAAAAGATATCCTAAAAATGACCTTCTTTTTCCACAGCCTTGACAGAGCACTTGGTGGTAGTCAGACATGCTTGGCAAGGGACCCCACCGTTTTAGCCTTTGTCTGAAATTTGTCTTAAAGAGGAACTTCATCCCTATCCAACCAATTGCTCCTGTATTGAAATAAACAAATACATACTTACTAGTCCTTGGAATCCAGCGTTGTCCTCCTTCCAGCCCAATGTTCTTCAATGCTCAAGCTCCGTCCATCTTGGCCACAACATCTCGCGCAGACAAGGCACAAGTCCCTGCCAGATCTATCCAGTGGGGGCCCGTCCATAGAGGGCGCACGGGAGCCGCCTCCCCTATCCATGTGTCCGCCCCCCCCCCCCCATCTACATATCAGTGGCGCCAGACCATGGATTCCAATGCGGGGTGGGTGTTTTTTGAAGCACCGGATTAGAGCCAGATGCTCTAATAGGCTTCAAAAAAGAGGGTGGCCTCGGAGCACAGAGCATTGCGCTCTGAGGCCACCCAGTTGTGTGACCATAGCAAATAAATTTACGCTATTTTAACACCAAAGTTCCTCCCCGCCAATTCGAAAGCTGGTCTGTGAAACCTGTTTCCCAATTGGCCAAAGCCTCAGGCGATCCTATTGGATGCCTAGCGCTTTGGCAGAAGAGGAGACACACAGCGGAGGAAGTCGCTGGAGGAGCGGGCACCAAGCCACCGCACTCCAGGAGAGGAGGAGAAGACACCACAGCCCTGCTGGTAAGTGCCAGACTGCCCAGGGGCGTTTCAGTGCCGCGCCACGTCGTCAGGGGTGGTGTTCTTTGTATGCCACCCCCCCCCCCCCCAAAAGAAGAACCCACCAGCCACCACTGTATGGGACCTTAACGTGAACAGACGAAACCAAGCGACAAAGGATTGGTTCAGAACCCCAAGTACCTTTAAAGTGTTTGTAAACCTAAGGCATGAAATATGAACAAAGAATATCCTTCTAAGTGTCGTTGCTGTCTGCTGCCTCCTTCCTCTGCTATTATTATTATTTCAGGTACTTATATAGCGCCGTCAATTTACAAAGCGCTTTACATATACATTGTACATTCACATCTGTCCATACCCTCAAGGAGCTTACAATCTAAGGTCCCTAACTTACATTCATATACTAGGGCCAATTTAGACAGAAGCCAATAAACCTACCTGCATGTCTTTGGAGTCAGTACGAATCAATTCATGAGTTTTTCTGGCACCAAGAAAGAAAAGGGTGACAGGGAAGGGATCTCCAGCACACAGCCTGCGCTTGACAGCCTCAGCTCTGTTGCTGTGTGAAAGGAGGCGTGTCCCTTCCAGCCAATCAGCTCTCAGAGCTCTCCTTACTGAGCTCTACAGAGTGTAATTTCAGCTCTCCGCCCCCTTTTTTCTGACAGCTCACACAAGCTTTATACATTCTGGGCTTCAAACGGCTGTAGAATAAAGAAGACAGCATCTAAACAGGTGCAACTTATGTAGGGGGATTTATTTGATCTCTGTGTATCGCCAGTCTCTACACTGGGCATATGTAACCACTTTAAGTTTGACAATAAAATCATAAACCAGTGGGAAAACAGTAGCCACAGCATTTTGGGGGTCGAAGGGAGCTCCCTTCATCGGAGATAAAACACAAATCTATAAGTAAAAAAAAGTGTGTATAAAATGCACTAGAAATAGATAGTATATAATATGTAGGCAAGATCCCACAGACAAGAACATTAATTTCACAAGCTTCAATCCATCTATTTTATTATTTCTCCGTGGGCCCTGGCAGAGCCAAGCGCTGTGTCTGTGCATGCGCAGAATTGCTTGAACCTTGAACACATGCGCAGAGACACCATAGACTGGCAGAGACCTGCTTCTTTGTGTGCATGCACAGGAATTTCTTGTGACTGGGCATGTGTAGGAGTGCCGTGCAGCCTTGCCAAGTCCCATAGACCTGGCAGAGATTCATAGCATGTCTGCGCATGCACGAGGTGTCGGGCCAAGATAGTGACGACAATGAAGAACATTTGGCTGGAAGGAGGATAACGCTAGACTTCATAGACTAGTAGATATGTTTTTTTTTTTTATTTCAATACAAGAACAATTACCAGAAAAAAAAAATAGCTAGATAGGGGGAAAGTTTTTCATTAGGACAATGTTCAGTCAAAGGCTAAAAGGGGGTGCTCTGCAGGGTCCCATAGATCTCATGGCGTGTCTGCACATGTGCGAGATCACACGGCATACACCTTTCTTGCCTAGGCAAGATTAAGGGATTAAGGAATTTAGGGTTAGGGTTTCCCTTAAAGAGTTAGGGTTTAGGGTTTCCCCTTGAAGAACAAGGTTAGGACTCAGGGATTGGAATAGGGACCTCCTCCAACTGTCAAAGGTCAGCAGGCGGGTCCTCAGAGGTCAACGGTTTAAGAGGCGTGGCTGACCCACCCCCACCAAAGTGTTACGCCTACCCCAACTAATTTAAAAATATATTGTAAAAAATATCCTATTGTATAAGGGGGGGGGGGGGGGGGTTGGTGGAAGTCATAATCATGGGTGCAGGTCAGCTTTAAAGTGTTACTAAACCCACAACAGTAAAATCAGTGTGTATATGCAGTAAAACATGCTCGTTATACTCACTGTGGAACCTACAGGGTTAATCCTCCGCATTGCGTAAAAAGGCTGTTTGATCCTGTCTTCTCTGATCCTCCCCTTCTTTCACTGTCCCCAATCCATCTCCTGATAAAACAGACCCTTTAAATTCACTCTGCACATGCTCTGTTTGGTGTGTATTGCTAGAGACTTTTTTCTTTTTTTTTCTTGGGAGATTGCATGTGATCAGCACAGGGCCAATCGGCACTGTCCAGACAGAGGGTCAGGGGTCCTGCAGCCTCATAGGACAGTCAGAGGAGAATGAAAACTCATCCTACAAGCTTTAACCAGACACTGATAAAAGTTCCCCCCTCAGATGCCCACACTGGACCACCAGGGACTCCACTAGGACCACCAGGTAAGTGGGCAACATGTGGATGGCCAGGTATGTACCCCCCTGGCCATCCACATGTGCAAATGATGCCCAATCTGTGCCAGTCAGTGCCCACAAATGGGCACTGACTGGCACCATCATGTACCAATAATAATCAGCGATGCCCAGCAATGCCACCCATCAGTGTCATCAGTGCCACCCAGGGTTCTCGGCTCTTGATTGGATAGATTAAAAGCAGCGCAGCCATTGGCTCCCACTGCTGTCAATCAAATCCAATGACGCGGGCACCGGGAGATGTGTCCGGCATTCTGTGTCTATGGACGCAAATGCTGGACTCGGGAGAGCGCCCACAAGGTAACCCCCCCCCCCCCCCGGAGAGCGATTCTGCCAGGGGGTTAACCGATGCGAGGAGGAGCCGCGAGAGCCACCGGGGGACCCCAGAAGTCGAGGATTGGGGCCACACTGTGCAAAAGGAACTGCACAGTGGAGGTAAGTATGATATGTTTGTTATTTAAAAAAAAAAAGTTTACAATCACTTTAATGCTATGGAAATAAGAAAGAAATGGCTGCATATCCAGAACTTCCGATTGCCTTTTATTTTGTTTCACAAAGATAACACCAAAGACACCAAACTGTGGTCATGTAGACGCGTTTCACACATACATCTTGTGCTTAGTCATTAGTAATTATTAAGCACAAGATGTACACATTGGTAATGATTAAGTACAAGGTGTATGTGTGAAACGCGTCTACGTGACCACAGTTTGGTGTCTTTGGTGTTATCTTTGTGAAACAAAATAAAAGGCAATCAGAAGTTCTGGATGTGCAGCCATTTCTTTCTTCTTTCCAAGTTTCCCACGGAGGCGGGCCGGGGCTAGCACTCTGCAAGATACTCCAATCAGCCTTATCTCTATACACCTGGAGCAGCGGTTCTTTTTCTTGTACTTTAATGCTAAATTTGTACATAGGGGGACTGGAATTTAGAAAAAAAAAAAAAAAAGGTGAACCTAGCCTTTACCATAGTTCCATTGGTCCAGCTTGGGTTCCCTGTGGAAGATGGAAATCACTGTAGTAGGCACCTCTACTCGAGTGATCGCTAGCATCTGGGTCCAATGCTGAGTGGCTTCCATGCTGCGGTCAGCCGCTTGGCACAGGCGCCATTCAGCGAACACTTTGAATTTCTCAGTGAATGCAAAGTGTTCTCTGATTGTATGGGGAGGAGATCGTGATGTTGCCACCCTGCCACCTTGTCCAATCAGAGAGCTCTTTACATTCATTAACCACTTCCCGCCCGGCCTATAGCAGAATGATGGCCGGGCGGTATCCTGACTGGGCGTCATATAAAGTCCTTCAGGATAACATGCCGCCGCGCCCGTGGGGGCGCCCATTGCGGTGATCGTGGAGCGGTGGGTCAGTCTGACACACCGCTACACTGATCTCGGTAAAGAGCCTCCGGCGGAGGCTCTTTACCATGTGATCAGCTGTGTCCAATCATGGCGGATCACAATGTCAACAGGAAAAGCCAGTGATTGGCTTTTCCTCACTCGCGTCTGACAGACGCAAGTAGAGGAGAGCCAATCGGCGGCTCTCCTGACAGGGGGGTCTGCACTGATTGTTTATCAGCACAGCCCCCCTCAGATGCCCACACTGGACCACCAGGGACTCCACTAGGACCACCAGGTAAGTGGGCAACATGTGGATGGCCAGGTATGTACCCCCTGGCCATCCACATGTGCAAATGATGCCCAATCTGTGCCAGTAAGTACCCACAAATGGGCACTGACTGGCACCATCATGTACCAATAAAAATCAGTGATGCCCAGCAATGCCACCCATCAGTGTCATCAGTGCCACCCATCAGTGTCCAGCAGTGCCACATATCAGTGCCCATCCATGCCCATCCATGCCACCTATCCGTGCCACCCATAAGTGCCCATCAGTGCCGCCTATGAGTGCCCATCAGTGCCGCATATAAGTGCCCATCAGTGCCACCTATGAGTGCCGATCAGTGCTGCATACCAGTGCCACCTATCAGTGACCATCATCAGTGGCTGTCAGTGCCACCTCATCAGTACCACCTCATTGGTGCCACCTCATCGGTGCCCATCAGTGCCGTCTTATCAGTGCCCGTCAGTGCAGCCATATCAGTGCCCGTCATTGAAGAAGAAAACTTACTTATTTACAAAAAGATTTAACAGAAACAAAGAAAAACTTGTTTTTTATTTGTTGCGCAAAAAATAAAAATCGCAGAGGGGATCAAATACCACCAAAGAAAGCTCTATTTGTGGGAACAAAATTATAAAAATTCTGTTTGGGTACAGTGTTGCATGACCGCGCAATTGTCATTCAAAGTGCGACAGCGCTGAAAGCTGAAAATTGGTCTGGGCAGAAAGGTGTCTAAGTGCCTGGTATTGAAGTGGTTAAAAAAATAGAAAGTAATCTGTGAATGACACCCATGCCCAGCGGCCGACCTCCTGTGTTCAGCATGTAGCAGGCCAACCACTCAGCGCGGGACCCGGAATCTAGTGGACATCACTGGAGTATCAATGGCTATACAGTGATTTCCAGCTTACACGGGGACCCCACAGGTTTGGTATATGCATAGTTACATTGATCCAAGCTGGACCAATGGAACTATGTAAAAATATCCATATCTTGAATTCATCTTTAACATTCTCCCCGGTATGGGGAATCGTTCTATGGAAAGCGGATCTACACACTGCGGACTTGAACCAGTTAAAGTGTATTTTTAATGCCTGCAATTAAAGTGACTCATGGAACATGCACAGTACAGCCTCCACCTTGACTAACATTCTCCTTTAATATCGCAGTGCAGTTTTCCTTTATCTTCAGGCAGTAAATCTCCTTCACAGGCTCAGGACTTTCCAATCTGAAATTCCTCAATGCCTGCAGAGAAAATTTGTTTCTTATTCTTAATCCATTGAATAATCACTGAGCTCCTGGTGAGCTACTTGTGTCCTGTCATCCCGAGGACTCCAGGAGCTCCGTGTTCCCGGCATGTTCTGGGCAGGCAAACTGGGACTTGTACTTCCTTAACCACTTCAATACCAGGCACTTAAACACCTTCCTGCCCAGACCAATTTTGAGCTTTCAGCGCTGTCGCACTTTGAATGACAATTGCGCGGTCATGCTACACTGTACCCAAATTACATTTTTATCATTTTTTTCCCACAAATAGAGGTTTCTTTTGGTGGTATTTGATCACCTTTGCGGTTTTTATTTTTTGCTAAACAAATAAAAAAAGACCGAAAATTTTGAAAAAAAATATGTTTTTTTTTTTTTGTTTCAGTTTCAAAACGTTGTAAATAAGTACGTTTTCTCCTTCACTGATGGGCACTGATGGGGCTGCACTGATGGGCACTGATAAGGCGGCACTGATGGGCACCGATGAGGTGGCACCAATGAAGTGGCACTGAGGTGGCATTGATGGACACTGATAGGCGGCACGGATGGGCACAGATAGGTGGCACAAATTGGCACTGATAGCTGGCACGGATTGGCATGGATAGGCGGCACAGATGGGCATGGATAGGCGACACAGATGGGCATGGATGGGCACTGATAGGTGGCACGGATGGGCACTGATAGGTGGCACGGATAGGCACTGATAAGCAGCATTGTTTTGTACTGATGAATGCCAATCAGTGCCAAACAATAATGCATGTCAATCAGTGATGCCCATTGTGGGCACTGATTGGCATCCATTGTGGGCACTGTGTGTCATCCCTGGTGGTCTACGGTGGCATACCTTGTGCTGGGCATCCCTGGTGATCTGGTGGCGTCCCTGGTGGTCCAGTGTGGGCATCCTCGGGGGGGGGGGGCTGCGCTGATAATCGATCAGCACAGACCCCCCTTGTCAGAGGAGCAGCCAATCGGCTCTCCTCTACTCGCGTCTGACAGACGCAAGTGAGGAAAAGCCAAAAAAATATTTTTTCGACGGAATTCCGACGGAATTCAGCTTAAACTGTCCTGCATACACACGGCCACAGCAAATTCCGGCGGTCAATAACGCGGTGACATACAACACGTACGACGGCACTATTAAAAGGAAGTTTAATGCTTCCGAGCATGCGTCGAATTGTTACCGAGCATGCGTCGTAATTTTTCGCGTCGGAATTGCATACACACAAACGGAATTTCCGATAGTAACTTTTTCCGTAGGAAAAATTGAGAACAGGCTCTCAATCTTTTGCTGGCCGAAATTCCGCCAGCAAAAGTCCGATGGAGCCTACACACGTTCGCATTTTCCGATGAAAAGCTCTCGTCAGTCTTTTGCTGGCCGAAATTCTGGTCGTGTGTACGCGGCATAAGTTCAAAGCCCGTACTGAAAGAAACAAATAGGCTGCCTTGCTGACCTCTCCTGAAAATGCTAGTTGCCCGGGCATCACGCCCATAAAATCACATTCCAGATTTCTTTTGGAAGTTTAAAAAAAAAAATTGATTGGCAATTTCCGATGTAAAATAAATTACGCATCATCAGCGTAATATTAATGTTGCAATCCCTGCTCGGCATTCGCAAATTGCTCCATGACGCGCGGCTTAAAAAATGCCAACAGGAAAGGGTTATGAAATCGTTTTTCTTGAGTATTCCCCCGGCTGGCGCGGGATGGCCGGGGGCTCTGCACACAACTCTTCCACAACTTGGAACTTTTCTGTTTTATTATCAATTTCAAAGCATCTGCGCCAGCTTTGATGTTGTTCCAGCCAAGAGGCTGATTCACAGGAAACGATAAAACAGCTTGCAAGAATACACGGCTATATATGTCCCGTATTCCTGGGAATTATACGCGGGAACCGACCTCTCCTTAAAGAGGAGGGCCCACAAAAAAATATTTTTTAAAAGTCAGCAGCTACAAATACTGCAGCTGCTGACTTTTAATAATCGGACACTTACCTGTCCCAGGGTCCAGCGATGCGGGGGAACGAAGCCCCCCTCGTTCCCCGCTCCACTCGCGGCGCCGGCATTCTTAATGTGGGCACCCGGCTGTGGCTTCACAGCCGGGCACCCACTGCGCATGCGCGAGCGGCGCCGTGCGCCGTGATTCGACGCTCACTCATCTGGGACACGTGACAGGTCCCTGGTGACTGTGCGGCGCCTACAGGAAGTAATGTCAGTGCCCAGGAACTGAAGGTGGCAGACTACGAGGGACCCCCTAGCAACAGGCATTTAGAGGTGAGTAAAAACATATTTTTTTCCAATTATTTTTTTTTTCATTTTTTTTATGATTTTTAAGCCAATTTTTTTTTTGGTGGCAACACCACTTTAAGCAGATTAATAAAAAAAAAAAAAAACACTTTATGTGAAAGCTGAAGTTTAATCTGCTTATATTTTGCCTTGTCTGGTTCCTCCTTTCCCCCTTTACAGTGGCGGCCGCTCATACAGTGCATCCGGAAAAGTATTCACAACGCTTCACTTTTTCCACATTCTTGCGAGATGATGGTTATATTCTTTCTATTCTATTGTTTTTCTAATCTAGTTTATTCTTTTATTTTCTATTCTATTCTATTAAAATTCATATTTATTCTGTTCGAAAAATTCGAATTTCAGAAGATGGTTATATTCTTTCTATTCTATTGTTTTTCTAATCTAGTCTATTCTTTTATTTTCTATTCTATTCTATTCAAATTCATGTTTATTCTGTTTGAAATTTGAATTGTAGAAGATGGTTATATTCTTTCTATTCTATTCTATTGTTTTTCTAATCTAGTCTATTCTTTTATTTTCTATTCTATTCTATTCAAATTCATATTTATTCTGTTCAAAATTCGAATTTCAGAAGATGGTTATATTCGTTCTATTCTATGCTATTGCTTTTTTCTATTCTATTATTTTCTATTCTATTTTTTTATTTTCAATTCTATGATTTTCTATTCTATTCTTTTCTATTCTATTCTATTTGAATTCAAATGTATTCTATTTGAATTTATTCTATTCAAAATTAGAATTTTGGAAGATGGTTATATTTTGTCTATTTTCTTCTATTTTCTTCTATTCTATTCTTTTGTTTTTTCTATTCTATTCTTTTCAATTCTATTCCAATTCAAATTTATTCTATTCAAATTTTGAGAAATGGTTATATTCTTTCTATTTTATTCTATTCCATTTTTTTCCATGCTATTCTATTTCTTTTCTAATTTGAATTTATTCTATTTCAAATTCGAATTTCAGAAGATAGTTATATTATTTCTATTCTATTCTATTGTTTTTCTAATCTAGTCTATTCTTTTATTTTCTATTCTATTCTATTCAAATTCATATTTATTCTGTTCGAAATTCGAATTTCAGAAGATGGTTATATTCTTTCTATTCTATGCTATTGCTTTTTTCTATTCTATTATTTTCTATTCTATTTTTTTATTTTCAATTCTATGATTTTCTATTCTATTCTTTTCTATTCTATTCTATTTGAATTCAAATGTATTCTATTTGAATTTATTCTATTCAAAATTAGAATTTTGGAAGATGGTTATATTTTGTCTATTTTCTACTATTTTCTTCTATTCTATTCTTTTGTTTTTTCTATTCTATTCTTTTCAATTCTATTCCAATTCAAATTTATTCTATTCAAATTTTGAGAAATGGTTATATTCTTTCTATTTTATTCTATTCCATTTTTTTTCCATGCTATTCTATTTCTTTTCTAATTTGAATTTATTCTATTTCAAATTCGAATTTCAGAAGATAGTTATATTATTTCTATTCTATTCTATTGTTTTTCTAATCTAGTCTATTCTTTTATTTTCTATTCTATTCTATTCAAATTCATGTTTATTCTGTTCGAAATTCGAATTTCAGAAGATGGTTATATTCTTTCTATTCTATGCTATAGCTTTTTTCTATTCTATTATTATCTATTCTATTCTTTTATTTTCAATTCTATGATTTTCTATTCTATTCTTTTCTATTCTATTTGAATTCAAATGTATTCTATTTGAATTTATTCTATTCAAAATTAGAATTTTGGAAGATGGTTATATTTTGTCTATTTTCTTCTATTTTCTTCTATTCTATTCTTCTGTTTTTTCTATTCTTTTCAATTCTATTCCTATTCAAATTTATTCTATTCAAATTTTGGGAAATGGTTATATTCTTTCTATTTTATTCTATTCCATTTTTTTTCCATTCTATTCTTTTCTAATTTGAATTTATTCTATTTTAAATTCGAATTTCAGAAGATAGTTATATTCTTTCTATTCTATTCTATTGTTTTTCTAATCTAGTCTATTCTTTTATTTTCTATTCTATTCTATTCAAATTCATGTTTATTCTGTTCGAAATTCGAATTTCAGAAGATGGTTATATTCGTTCTATTCTATGCTATTGCTTTTTTCTATTCTATTATTTTCTATTCTATTCTTTTATTTTCAATTCTATGATTTTCTATTCTATTCTTTTCTATTCTATTCTTTTTGAATTCAAATGTATTCTATTTGAATTTATTCTATTCAAAATTAGAATTTTGGAAGATGGTTATATTTTGTCTATTTTCTTCTATTTTCTTCTATTCTATTCTTTTGTTTTTTCTATTCTATTCTTTTCAATTCTATTCCAATTCAAATTTATTCTATTTAAATTTTGGGAAATGGTTATATTCTTTCTATTTTATTCTTTTTATTTTTTTTTATTTTTTTTTTGCCACTTCACAAATTTTCCCAAGAGATTTACATCAATTTTCGTTCATTTCTGTCTCTATCCGTGTTCTCATCATCGTGGCGTAATTTATTTACTCTTATATCTTTCTGGGTAAATTTCCATATGGAGTACTGAAAAAGGGGATTACACAAAAAAAAGGAAGTTTAATATTATAGAACCTCTATTAAACTTTCTATTTTATTCTATTCCATTTTTTTTCAATTCTATTCTATTCTTTTCTAATTTGAATTTATTCTATTTCAAATTCGAATTTCAGAAGATGGTTATATTCTTTCTATTTTATTCTATTACTGTATAATCCTTTATTTTGTATGCTATTTTATTCTGTTCTTTCATTTTCTATTCTATTTTGTTCTGCTTTATTCTTTTCTATTCTATTTTCTTTTCTATTATATTCTATATTCTATTCTATTATTTTCTTTTCTTTTCTATTATATTCTATTCTATTATTTTCTTTTCTATTCTATTATTTTCTATTCTATTATTTTCTTTTCTATTATATTCTATTATTTTCTATTCTATTATTTTCTTTTCTATTCTATTCTATTATATTCTTTTCTATTCTATTCGTAAATTTCGAAAACTATTTGAATTCTAATCAAATCATTTTCGAAAAACATTTCGAATTTGATTCCAATTTCGTCCGAAATTTTGTTTTATTATTTTGGATCATCAGCCTGCCTCTCCACCTCCACCATCCAATCAGAGAACGCTTTGTTTTTATTGAGTGTTCTCTGAATGACACCAATGCCAAGAGAGGGACTCTCTTTGTCTGTATAGCAGAATATTCTGTAGCTCCTGCAGAGAGCAAAGTTTGGACTTATTGTCCATTGCAGATGTATTAAAGTTTGTGTAGAGGCCATTTTATTTGGGGGGGTTCAGAGTAGAGAAGGGTCAGACCCTCCACCAAATTTGTATTGCTGTCTCTGTCCTTGCTAGGAAGAGTCACCCTCTCTATTTGTCCTGGTGACCATTGTCACCAAGATACAACAAATGGGGAAATCCCATAATTTGCAGTTGTCATGAGAACAAATCTTCCAGCAACGACAAATGTTTCAATGACAACTGCTCACCACTTCCATCTAGAGCCCAGGCCAATCTTGTCCACCCACTCCCCCCCGACAAAAGATACACTATATTGTCAAAAGTATTGGGACACCACCTTTACACGCACATGAACTTTAATGGCATCCCAGTCGTAGTCCGTAGGGTTCAATTTTGAATTGGCCCGCCCTTTGCAGCTATAACAGCTTCAACTCTTCTGGGAAGGCCGTCCACAAGGTTTAGGAGGGTGTCTAAGGGAATGTTTGACCATTCTTCCAGCAGCGCATTTGTGAGGTCAGGCACTGATGTTGGTCGAGAAGGCCTGGCTCGCTCTAATTTATCTCAAAGGGGGTTCTATGGGTTTGAGGTCAGGACTCTGTGAAGGCCAGTCAGGTTCCTCCACCCCAAACTCGCTCATCCATGTCTTTATGGACCTTGCTTTGTGCACTGGTGCGCATTCAGGTTGTTGTTGGGTACATTAACCACATCCTGCCTGGCCTATAGCAAAATGACGGCCAGACGGTGCCTCTTCTGTTCTGGCTGGATGTCAATTGACGTCCTTCAGAACAAGCCACTGGTGCACACTGCGGTGATCGGTGGTGCGGCGTGTTGTTCCAACACACTGCATCTCCGATCAAGGTAAAGAGCCTATGACAGAGGCTCCTTACCACGTGATTAGCTGTGTCCAATCACAGCGTAAATAGGAAGTGCCAGTTATCTGCATTCCTCTACTTACACTGAGTGTGCGATAAGACGCTCTTCTGACATGTGGGGTCTGCACTGATAATCAATGCATTGATTATCAGTGCAGCCCCATCAGCAATGCCTGCCGATGCCCACCAGTAATGCCTATCAGTGCCCACCATTGGTGCCAATCCGTGATGCCAATCAGTGCCCATCAGTGCTGCCTTTCAGTGCCTATCAGGGCCTCCCCATCAGTGCCACCTTTTAGTGCCAGCTATCAGTGCCTATCAATGCCCATAAAGGCTGCCCATCAGTGTTGCCTATCAGTGCCCATCACTGCCACCTATATGCAGCACCTATCAGTGCTGCATATCAATGCTACCTATCAGTGTCGGCAGTATCTATGCCCATAAAGCCTGCCCATCAATGCCCATGAAGGCTGCCCATCAGTGTTGCCTATCAGTGCCCATCAGTGCCACCTATATGCAGCACCTATCAGTGCCGCCTATCTATGCTCATAAAGGCTGCCCATTAGTGCTACCTATTAGTGCCCATCAGTGCTGCATATCAATTCCACCTATCAGTGCCCATCAGTGCTGCATATTAGTGCCACCTCATCAGTGCCGCTTCATCAGCGCACATCAGTGAAGAAGAAAAATTACTTATATTTACAACGTTTTTTTTTTAATTTTTGGTCTTTTTTCATTTGTTTAGCAAAAAATAAAAAAACACAGTGGTGATTAAATACCACCAAAAGAAAGCTATCTACCCGTCTTAAAATAATGATAAAATGCCCATTTCGTATATATGGGTACAGCGTTGCATGACCGCGCAATTGTCATTCAAAGTGTGACAGAGCTGAAAGCTGAAAATTGGCCTGGGCAGGAAGGGGGTGAAAGTGCCCTGTATTGAAGTGGTTTAAACGGTGTGTGGGGCCCATAGATCTTTACCTACTCTGCCTATATGGTAACCCAGCACTGGCCCCAGTATGAAAGTGCTGGTTGAACAAAACAGCAGGGGAGTAAAGGGAAGGTGAGTATGTGCAACTGCAAGGCCTCATCTCTCAGGAATCCCCAGAGAGGGTGTATTGACTGTAGAGTGGCTGCGATGGAGTTAACCGCACTTGGCCTCTCTCGCCCCTTGGCCCACACGCTCGTTGTCCTGTCACTGGTGTCCTCGGGTACACAAAGTCCCAGATTTCAGAAGAAGGGAGCTTTTACTGCGAAGAATGCCTCTAATGTGCTACTCTATCTAATGTGCCATATCAGGGCCGCACAGCATCTTCATCCAACTCTGCTGACGTCTTCCTGGGTGGGGGAGGGGGGGGGGGGGGGGTGACATTTCCTTTCATTGTCATTGTTGTCCCATTTCTGTCAGTCCTGGACATGATTGAAGAGTTTCTTTTCTCTCCGACATGCCGGCCCAACAATAAAGATTGTATCTGGACTCCGTACATCGTCCTTTAAAGCACCCTGTTCCCAGGGATACACCTCTCCTCATCGGGGGCCAGAAGATCCAAACCCAATCACTGAAATCTCCTATAAGCAATAACAGTTTAGTGCAACTTCAAAAGCAAATCAAATCTGCAGATTTCATTAACCGCTTCCCGACCGCCGCATGTGAATATACGTCGGCAAAATGGCATGGCTAGGCAAAAGCACGTATATATACGTCCTCTTTAATTGCCTAGCCGTGGGGTCGCGTGTGTGCCGCCGGCGGCGCGCTCGCGACCCGGTCGGGAGCTCCGTGACCACGGCCGCGGGACCAGCGGACCCAATCGCCGCTGGTGTCCCGTGATCGGGTCACAGAGCTGAAGAACGGGGAGAGGTCTGTGTAAACAAACCTCTCCCCGCACTTCCTACACTGCCTGTCATTGATCGGCTGTTCCCTGTCATCGGGAAAGCCAATCAATGACGTCAGACGTCAGCCCCGCCCCCCTACTGTAAAAAAAAAAAACACACGTCACAGACCATAACCCCTCCCCGCCCCCTAGTGGTTAACTCTTTTCCCCCGGTCGGATTTTCAGACGGAAAATGTCCTATCGGACAATGTTGTCGGAAATTCCGACCGTGTGTGGGCTCCATCGGACTTTTTCCGTCGGATTTTCCGACGGACAAAGTTTTATCTCCTGCTCTCAAATTTTCCGACAACAAAGTCCTATCGGACTTTTTCCGATCGTGTGTAGCGAATTCCGACGGACAAAGTGCCACGCATGCTCAGATCACATTACAAGACCAAAGCTTTTGGCTACTAGCCTCTACGTAGTTCCGTCGTAAGCAACGAACGTCACCACGTTCAGGATGATCGGATTTTCCGACAACTTTGTCCGACCGTGTGTATGCAACACCAGTGTCGGACAAAATCCGTCAGAAAAAAATCCGATGGATTTTGTGGTCGGATTTTCCGACCGTGTGTACGGGGCATTTCACTGCCAGTGTAATTTATACAGGAATCAATGCATTTAAATAGCATTGATTGCTGCATAAATGACAATGGTCCCAAAAAATGTGTCAAAAATGTCCGATGTGTCCGCCATAATGTCGCAGTCACAATAAAAATCGATGATCGCCGCCATTACTAGTAAAAAAAAAAAATATTAATAAAAATGCTATAAAACTATCCCCTGTTTTGTAAACGCTATAACTTTTGCGCAAACCAATCAATAATCGCTAATTGCGATTTTTTTTTACCAAAAATATGTAGAAGAATACGTATCGGCCTAAACTGAGGAAAAAAAAATGTTTTTTTATATATTTTTTGGGGATATTTATTATAGCAAAAAGTAAAAAATATTGCATTTTTTTCAAAATTGTCGCTCTATTTTTGTTTATAGCGCAAAAAATAAAAACCGCAGGGGCGATCAAATACCACCAAAAGAAAGCTCTATTTATGGAAAAAAAAGGACGCCAATTTTGTTTGGGAGCCACGTCGCACGACCGCGCAATTGTCTGTTAAAGCGGTCCGGGGCTAAAGTGGTTAAATAATCCCTGGTGATCCTGCCATGAAGGTGTTTAACAGCTTGCCAAGCACCCCATTTACTGCTACAGGGCAGCCGCACTGCGCAGGATCGTGTGTACAGTATATATACGTGATTCTGCACTTCCAGGTATTGGGCACAGTGCGTGCCCGATACCTGGATCAATGGGTCCCACAGCCTCGATGTCAGCCTTCACCCGCTGATTGTTCAGTACACAGGTAGAACAGCAGTCTGCCTATATACAGTGCCTTGAAAAAGTATTCATACCCCCTTAAATTTTCCACATTTTGTCATGTTACAACAAAAAACTTAAATGTATTTTATCCAGATTTTATGTGATAGAACAACACAAAGTGGCACATAATTGTGAAGTGGAAGGAAAATGATAAATGGTTTTCAAAATGTTTTACAAATAAATATGTGAAAAGTGTGGCGTGCATTTGTATTCAGCCCCTTTACTCTGATACCCCTAACTAAAATTGAATGGAACCAATTGCCTTCAGAAGTCACCTAATTAGTAAATAGAGTCCTACCTGTGTGTCATTTAATCTCAGTATAAATACAGCTGTTCTGTGAAGCCTTCAGAGGTTTGTTAGAGAACCTTAGTGAACAAACAGAATCATGAAGGCCAAGGAACACACCAGACAGGTCAGGGATAAAGTTGTGGAGAAGTTTAAAGCAAGGTTAGGTTTAAAAAAATATCACAAGCTTTGAACATCTCACGGAGCTCTGTTCAATCCATCATCCGAAAATGGAAAGCGTATGGCACAAATGCAAACCTACCAAGACACGGCCGTCCACCTAAACTGACCCGGCCGGGCAAGGAGAACATTCATCAGAGAAGCACCCAAGAGGTCCATGGGAACTCTGGAGGAGCTGCAGAGATCCACAGCTCAGGTGGGAGAATCTGTCCACAGGACAACTATTAGTCGTGTTCTCCACAAATCTGACCTTTATGGAAGAGTGACAAGAAGAAAGACATTGTTGAAAGAAAACCATAAGAAGTCCGGTTTGCAGTTTGCGAGTGTCAGAAACCATGAATCAAACTGAGACAGAAGTACAGTTAAATCACACTGTTTAATAATAATAAAAAAAGGTAAACGTAGTCAAAATATAGCCAGAGTTCAGGAATCGGAACGGATAGTCAGACAAGCCAAAACGTCAAGGCCAGAGATGAGCGTAGTAGAACAGCATGCAGGATGTGGAGTCACTGTGGAGAGATAGGAGCTAGCAATAGGCCGACAGCTGAGCAGCCAGCTTTGAGAGGAAAGGGCTGAGCCCAGCCCTGACTGTGAGAAGCCATGTGGGGGACACAGCAAACATGTGGAAGAAGGTGCTCTGGTCAGATGAGACCAAAATGTAACTTTTTGGCCTAAAGACAAAACGCTATGTGTGTCGGAAAATTAGCACTGCACATCACCCTGAATACACCATCCCCACCGTGAAACATGGTGGTGGCAGCATCATGTTGAGGGGATGCTTTTCTTCAGCAGGGACAGGGAAGCTGGTCAGAGTTGATGGGAAGATGGATGGAGCCAAATACTGGGCAATCTTAGAAGAAAACCTGTTAGAGTCTGCAAAAGACTTGAGACTGGGGGGGAGGTTCACCTTCCAGCAGGACAACCACCCTAAACATACAGCCAGAGCTACAATGGAATGGTTTAGATCAAAATTTTAAGGGGTGTGAATACTTTTCCATCTATTGAGTTTACTTGTCTTCTTGCTTCCCCAAAGGGCCGTGATATGAGTTAGGTTATTCATTTTTATCCCCGTGTGTTGTCCCTCAAGGGGGGTACTTTTTTCCATCATGCTATGTGCTGTGGAAGGCTAGCTATTTGGCCAGACAGGATGTCTCCCCTTCCCACATGGCCATCCAACAACACAGCTAGCAAGGAGGGGACTGCATTGATAACTGGTGCTTATCTTTGGCTCCAAGCACTTGCCCAAGACAAGCATCGGCAAGAGCGATGCAGAGAAGGAGGCGCTTGTCAATCTCCCATACCAATGCTGTTCTCTTGATGGAGTCTCAGGAAAGTGCCTGAAGCTGCAAATAAGCACCAGCTGTAAATACAGCCATCTCCTTGCTAGCTGCGTTGTTGGATGGCCATGGGGGGAGGGGGGTGTCCTGTCTGACAATATAGCTAACCTTCCGCCCACATAGGAACTACATATACTTTGTCTCCTGGGTGACAGAACACTGTGACTGGAATAAAAAAAAGAAATTAGACTTTTTTAAGTACAAATCCTCTTCAGGTGGGCTTTTAACAAACTTCCTTCTTACCTTTCCTAAAATAGATGTAAACCCTATTAGAACTTTAGCTCACTGAAGCACCGTGTATCATATTGCCATTTCTTAAAATTAAATTCTTGCTTTCAATTGTTTCTTCTTTGTTACATCTCCGTAGACCTCCTGCCGCCTCTTTGCATCTACTTCCCATCCACAAGCACTCCAGGGATGGCTGCATGGCATTTCTCAAGGTGGGTTTCCTGATGGTGACAACAGTGAACCATGTCTCCCAAATATGTGTTGAAACGGCAACTTATAGTCACAATCCTAACCAGGTGACAATACATAAGCACAATTAAGCTGAAACAACTGAGATTCCAACCATGTATGGGCAGGCAGAATGTCCCCGAGATGATCCTTCAATCAACTTGGAGTACAACCAGCCTGACAGATTTTACATGTGATTATCGCTATCGGCCAGGGCTGCTCATAAGGCAGTATAATAGAAAAGAGAGGATGCACCAGCCTTGTGCATTATCCTTTAGTACATTTATTCAAAAAACATAATTAAAAACTACTCACAAAGGTAGAATGAAAATCACGCTTGTAACAGTCTTTAACATATGGCAGTCTGTCCACTGATAACAGTCTCCAGGTCCTAGAGAGAAGTAATGCGAACCGCTGCTGGCTGACGCGTTTCGAAGGTATACCGTCTTCCTCAGGTATACCGTCTTCCTCAGGTATACCTTCGAAACGCGTCAGCCAGTAGCATGACCTCTCTCTAGGACCTGGAGACTGTTATTAGTGGACAGACTGCCATATGTTAAAGACTGTTACAAACGTGATTCTACCTTTGTGGGTAGTTTTTAATTATGTTTTTTGAATAAATGTACTAAAGGATAATGCACAAGGCTGGTGCTGTTTTTTTATTTGACTACTAGGATATCCCTATAATGGAGGGCAGCAAGGCCGACAGCTATTGTCCATTCTGAACATTGAACTGCCTAGCCAACACACCCGTGCACAAGAGTATTTGTTTTTGTTGTACATAAGGCAATACAGCCAGTCCTCCTGTACTGGGCCCAGGCCGGATCAGTTCAAAAGGGGGGCCCAGTCACCTGCTGAGCAGGAGGGCCGACTGAACTGTCTTATTGCAGACACCAATCCTCTTCTGCCTTCCCCTGCAACTCTGCCAGCTTCTCCCTCTGGCTGCACTGCAGGGGGATTGGTTCCAGCACATGCACCCCTTCCATCTGCTTTCCAGGCCCCCCTGTGTGCCCCTTACCCCCCCCCCCCCCACAACACTGCTGGCTTCCCTCCTCTCCTCTCCTGCCGGCAGCTGCTGCAGGCACACAGAGGGATGTTTCAGGATGGAGAGTGGGGAAAGGGGCTGGTAAATATATAATTCATTGGCCCCTTCCTTTCCTGAATGAACACAGTGAGTGATCGGTACCAATCACTCCCATGTCCATTCATCGCTGAAGCATAGAAAACTGTGTTTACAATGCTTCAGTTTGTGAATGAGCAAGAAGCTTCAGAGCGCTTCCAATTCATTCATCTTTGCAACTGAGGCTGCAAAGAAAGCAACTGATAAAAGCTATGTCCTCAGTCACTTTCAGCTGGGGGGAGGGGGGGGTTGGGCTTCGGGTAGGCTGTATGGGGCCCTGTGATATCACAACACTAACTGTGTTGATGGGAGAATTGAGAAAGTGTATTTCCTGCAACCTGTGGTTGCAGAAAATAAAATAACTCCGTCTATGGCCGGCCTTAGGAGGCAGGAAAAGAGGGCTGTCACCCTTTAGAAGGAAACCCCTTCATGGCAGAATCACTGGGGATGATTTTGATGAAAGCTGAAAATTTGAAAAGACTGAAAATGACTTTTGAAATGGCATTTACATGTTATGGCGTAGATGAGATTCTAGATTCTATGGACCTGTGACGGGGGATTCTTTCTATGGGAAAGGCGCAATGTCTGTCGCAGACGGAGAACACACAATAGTGAATAGCTGTGTGATTTCACCCAGGAACATTCCTGCTGTCACAGGGAGAGCCCACACTCCGTCTGCCCACTCCGAACATGACAAACAAGCCTTACTGTGCTGCCAATGTCATATGACTCTTCCATCGCATTTGTTTTATTAGGGAAAAATATATCAGGAAAAAAGAAATGTGACACATCGTAATTCTACAGAATACATTGGTAACATTGTAATTCTACCTACAGAATGCATTGGTAACATTGTAATTCTAGACATTGCATTGGTAACATTGTAATACTACATAGTGCATTGGTAACTTTGTAATTCCACAGAATGCATTTGTAGAATTGTAATTCTAGACAGTACATTGGTAACATTGTAATTATGCATAGTGCATTGGTAACATTGTAATTCTACATAGTAAAATGGTAACATTGTAATTCTACCTACATAGTGCATTGGCAACATTGTAATTGTACATAGTGCATTGACAACATTGTAATTCTGCATAGTGCATTGGCAACATCGTAACTCTGCATAGTGCATTGGTAACATTGTAATTCTACATTGTGCATTGGTAACATTGTAATTATACATAGTGCATTGGCAACATTGTAACTCTGCATAGTGCATTGGTAACAATGTAACTCTGCATAGTGCATTGGTAACATTGTAATTATACATAGTGCATTGGCAACATTGTAACTCTGCATAGTGCATTGGTAACATTGTAATTCTGCATTATAAAATGGTAACATTGTAATTCTACTTTGTGCATTGGTAACATTGTAATTGTACATAGTGCATTGGCAACATTGTAACTCTGCATAGTGCATTGGTAACATTGTAATTGTACATAGTGCATTGCAAACGCAAACACACAATATGAAAACGGTGGTCAAACGACACATGTGAGGTATTGCCGCAATCGGTATAGCTAAAGCAATAATTCTATCCCCAGACCTCCTCTGTAACCTAAAACATGCAACCTGTAGAATTTTAAAAGTCGCCTATGGAGATTTATAAGGGTAAAAGTTTGTCGCCATTCCACGGGCGGGCGTATTTTTGAAGCGTGACATGTTGGGTATCAATTTACTAGGCGTAACATTATCTTTCACAATATAAAAAAAATTGGGCTAACTTTACTGCTGTCTTATTTTTTAATTCAAAAAAGTGTATTTTTTCCAAAAAAAATAAGTGTGATTTAATTATGCTAAATAAAGTTGTTTGCAGCATGCATTGATTGAGTGGAGTACCATATACAGGTCCTTCTCAAAAAATTAGCATATTGTGATAAAGTTCATTATTTTCTGTAATGTACTGATAAACATTAGACTTTCATATATTTTTGATTCATTACACACAACTGAAGTAGTTCAAGCCTTTTCTTGTTTTAATATTGATGATTTTGGCATACAGCTCATGAAAACCCCAAATTCCTATCTCAAAAAATTAGCATATCATGAAAAGGTTCTCTAAACGAGCTATTAACCTAATCATCTGAATCAACTAATTAACTCTAAACACCTGCAAAAGATTCCTGAGGCTTTTAAAAACTCCCAGCCTGGTTCATTACTCAAAACCGCAATCATGGGTAAGACTGCCGACCTGACTGCTGTCCAGAAGGCCATCATTGACACCCTTAAGCAAGAGGGTAAGACACAGAAAGAAATTTCTGAACAAATAGGCTGTTCCCAGAGTGCTGTATCAAGGCACCTCAGTGGGAAGTCTGTGGGAAGGAAAAAGTGTGGCAGAAAACGCTGCACAATGAGAAGAGGTGACCGGACCCTGAGGAAGATTGTGGAGAAGGACCGATTCCAGACCTTGGAGGACCTGCGGAAGCAGTGGACTGAGTCTGGAGTAGAAACATCCAGAGCCACCGTGAACAGGCGTGTGCAGGAAATGGGCTACAGGTGCTGCATTCCCCAGGTCAAGACACTTTTGAACCAGAAACAGCGGCAGAAGCGCCTGACCTGGGCTACAGAGAAGCAGCACTGGACTGTTGCTCAGTGGTCCAAAGTACTTTTTTCGGATGAAAGCAAATTTTGCATGTCATTCGGAAATCAAGGTGCCAGAGTCTGGAGGAAGACTGGGGAGAGGGAAATGCCAAAATGCCTGAAGTCCAGTGTCAAGTACCCACAGTCAGTGATGGTCTGGGGTGCCATGTCAGCTGCTGGTGTTGGTCCACTGTGTTTTATCAAGGGCAGGGTCAATGCAGCTAGCTATCAGGAGATTTTGGAGCACTTCATGCTTCCATCTGCTGAAAAGCTTTGTGGAGATGAAGATTTCATTTTCAGTACGACCTGGCACCTGCTCACAGTGCCAAAACCACTGGTAAATGGTTTACTGGCCATGGTATTACTGTGCTCAATTGGCCTGCCAACTCTCCTGACCTGAACCCCATAGAGAATCTGTGGGATATTGGGAAGAGAAAGTTGAGAGACGCAAGACCCAACACTCTGGATGAGCTTAAGGCCGCTATCGAAGCATCCTGGGCCTCCATAACACCTCAGCAGTGCCACAGGCTGATTGCCTCCATGCCACGCCGCATTGAAGCAGTCATTTCTGCAAAAGGATTCCCGACCAAGTATTGAGTGCATAACTGAACATAATTATTTGAAGGTTGACTTTTTTTGTATTAAAAACACTTTTCTTTTATTGGTCGGATGAAATATGCTAATTTTTTGAGATAGGAATTTTGGGTTTTCATGAGCTGTATGCCAAAATCATCAATATTAAAACAAGAAAAGGCTTGAACTACTTCAGTTGTGTGCAATGAATCTAAAATATATGAAAGTCTAATGTTTATCAGTACATTACAGAAAATAATGAACTTTATCACAATATGCTAATTTTTTGAGAAGGACCTGTAGTGGAAGGCTAGCTCACCCTTTATGTATTTTTTCCCCCCTCTTTAGTAGTGTATGGAGGAGGTTGAGGTCAAAACTGGGTGTTTTAACCTCTGTTTATTCATTCGTAGCCTTACCATTGACTCCCTTCTTTCTGATGAAATAAATTATATAATGGACAACTGGTACCTTACTGGATCCCTGGACAGGTAAGTGTCCTTATATTAAAAGATTTAGTCTACAGTAATTCCCAGAGTTCAGCTTTAAAGGCAATAATAGGCTAATTAAATGTTGGTTATTGTAAATAAGCTTGGCTTAGGGGATGCCTGTCAAATTTCTAAGATTCCTGCTCGCAGAACTTCTGGAATGTGTTTTCACCGCACTGATTTTTCCCAGATGTTGCAATACAGTGACCTGGTCCGCCATGACTAGAAAAGGACTTCTCCGCTCCACTGGTTGCGTCACTCGGCTTTGAACTTATGTAAGTTGCAAGACAAACCTTCAAGGGAAATTCCACCTTTCCACCTCCTACCCTGTTTAACAATACAGACATGCCTGAACTGCCACGCTGTAATACTATTTAAATGAAACTATCACAAGCATATTAAACACCAATAACCCATTTGTTATGTAGCACCCTCTTAGGTAGGTGCTAGAGAGAGTCTAGTTTTGGGGTTTCCCTGACTAACAGAGGGACTGCCAGGTAAATTTAGGTGCTCTCTGCCTACCGGGGCTCAGATGCTGCTCATGTTGTTTGCCTGTTTCACACTGGTCCAATAGGATGGAGCGTATTGGACAGTGGGAGGGAACCTGATAAATGGGAGCATAGGCGTAGTTACAGCCCTGTTCATTGGCAGAGGAAGGGGCATCAAGGCATGCTGGGTGACTGTATATATGCCTAGAGCACATGTGCTCGGGGTCTTCGGCCAGAGAGCAGGGTTCCCGGATGAAGAGGGTTGCTGCCCTTCCTCTGTATTGGCTGCCATGCGGCCTCAGGTGGTCAACCTGAGGGCCGGAGCTGCAGAAGCTGCAACCCAGATGTCCTGTAGAGCTGAGTAGGAGGGTGACGCATCTAGAAGGATCTGTACCTGGCTACTGTGAGTACAGATCTGCGTCTAGGGGCCTGTTCTGTGAGGAACATCCCTTCCGGCTCATTTGAAATTGTTACTAACGTTTTTAAAAGTTTTTGTTTTCAGGGTGTCCCACCACTTTAAATAAAAAAAATAAATAAAAAAAATATGAATCTGATGTGTTTGGCCTCCAAATGAAAGACTGGCCTTGTATTATAGCGTACCACAGAACATGTATAGCAGGTTCTTCCAGGTAGCTGAATGGGACTTTAGATTCAGAGATTAGATTCAGGACTTTAGAGAGAGAAAGTCTGAAAGCAAACAGCTTCTGCTGTGCTGCCCCTTTAAAAAAATCTATAATGTCGTCTGACTTTGGTGGCAAGGAATACACCCTATATTAGTGGAATTATGGGCAAAAAAGCATGAACACAGCAAAGTTTATTTTTTTGAGCCCCTTTCCCATGACATTTTTTGAATATGTTCAGGTGTTTTTAACTAGCCCTGCAGGAAATGTCATTCTTAAATGTGTGCGCTGTAATATGTTCACTATTGTATGTCGGTCTTATGGCAGCACCATCTTGAATTTAAACGCATTGGCGAGTGCTTCCCAAACATGTTTTTGTATGTTGTAACAAACCCTGACCAGTTTTTTTTGGGTTAGAGCACCCCTCCCCCTCTTCATTACCTCTTATTTAGTGGCCACCAGTATATAGGAGGAATCCCTTCAGTTCTCCCACATAGAGGAGTTTGGCTCCCATGGATGAGACGCAGGATCTTTCATTCTATTACTAGGGTAGGACCCACTAATTCGGGGTACTTTGTCACAGTAAGTGGGCTTAGCACTATATAACCATATAGTGTGACCAAACCCCCGTATTTTTGGAATATGTTCAGGTGTTTTTAACTAGCCCTGCAGGAAATGTGTCAGGGAAATACCGTACTCCGGCGCCGGGTTCCAAGAATGCGCACGGGCGGTAGAGCGGCTCGGCAAACAGTACAGGTACGCGGGGCAGCGGGTGCGCATGCGCGGGTTCACGGCGCTTGGGTATCTGCTGCAGCTTATCCAGTGCAGCTCACCGCTATGTGCGGCGCTGACAGAAGACGAGTGCGCATGCGCACTCGTCTGGTTACCCCACCTGACCATTTACCTGGCCTATAAAAGGCCTTCTCTTTCCCTTCACTAATCGCTGGTTTGTTGTCTCTACTTCCTGAGTTCCTGGCTCCAGTCCTTGTATCCTGTACCTTGTATCCTGTACCTGCCGGATTACCTGTGCCTGACCCGGAACCCTCCTGACTACCGCTGCTGTTACCTGTGTTTGACCCCTGGCTTGCTTTTTGGATATCCTTCTGCCTGATCATCTGTGCTTGACCCTCGGCCTGCTTACTGGACATTCTCTGAGTTACTTACCTGTGTTTGACCCCTGGCTTGCCTCTTGGATATCCTTCTGCCTGATCATCTGTGCTTGACCCTCGGCCTGCTTACTGGACATTCTCTGAGTTACTTACCTGTGTTTGACCCCTGGCTTGCCTCTTGGATATCCTTCTGCCTGATCATCTGTGCTTGACCCTCGGCCTGCTTACTGGACATTCTCCGAGTTACTTACCTGTGTTTGACCCCTGGCTTGCCTTCTGAACACTCTCTTGTTGCTACTGGTGTTTGACCCTCTGGCTTGCCTTCTGGATACACTTTGGTCAACCTACCTGTGCTTGACCCTCGGCCTGGCTTCCTGGACTTCCAGTTCACGTATGCACCTCAGGATCTCCCTCCAGTGTGTGTTCCGGTATCTCTACAGCCTCTGCCTCATCATGGTCCTGCCAGGTGTCTACTTCCAGTGCAGCTTCAGCCTCACCTGGTCTATGTCGCTACTGCACACCACCTGCAACCCACCTGCTGGCAACCTGTGCATCTTTGTGCCCGGTGTCCTCTGTACCCATTCCAGAGGCATCGTGCACCTAGTCGCAAGGGGAGCAGCTCTCAGCATTTCGGCCCGGGTGAGTACCTGTGACAAAATGTCATTCTTGAATGTGTGCACTGTAATATGTTTGCTATTGTATGTCGGTCTTATGGCAGCACCATCTTGAATTTAAACGCATTGGTGAGTGCTTCCCAAATATGTTTTTGTTTTTTTGTTTCCCGTGACATAGTCTTATTACATGTTGATCCTGCCAGTAGATTTGTTATTGCTTTATTCGTCAGGGTCGTTTTAAATGGACTCCAGTAAACAAAATAAAATGGAAGCGCTGCTCAAACCTGCCTGCCAGCTCACTATATAGTTGTAGTCCTTGTAACCCAAGAAGTCAAACAAACAAAGGGGGTTTTGCTGATTACATCAATGCACTATAGAGCCAGTGACTGTTAGCATGCATAATTTACTCCCGCTGCCTCAAGCACCACGACTAACTCGACAGGCAGACTTCTTCTGCTCCAAGCAGATGCACAGTCATCAAACTTTTGGCCGAATCACTCAGCTGCTCCCAACACACCCACCCGGCACCCGAGGCCTGAGCATGGGGGAAAGAGAAAGATCACTTGGCCCTCTCCAAATATTTATATTCTCCTCCAGAATGCACCAGTGGCCATAAACCCCTACTGGTTATATAGGGGAAGTATGAATATTTATAAGTCAGTTTTACTGAAGTTTCTCATACTAATACCAGAGGTACCAGTGACACCTACTGGCAGAAGGAAGAAACCACAGCTCCACTGAATTTAGAGCAGGGGTCTCAAACTGGGGGCCCTCCAGCTGTTGCGAAACTACCATAATGCCTCTCTGCCTGTGGGAGTGATACTTGTAACTGTTAGCCTTGCAATGCCTCATGGGACTTGTAGTTTCACAACAGCTCGAGGGCCACCAGTTTAAGACCCCTGATTTAGAGGAAAACCCAAATGAACAAGTAGAGTAGAGTGTAAACCAGGTGGAACTAAATTTGACTAGTAGTCCCTGTTAAGGACAGGGTGGCTAGAATTGTTTTGGGTTATTTCTTTCACCATGGCCAGTCACTGAGGTTTGTATGCCAGTGATGTGGGCTGGCTTTGTCTGGAAAGGATGCAGTGGTGGAAGCCCCTTGCCCCTTGCAGAGAGGTTCTTTTGCCTTCCAGGCTCTTTGCCTGGGGGAGGGGGCCAAAGGCGAGAAAAGGTGTTTGTTTCCTAGCTACCCATCTAGAGCTGTGGTTCCTAACAGTTTTTCACTTGGGTACCCATTTTCAGCCCATTTCCAAAAACTGTCCTATTCCCATGGGAATAGGACAGGGTCACAGTAGATGGTGGAGCCAAAATGTATTTAGTGGATTTGACATGCACCAAAATTGTTTTCTAGGATCTGGGGGTGCTCTGGGGTTATGTACTTCTGTGGGTTAAAGGGTTAGACATCTCTCCATGATGTGTGTCTGCGCCATGGAGGATTTAGATGGGGCATAGGTACAGCCTGGTGGGTTGCCTGTATGGTGCAGTTCAGGGAGTGTTGCAGCAGGGCCTTCAGGACTCTGAACCCTTGACTCAGGATTCCTCTTGACCCAGGCCTTTGGAGTAGTCCTCTGGACTCAGGACACCAGACTCTGGATTTAGGACCTTGGACTCAAGACTTTGGAGTCCTCTGGACTTCTCTGAATTCAGGACCCTGGTCTCAAGACTCTGGAGTCCTCCGGACTTCTCTGGACTCAGGACTTTGGATTCAGGATCCTGGACTCCTCTGGACTCAAGACTCAGGACTCCTCTGAACTTTTCTAGACTCAGGAGCCTAGACTCAGGACTTGGAACCCAACAACCAGCACTCACAGACCTTATCTATGCCTCTGTTACCTTATTTGAGGCAGCACCACTCCTAAGGCAAGAGGAGGGCATATTTCTCCTCCAAGGACTGACTGCCAGCAACTGGAATTTTAAACTTAGTGTTGGAAAACATGACCATGAAATGACTCCACAGATGTGCTGTACATGGTATAGCCGCTGATTCCTCTATGATTCCTCATGACCGCATCCTATATTTTAGAATATGGACCAATGACCTGGATCCCCACTGTGGACAATTGACCTAAATCCACACTGCCATCGCCTTTATCCCCCGTTATCAAATGTTTTTAAGTATCTCTAAGCGCATTCCCTAGGTTAGGAAACGAACGTCTAAATCGGGGGGGGGTCTCCAAACTTTCTAAACAAAGGGCCAGTTTACTGTTCTTCAGAATTTAGGGGGACAGACTGTGGCCAGTGGCAGTAGAAAATACTCATTGGTTTTAGTGGAAGGAATATTGCCCTATTGTTGGTATCAGTGGGAGGAATAGCACCCAATTATTGGTGTCTGTGGGAGGAATAGTGCTTCACCACTGGTGCCCCATCAATAGTGTCAGTAGTGGGTGGAATAGTGCCCCAAGGGCAAGCAAAGGGCCACATCCGGCCCCAGGGTGGCCGTTTGGAGACCACTGGTCTAGAGTGTCTCAAATTGGCCTGTGAGAGAGGTCTGAAGAGTCCTATCCTGGTCTGTTGTAGAGGCTGAAAATATTTAAAGGTAGGCACATATCTGGGCCTACAGAGTTCACATGTGGCCAAGGAATAAGGAGTCCTATAGCTGTCCTGTTGCAGAGTTCAAAAGATACTAAAGCGTGGAGACATTTATGCGGTTAATTTTGAGTATCCTGTACCCCTAACATTTAAGACAATAAATTGCAAGAAAAGAACTAAAGGGTCTTAAGCCTGTCTGTTTGCCCACGTTGGTGGGTTGGTGAATGCTTGGGTGCAGCTAAAGATCAGGATATCAGCATGAAAAGCAAGAGAGTCCATTAAAATCGACAAACTCCTCCTTCATTGCTGCACAAAAATAAAGTTTTTTTTGCTATAGTGGTCCTTTAAATGGTTATTGATAATGATTACTGATTAATAAGTCTGTGGATCAGGTCTGGCTGGACTGAAAATAGATCTTATATAAGGTAAATGGAGCTTTTCTTAGTGGTCATTATTTGAGGTTAACAATCACATTCCCTACAAAAGATTTGTAATGGCATTTACAAAAGAGACAGTCATCAAAAATAGAACTGACAGCAAGTAAAAACACAATTTCTGTAAAAAGTAATTTCTTTTAGTTCAATTTTACATTAATAACACAGAATGTGAACTTACTGAAAATAGACTGTAGCTTAACCAAATCATACGCAATCCTGTTTTTATTAGAACATGATTCACTGTATACCCAATTATGACGCTACTATTGATGGCATACACAGTAGCTACTTGAGGGGACTTGCAGTTGGTTAGTAATGGCACCAAAGCACATGTCCCTGCCACCATTCTTCTCCTGAAAAGTGCCCCTCCTGCTTGAGGCTTTAACCCATGGCAGAGGCCTCCTCACAACATTCCTGGCCATTAACCTTTATATCCCCAAAGGAAGGAATGTCCACACAAAGTTAAGGTTGCTGCACTTTACTGTTGGAAGTTGGCACGGACAGTCACATCACATCGACATACTATCTTGGGTTGCTTGACAGTTTATTTAGTGGACGGTCAGCAGTAGTCACATGCGAAAGCATCATGCAGCACTTGTAGTAAGCCATGTTCCCTTAAATAGTCTCTCTCCACCCAGGGTCTTTAGTATTCACTGAAATGGGATCTCTGCAGTCACCTCCTCCATGGGTACACCACTCCTGGGACCCTTCAGGGGGGGATCGCTTCACTCCAGGGAACTCTTGGCCTGGGCTAAAAGGCCTTTTGCAACCCGTCCTAGCCCCCCCCCTCCATAAGGGTCAGGAAGTCTAGAGTGGACTCTTCTGAGTGAAGGTCTACCTCTCCCTGGCCTCCAGCCCTGATCAGGGCCTCCACTTGATGGCTACATATGCATTGGTGTGAGGTTGTCTGGCTCCCATACCCCAACTGCTCTAGGGCTCCTTCCAAACTGGATTATATGTGGGGACTGATTCACCCATGACATCACTACAGGAGGTCTCTAACTAAAAGGGGCCTAGCACCTGATGATGACCATGTGTCTTCTACAACCAGACACTATTCTGAAGCAGAGCCACCTAGTGGCAGACTAGCTAACGTCACCTTACATACTCACATTCATTCTGAAAATTATTTTTCAATCAGCATTAAAGTCTATTTCCTGGTTAAATATTTATTTTTGGAAAATGCCCCCCAGGTGTTATTTAAATAAAATAAAAAAACAGCTCAGGCTGCAATACCCACCTTAATCTGGAGCGGTCAGTACATTTTCTCTGCCACAAGATGTCCTCCGGACTCTACTGTGAAAGCAGATTGTCATGGTCTTGACCCCTGAGGGGGCATCACTGCAGCGCCCTTCAATGACACAGCGGGTGACATCTATATTGACCACCCAACCCGGACAAGAGGCAAAGCTAAAGAGGACCCTGCAGCATCGCATGACCAACCATAAATATTTTGAAAAGATCATTATTAAAACAAAAAAAGCAAAAAAATTCAGGCAGTAGGGGCACATGGGGGAAGGGGGCATTTAAGCCTATCCATCCTTTATCTGTTACTTGCAGAAGGCCTCGTCCTCATCTAATGTAAATCCAAACATTTATGCCCCGTACACACGATCGGAAATTCTGTTTTTTTCCGACGGATTTTGTCCGACACTGGTGTTGCATACACATGGTCTGACAAAGTTGTCGGAAAATCCGATCATTCTGAACGTGGTGACGTTCGTTGCTTACGATGGAACTACGTAGAGGCTAGTAGCCAATAGCTTTGGTCTCGTAATTTGATCTGAGCATGCGTGGCACTTTGTCTGTTGGAATTCTCTACACACGATCTGAAAAAGTCAGATCGGACTTTGTTGTCGGAAAAAAATTTGAGAGCAGGATTTCAAATTTTTTTTTTTTTTCCGACGGAAAAAGTCTGATGGAGCCCACACACGGTCGGATTTTCCGACAACACGGTCCGATATGACATTTTCCGTCGGAAATTCCGACCGTGTGTATGGGGCATTAAGGGTGTATTTATAAAAACATCTGCACATGCAATTCGCTCAGCTGAATGTTTTTCATTGATTTAAAATGGGTAATACCGCATTTGGCCTCTAGATAGCACTAAGTATCATAGGAATTCCCCACAATACTTAGCGCCATCTAGTGGCCAAATGCTGTATTTTCCATTTTAATCAGCACAGAAAATCGCCTGATAACATTTGCCTTTTGCCCCATTTACACAGAACAAAAGTTTGTGCACTTTCCCTTGACAAATTGCTAGGCAAATCGTTTTTTTGCTGCTGCTCCTGTCTCCCTAAAATGTTCTCTGACATTTTTGAACAGCGTGCACCTGTTTTAATGCTATTTTACCGCCGCCAAGCCTTAGCGAGTTTTGTATGAACCTGGCGCGTCTCCAGTTTAGTTATCGGCATCCTTTCAGGAAAAAAAAGGAACATAGTGAGCCGAGAGATATTTTTAAACTCTGCAATCAAATGCTGATCACAATAATATACAGTTGGAAAAAGTGGTTCGCTCTCAGTTCCCTTGGCAACAGAAATATATTCTTCTGATTAGTGAATGGAATTTTATTGTATTAAAGTCTCCCTAACAAAAGACGCTGAGGCTGTAAGGCTACAGTGTGACCGTGTAGATAATGGAGACCAGAGGTCAGAAGGGAGATTGTAATTGTAGTCTTGGGTAAGATAATGATTTTAACATTTAACATATTTGATCAGACACATGCTTTCACCTATGTACAAAAGTGTTATATCACCAGTGTATAGATTGCATTCATATTTTTGCCACCCAAATGCATTATTTAAACATTTTCTACATTTGCCATGTAGTTGCCCATCCCATTAATTTGTTCAGATCTTTTTGCAAGATCTGATGTGATGTGGGGACCTCTGATGGAAAGGGGGATTCTGATATGATGGGGTCCCCTGATATGAAGGAGGGGCACTGATGTAATGGGAGGGGCTCTAATGTGAAGGGGGGACTCTGATATGATGGAAGGCCTCTGAAAAAATGTTACCAGGGTGTAGGATGTCTAGCTTACTCCCTAAAACACCAACTCACCTACATCACCTTGATACTGCCATTCAAATAGTACACAGTGGTTGCCCCAGATGGTTTGATCTGACCTCGAGCCACCTGATGGGTCTCCCTGGGAAGCCTTTTAGTAAATTTCGATCTTAAGTTGGCCATAAATGTTAACCTAACCCCATCTGTGCCAAGCAGCATGTTGCCCACGGCCGGAGTTCTGTCAAAAACTGTCCGGCCATCGGATAGTGTCCGCCCCGTACTGCGCAGGCGCAGTATGGAGGACAAGGAAACTCTGAAAGTCTCTGAAGAAGAACGGCGCCTGCGCACTGAGTCCAGGTGCAAGCCCCACCATCCAAGTGGACATACGCAAGCACATAGTAACAGGGCCCCTCGCAGGCTCGCTTCGTTCGCCACGCTTCGCTGGCCACGCTTCGGGCATGGCCTAGCTTCGCTCGGCTCTTTTAAATTCTAACTCTATGTCCACTTGGATGGTGGGGCTTGAAACCTGGACTCACTGCGCAGGCGCCGTTCATTTTCGGGAAACCTTTGGCTTCTCCTTGTCGTCTCCTTGCGCAAGCGCAGTACAGGGCGGACAGTATTCGACACATCACTGGGACAAGGGGTGGGCAGGAGGGACGGCTGCCCTGGGCGCAATGGTTTATTGCAGGGATGGGGATCCCTGTGCCATTTACTTCTGTTACAAGGTTGACAGAAGTAGTAACAGCGACATGACTGCTAACCCTAACCCTAAGGAAAGGCATCTTTGCCCTGGGCGCTGGATGACCTTGTTTCGCCACTGATGGTGCCAACTATTGTATTCTGACAGCCGCGGTTGTCAAAAAAAAAACCAAAAGTGCCTGCATCTGATTGAATGCATATGCTGTTCAGCCCAGAATTTTATGACTTTTATTGAGCCGGGTAGTGCTGACAGGGCCACCCACTAAATACATTTTGGTTGATTCAGAAGGAATCATATGAAATTTGACTGCGCATGGTCAGCTTTAGAGGTCCAGTTTTGCTTTCTTTACCGGAGTGGACTGACTTGAGTCACAATCTGCAATAAATAGTCCAGTCTGCACTCCGGAACCCCTTCGGACCATATTTAGATGCCATTATGTAACAAACACACTGCGGGGCTCTAGGAGCGGCGCGCTCAGTTCTCGCCTACGCTTTTCCCTTTCAACGTTTAACTTTCAGAACATTTTTCTTTTCTTTCTTTAAACGAAACAAATAAAAGTAACACTTTGAAACACCATGGAGCTCAGATTAATCCCACATACCTAGGTCTATCGCTTTCGTACCACAATATAAAAAGCAGCAAGTGAAAAATTCTTCAATAATACAGTCTGGTGGGTTTAACGCAACAAAGTACAGAGGGAGCCGGACTCAGATGGAAAACAAATGACATTTGATAAGAAGCTCAGTGCTAATCTGGCCTGCTGAAGACCCTGTCAACAACCTCACAAACTGAAGGCTCAGAAAAATCAAGTATTTTAAATGCTTACCTGCAGCATTTTTCTTTGGCTTCTTTCACATTAGCGATACTGCTTACCGGGGTGGATCTCTTTTCAGAGGGAGGTATAGCGGTGGCTGACAGGTGTTCAGGAGGCGCTATTGCAGTGTTTACTTCTCAGTCCAGGAAATAGGTGCTAAACCGCGAGGATGGTTAAACAAAGAGGGCTTCCTCCAAAACTAAGAACAAGTTTCTAGTTCCACTTCTCAGCTAACGGTGGCTTTCATATACAGTATCTCACAAAAGTGAGTACACCCCTCACATTTTTGTAAATATTTTATTCTATCTTTTCATGTGACAACACTGAAGAAATTACACTTTGCTACTAAGTAAAGTAGTGAGTGAACAGCTTGTATAACAGTGTAAATTTGCTGTCCCCTCAAAATAACTCAACACACAGCCATTAATGTCTAAACCGCTGGCAACAAGAGTGAGTACACCCCTAAGTGAAAATGTCCAAATTGGGCCCAAAGTGTCACTATTTTGTGTGGCCACCATTATTTTCCAGCACTGCCTTAACCCTCTTGGGCATGGAGTTCACCAGAGCTTCACAGGTTGCCACTGGAGTCTTCTTCCACTCCTCCATGACAACATCACGGAGCTGGTGGATGTTGGAGACCTTGCGCTCCTCTACCTTCTGTTTGAAGATCCCCCTCAGATGATCAATAGGGTTTAGGTCTGGAGACATGCTTGGCCAGTCCATCACCTTTACCCTCATCTTCTTTAGCAAGGCAGTGGTCGTCTTTGAGGTGTGTTTGGGGTCGTTATCATGTTGGAATACTGCCCAGTCTCCAAAGGGAGGTCTTTAATGCTACCAAATCATGTCGAATTAATTTGTTATATCCTTTATAATTTCTTTCGTATTTGTTGAAATTCGTTATTTTTTGCACATGTCTAGTCTCCATTGTGTTTTTAAACTTCCTTTAGTTTGAATGTTCTCCCTTTGTCTGCGGGGGTTTCCTCCCACTCTACAAAGACATGCTGGTAGGTTAATTTGTTTATCTTTAAATTTGCCCTAGTATGTGTATGTATGAATGTGAGTTAGGGACCTTAGATTGTAAGCTCCTTGAGGGCAGGGACTGATGCGAATGTACCATATATATGTAAAGCGCTGTGTAAACTGATGGTTCTATGTAAGTACCTGTAATAAAAATAATTGCTTTATGTATGTATATATATATATATATATATATATATATTGTGATGCTGAGACCTGTGGGTCCATCTTTTAAAGTTGTTACACCAATAAAAGCTTTGTAATCTTTTATATACATATTTCTTATTGGTTAATTCGGGGTCTCCCCCCCCAAAAAAAATCCTTGTTTGCAACTCAGGAGACGACATTCTAGGAGTCTCTTGGGTTTTACTCGGCACAAGTGGACAACAAAAAGAAGATGCCGGCCACAGGATCCAAAAATTGCATTGTGTGGTAGCCAGAACTAGCCAAGTATGGAGCTGGGGAGATACAGAGCAGGTTAGATGAGCTCAATGGGGAGCAGACAAATAGGGAACTTTAAAAAAACTGTGTTTGGAAGCTTCCCTACCCTTTAAGGACTTTGAGAAAGCTGCTGGAAACTTGTTTAACACCTCATAACACTGTTACTAAAATTATATCAGTATTTGCTGTTTCCACAGGTTACGAATGGTGTGATGTTTTATCTCATCCCGATTTGCTCATCTGTGCAGGGACCAGTGACTGGCACTGAGCACTCTGATAAGAGCTATCACGGTTTCTAGGCTGGACTGTTCAAATATTGTACAGGGGACGGTTACTGGAAGTTTGGGTAAACAGAAAATGAATATAATCCAATGTGATATCAATGGCGAACACCCATAAAGGCCATAAGCATGACTTGGTGTTAAAAGTTAATTGGTCATAGAGAAAACAAAGTCAAGGAGACTGAAGCAATGCTGAATCAGAGCAGTTTTCACGACATTATAGCATAGCATTCTCAACCAAGGTTTCATGGAAATCTAGAGTTACACCAGAGCAACCTTTCTCAACTTTTTAACCCCAGTCTAAAAGTCTTTAAATAATTTTCAGGTCTCAGGGAACCCCTTCTAAAACCAGTACATTGTTGGGTCAATGGAAAAAATTCCCCTTACGTTGGTGACCATTGTGAAGAGTGTCCCCTTATGGTGGTGGTCAGAATGCCATCCCTACAGACAGCTAAAAAGGTCATTGGTGTCATACAGCTGGCTTTGCCAAGTGGTGTTGGACTGGAACTATACATCAAATGGGAGGTCAATCAGCCACAACTTAAGAAACCTCTGGAGGAACCCCATGTTTTCACAGAACCCTGGTTCAGAATGTATTTTCCAGAGGCTGCTTGGAGTTCCTTGAGCTGTGGCTGCTTGACCTCCCAGTTGAGAGTGCATCTCTATTTCCATTGGGAACACCACTTGCCAGAATGTAGGAGGCATTTTTCCCAATGACCCCCAATGAATTGGATTTAGCAGGGGTTCCCCGAGACCTAAAGATTATTTCAGAGATTCCTCTGGGGTTAAAAGGTTGAGAAAGTCTACTATGGAATCTTTCTGCATTGTAATGCATGCTGAACTGTGTTGAACCCACATATTGTGTGTATCATAGAAATGGTGTGGGTAGGCATTGACTGCACCACATCCCTGAGAATATGTATATTTAACCCAGAAAGAAAAAAAGTGTGTAACTTTAGAGGGGCTATCAAACCTCAGGAATCGATAACAGACACTGATATTCCTAAAAAAATAATAAAAAATTGTTTTTTAGGACTACCACTTTAATATCGCTCAGATGTTGTATGATTAGGGCGAGGGGGTTTAGTTATCATCCAGCTGAGTCAATATCTAGCTGAGTCAATCACTGTGTCACGTTCAATGAGCAGGTCACTACAGTTTTCATGGCTTCCTCCCACTGATCCCCTGTAAGCTGGCCAATGTCCCTCTCTCACTCCTCCTGCACTCTTATGCCCCGTACACATGGTCGGATATTCCGATGGAAAAAGTCAGATCGGATTATGTTGTCAGAAAATCCGATCGTGTGTGGGCTCTAGCGGGCTTTTTCCATCGGAATTTCCGCCGGAAAAAAATTGAGAGCAGGATCTCATATTTTCCGACAACAAAATCCGATCAGACTTTTTCCGATCGTGTGTCGAGAATTCCGACGGACAAAGTGCCACGCATGCTCAGATCACATTACGAGACCAAAGCTATTGGCTATTAGCCTCTACGTAGTTCCGTTGTACGCAACGAATGTCACCACGTTCGGAACGATCGGATTTTCCGACAACTTTGCCCGACCGTGTGTATGCAACACCAGTTTCGGCCAAATTTTTTGGGGAAAAAATCCGACGGATTTTGTGGTCGGAATTTCCGACCGTGTGTACGGGGGCTAAGAGGGTGCTTTTTCGAGAAAGATTGAAGTAGCATGATGTAATTGTCTAAACTTCTTTAATAAAACGAATTATTGGAAAAAAAATGTGTATATTAGTACTTGCTTTGCTTTTGGCTTCAGAATATAGGGTTCTTCAGCACTTCTCTAGGTGATTTTTGGCACTCCTTTCTTTCCTTTTATAGAGTTTTATACCTGACTCTTGGAACATACTTATACATGGGATCTCCTGTTCAGTGGTATGCTTTTCCCTTTGTGGGATATGTACATTGGGTGCCTCTGGTATTGTCTTATTTTGGAGACCTGGCTAAGTTCCTCTCTCGTTTTGATCATAGGGTCTTAAGGTGTGGTGACTTGGTCTAAGTCCCCCCTGATGCCCGTCTGACCTGCTTTGGCCGTTATACTCCTCCCCTGGTCTGGGTTTATACAACGCAACTCATTTTTAGCTTATTGGACCTTTGTAAGTAGGATTAATTTTTCTGAAATGCATATGACAATTATATTATGCCTATAAGTTAATTATATTATGCATTATAATCATATATATGGTTGTCAAATGTTTATGAATGTATATACTGTATATATATTTTTGCCACTAGCACCTTGAAAACTCCTGAAGAAGCACAATCCACGAAACATGTTGAGATGCAATATCTTTCTGCCCCTGCTCTTCAGCAATAATATGCTATGTGATTTATTTTCATATTTTTATGCAACATATATTATGAAATTGGTGGTCAATTATGATATCATTGCAGTGGGAATACACAAGGTGTTTTGTCTTGTAATATGATCATTTTATTGTATCTTAATTATATTATGCATTATAATCATTTATATGTTTTACAAATCTTTATGAATGTATAAATATACTTTTGTCACCAGCACCTTGAAGTCTCCTGAAGAAGCAGAACCCATGAAACGTGTTGAGACGCAATATCTTTCTGCGCTCGCCCTTTTTTAGCAATAATATGCTATGCGATTTATTTTTTTATATTTTTGCACAACATGTTATTATGTAATTGGTGGTCAGGTCAATTATGATATCATTGCAGGGGGGGATACACATATGGTTTTGTCTTGTGATATGATCATTTTATATGGCTATTATTATTATTATTATAATTATACAGGATCTATATCGTGCCAACAGTTTGCACAGTGCTTTGGCTATGTATGCACATTTTAGTGTTATGACTTTATTTTGTTGGTCACCTTTTTAACATACAAATCCTAATAATGTTTTTTTGAGATTTTAATGTTTGTTAGCCATTCTTGAGCTTTTATAGCACCTCGAAAGTCCTATACTTTTTTCTTTCTGTGTTTCTGTATTATACAAGTTGTGTATGAGTTTTGGGCATGCTCATATATAATGGGCACCCAATGCATATCCAAGCGGCTTTCTCTGACTGTTTAATGATAACCCATTAACTGTGTTGTGGTGCGCTGGGGGGGGGGGGGGGGGTAAAGGGTCAAGTACCTTGTAAGGTGCATGGATGTTCTTTGATATTCTATTGATATATGTTCTATTTTTATACAGCATTCATCTTTCTTCACATATATATATGTTAACATGGCCATACTGTAATTTTGCACAAGCTATTTGCACCTACAGTGATTTGAGTTCTAAATATGCAAATACATTCCCCTGCAACCCTTTTAATTACAGTAATTAGTTGTCAATGCAAAATAAATAATAATAATAGAATATATTTTTTTTAATACTGTACTTGTATCTGAAAATTACAATATTAAACAGATGAACACTGCCACCATGAAGCAGCAGTAGCCTGTGCGGTGTCATGTGGAGGCTAAAGGCTTATTTTGTCAAAGAAGCTTCAAGTCTGAGTGTGATCATTATAAGCAGGGCCACTGATAAGGCAATACAACTAGCACTCCTGTACTAGGCCCAAGTCCCATCAGTTCAAAAGGGGGACCCAGGCACCTGCTGAGTAGGAGGGCTGGTTGTACTGTCTTATTGCAGATGCCAATCCCCTCCTTTCCTGCCCCCTGCGGCACTGCCAGCTTTTCCTCCTCTTTCTCCCTCCGGCTTCACTCCCGTGAGATTGGTTCTAGCACATGCACCTCTTCGATCTGCTGTCTGGCCCCCCGTGTGCTTCTTTCCCCCACAGTGCTGCTGGCTTCCCTCCTGCCTCTCCTGCCGACAGCTGCTGCAAGCTCACAGGAAGTTCGTTTAGGATGGAGAGTGGGGGAAGGGGTCAGTAAATATATATTTTTTTGGCTCCTTCCTTTCCTGAATGAACACAGGGAGTGAATGGTACCAATTACTCATTTGTCCATTCATCACTGACGCATAGTAGTCTGAGGCTGCAGAGAAAGGGACTGATAAATCTATGTCCTCAGTCACTTCTGGCTGGGGGGGGGGGGGGGGGGTTGGGGGGGCTGTATGGGGCCTGTGATTTCTAACAGCAGCCCTGACTGGAAGCACTTTGATTGGTTCCAAATCATCAGTTTGGACCTGAGCGGTCAGTGTATCAGCTGGGATTGGGAGCCACCAGCCATGCAAAGGGTTCTCATGTGTCTCTCAAATAAAATATGTTTATTAATGTATATTTCACACTTGAAACCCTGCTGAGAAACATTAATACAGCAATGGTGGTTGGGACTGGGTTAAAGATCAACTCATTTTTATAAAGTGGAGAAACTGGCACTTTTGCCAGGTTTTTATTGTTGTCCAGGTACCCAATTGGAAGACTTTCCCTCATTCTAAGAGACAGAATGTCACAGGCACAGGAAGTTAAGAAAAATCTCCCCAATGGTGACAGTGACAGCAACAACAACACCTATGTTTTTCTTTTGATCCTATGGGTCCCTGACAATAAGATATCACTATACTGGGCTTTCTGTTGCCATCAAAACAGTGGAAGGTTTTTGAAATGTTCACGTGGGTGTGTTCCAGTATCATAAACTATAATATTTACTTACACCTCCAATCCTGCTAATTAAACATTTCCAGATAATAGGCCCTTATCAGACGTTTTTCATTATTTGATCAAAGTGCTTGACGTAAGTCAGTGTTTTTGTTTCCACTTCACAATGCAATGGCATGGCAACAAATGTCCGGACATTTTGACATTTTCGGAGCTCCTTGTCCAGATTCTCCTTGTGTTTATGGCAGACTAAAACTCGTTTGGTCTTTGTTTTAAATCCTACCTCTGGAGATTCACAAAACTCCTTCCCACACCTAGTCCCCAATTTGGGGAAAAAAAAAAACTTCTGTTGTCCTTTTCCCTCATGTTGGTGCCTCTTCTGGGTGTAGAGACCAATGATCCAGTGCTGCAGTTTGTGCCCACGCCAACCAGCCTCATGACTCCATCACACCATGCAGGGGTCTTCAAGTTACAGCCCTCCTGGTGTTAAGGAATTGCATGTCCCATGAGGTCTTTCAAGACTCTGACAGCCACAGGCATGACTCCCAGAGGCAGGAGGAGACTTGTAGTCCATCAACAACTGGAGGGTCATAGTTTTGAGACCCCTGCAAGCCTTTGAAGAACCCACCACTGGACAGTCAATAGAAAGCGTCCATTCCAGTGACGTCAGATGATGAAAGGAAACCCAGAACTGCAAGGTGTACATTACACCTTGCGTTTCCAGGTTTCCTTTCATCATCAGACATCACTGCCTGGGTGATATTTATGCTTTCCATTGACTGTCCAGTGGTGGGTTCTTCAAAGGTTTGCAGGGGTCTCCAAACTATGTCCCTCCAGCCAGGCCCTTGCGCTTGGCTCCATCACACCAGGCAGGGGTCTTTAACTTACAGCCATCCAGGTGTTGAGAAGCTGCAAGTCCCGTGAGAACACACATGCACGATAATGACACTGCAACCCAAAGCTATATATCTGTCTAGTTGGTTATGTCAGACTAACTATGAGTAAGGCCTTGATAGGCTGAAATGCGTAAGTGTTGGCTCTGTTTGGAACATGTGTACATTTTATTCATCCTCACCTGGTTGCCGACTATTTCTACACGCAAGTCCTGTGAGGCCTTTGAAGACTCTGACAGTCACAGGCATGATTCAGGCAGGAGCATTATGAAACTTGTAGTTCCTCAACAGCTGAAGGGCCATAGTTTTGAGACCCCTGAGAGCATGAGAGGAACCCACCACTGGACAGTCAATGAAAAGCATCCATATCACCCAGGTAGTGATGTGGATACCAGAAGAAGGAAAGGAGACCCAAGACCCAAGGTGTCATGTGACCCTTGGATTTAGGTACGTAAAAGTTTTTTTTAGCTTAGGGGCTTTGAGTGATTAGTCAGGGAGGGGGTAATGATGCCCATAGAGAGGTTTTATTATCTTCTTTTGAAAACTAATAATTATTTTTAACTTCAATTTTAAAAATGTTTTTGCAAGTAGTGGAACACTTCATAGGGGCAGTCCTAAAACATTGTCCTCCAAGAAGAAAGGAGTTCCCCCAATGAGACTTAACGCTAGTCTTGGATTTCCTTGCTTGGGCAACTTTTTGCACCGAAAGAAAACTGTACCCTGTTGGACATCATCCAAAAGGTAGTATTTTGGTGGCCAGAACATCAGGAGTTATGTCGCGTACACACGGTCGGAATTTCCGATGGAAACAGTCCGATGGGAGCTTTTCATTGGATTTTCCGACCTTGTGTATACCCATCGGTCTTTTTCTGCTGGAATTTCCGACGGACTTTGAAATGAGAACCTGTTCTTAATTTTTCAGACGGAAAACCTTTCTATCGGATTTTTCGATCGTGTGTATGCAATTCCGACACGCAAAATTCCGACGCATGCTTGGAAACAATTCAACGCATGCTCGGAAGCATTAAGCTTCCCTTTTATAGTGCCGTTGAACGTGTTGTATGTCGCTGTGTTATTGACCGTCGGAATTTGGTGTGACCGTGTGTAGGCAAGACAGTTTGAGCGGAATTCCGACGGGAGAACCATCAGAGCTTTTTCCGACGAGAATTCCGACCGTGTGTACGCGGCATTAGAGTGTTGGAACTGCAAGCTTTGAGTGTGGCAGAGCCTTATGTTCTCTTTTTCCAGACAGATTCATGCTTAAACCCCTTGAGCACTTTGTATGGTGGCTTCCATCTTTTATCTAACCAAGGAATGGGTGCTGCCCAAGCTTAATTGTCTTCTATTGAAAACTAATGATCAGGTTTTTTTTTTCCGCTTCAATTTTTATTTTGCAAGTAGTGGAACGCTTCATGAGGGCAGACCTAAAACTTTGTCCTTCAAGAAGAAACCAGTTCCCTTCAATAGGACTTAAAGTGTTTGTTACGTCAACATTTAATTTCCTGATATGTGTCTGCTGTACCATGTACTTGTATGAGAAAGTCTCCTGTTATCTTTGTATTGCTTCCTTTGTGTGAAATCCCTGGTGTTCCTGCAAGTCCCCCTGCTTTCCTATTAAAAACTGACCACACTAAGCAGGAGAGTACACCGTGGTGAGTTCGCTAGCTATGTTGAGAACTCGGTGTGCTCTCCTCCAATGATCAGACTTGTCCTGACATGCCCCCGCTGCACAGCCTGTCACTGGCAAGCTCAGTGTGCTGCTGCTTCTCCTCCCCCTCCAGCTCCTATGCAGCTGAGAACAGAGGGAAAAAAGGTAATTATAATGTTTTTTTTTTTTTATGTATACAAAAATGTTTTGTGTATTATTTCTATTTTAAACTGAATGGGTTGTTTTACAAGCTGATCAATTATAATCACTTTAACACTAGACTTGAATTTCCTTGCTTGAGCGCCTTTTGCATTTATAAGGAAAAAGGTGTTTTGGGACTTTAGATGAGGCAGTGACCTGGTGGAGTCTCATACCTCCATCCCTATCTATATGAGAAAAAGAAAAAAGCATGAAGCACGCGGTTAGTTAAAAGGTCAAAATTGATATATTGTGTGTATATCAGAGTCAAAATAGTAGTACACAATAGTATTTTATGTCACAGTATAATTAATCTATATACATACAGTATATAAACATATGAAACATGCCATGGTAGTACATAACAGTTGAGAGAGATTGTAGCTACACCACCTATTGGACTTCTTATTGCATATAAAAATAACTGTCATAATTTACAAAAAAGTCATATAAACATAATAAAGTTGAAAATGGACACATGATCGGTTTAAACATTGCATGTACAAAAGCTTGACGCGTTTCATGGCATTTTATCCACTCTTCAGGAGCAAGCATGTGTGTTTCTGAAAAGAAATGTATAAGTTTCTAAGTACGGTAACTGCCTTAACCACTTGCTTACTGGGCACCTAAACCCCCCTCCTGCCCAGACCAATTTTCAGCTTTTAGCGCTGTCACTCTTTTGCCTCGTACACACGGTCGGAAATTTCGACCACAAAATCCGTCAGATTTTTTCCGACGGATTTTGTCCGACACTGGTGTTGCATACACACGGTCGGACAAAGTTGTCGGAAAATCCGATCATTCTGAACGTGGTGACGTTCGTTGCGTACGACGGAACTACGTAGAGGCTAGTAGCCAATAGCTTTGGTCTCGTAATTTGATCTGAGCATGCGTGGCACTTTGTCCGTCGGAATTCTCTACACACGATCGGAAAAAGTCCGATCGGACTTTGTTGTTGGAAAATTCCGACCGCGTGTACGGGGCATTAGAATGACAATTGCGCGGTCATACAACACTGTGCCCAAATTAAATTTTTATCATTTTTTTCCCACAAATAGAGCTTTCTTTTGGTGGTATTTGATCACCTCTGGGTTTTTTATTTTTTGTTAAAAAAATTAAAAAAAGACCGAAATAAAAATAAATAAATACAAAACTTTTTTATATTTTGTTAATAAATTTTACAAACAGATAAACAGGTAATTTTTCTCCTTCATTGATGTGCGCTGATGAGGCTGCACTGATGGGCACTGATAGGCTGCACTGATGGGCACCGACAGGCTGCATTGATGGCCACTGATAAGGCGGCAGTGATGGGCAATGATGGGCACTAATGAGGCAGCACTGGTGGGCACTGATGAGGTGGCATTGGTGGGCACTGATAGGTGGCATTGGTGGGCACTGAGAGGTGGCCCTTATGGGCAGCACTGATGGGCAATAATAGGTGGCACTGATGGGTGACAGTGATGGGCACGGATTGGCACTGGTAGGTGACACTGATAGACAGCACTGCTAGGTGGCACTGATGAGGCACTGATTGGCACCCCTGGTGGGCATTGATAGGTGGCAGTTGTGGGCATTGATAGGTGGCACTGATTGCTTGCACTGTTATGTACTGGTGGGCACTGATTCGCGGCACTGTGGGCACTGATTCGTGGCGCTGTGGGCCCTGGCAGGTGACACTGGCAGGCGGTACTGGTGGACACAGATGAGGCGGCTTCACCTCTTCCTCTTTGGGACCGATGTCCCTTGAACTGAAGCCGGTGATCTTCTTTTTTTTCTCCTCGCGCTGTCAGCGCGAGAAGAAAAAAATACGATTACCGATCTTCTGTTTACATCACGTGCTCAGCTGTCATTGGCTGACAGCTGATCACGTGGTAAGGGGCTGGGATCGACCACTTACTCCGATCTGTGATCACCCGAGTCTCATTGACTCGGTGATCACAGCGCGTGCCCTGCTGGGGGGACCCGGGGAGCGTGCAAAGGGGAGGGTGTTTATTGACGGCCTCCCGGCATAGTACATCCGCGCTGTAGCCGTCATTCGGCTATAGCGCGAAACTGAAGGGGTTATTGAGTATAAATAAAAAAAAAACTTTGGCATTGACAGAAGACTGTACTCTGTGGGACATCTACCAAAAAGCTAGTAAATTTATTTTACCGGATCCATCCTAGGCCAGACTTAGATAGACATCATGCTGCCCTAAGCACAGGTCCATGATGTCCAGGTGATCTGTAGTCCTAACACACTTCCTAGGGTGACAGCCCCCCCCCGGCGTCACTGCGCGGCCCCGGCGGTGACAGGTGGAGAGAGCCGCCTACGGACAAGGAGAGGAGGAGGGAGGGGAGCACTCTGGCGCTCCAGCGCCCCCACCTCTGTGGCGCCTGGGTGCACTGCACCCCGTGCACCCCGTGACGGATCGGCCCTGATAACGCTACTCCTCCTCAGCTACAGTATTGTAAAAGAGTGTTTTCACCCTAGGACAGGAGGGGTATTACTAGCAGGAACGACAGGTGGAAATGAAGGTAACAAAATCCTGAAAAAAGAAAACAAATGCAGCCACCACATCTAAGCACCGGTAAGCTACAATATATTACAAATTCGTTTTTGAGGTTAGATACACTTTATTGTATTGACCACCAAACATGAAAAAGCAGAAAAGCTTTAATGTTTCTTGAACTGTAAAGAGTCTTGCGAATACGCACGCATCCTTTCCCCTTACGATTCTCATCCTGAATTTATGATATACAATAACAGTTGGCCAGAAAAGGAAAACTGATAACACAGACAACTGTCATCTCCAGAGCCTTTTATACACTTCATTGCATTCGGAGAAAAATTTGCTGAGAATAACATTAACTTTGAAGGGCGCTGTTCAAACTCCAATGTACGGAGTTCAAGTTGGTCGGGTCATGTACTGATTATAGCAGCTGCCTAATGGCTCTTTAACTATGTGCTGGAGATCTCTATCGAATAACATTACTACTTAGCTGTGTGTTTTGTATTCCATTACAACATATTAAAATAACACTAAACTATACCCATATTTAAAAACAAAAAAATCCATAAACATTCACTTTTTAATGGCCCTGTAATCAATTTTCATTAACCACTTTCAGACCGGACCATTTTGATGGCTTAAGACCAGACCACTTTTTGCGATTCGGCACTGCGTCGCTTTAACTGACAATTGCGCGGTCGTGCATCGTGGCTCCCAAACAAAATTGACTTCCTTTTTTCCCCACAAATAGAGCTTTCTTTTGGTGGTATTTGATCGCCCCTGCGGTTTTTATTTTTTGCGCTATAAACAAAAAAAGAGCGTCAATTTTAAAAAAAATGCATTATTTTTTACTTTTTGCTATAATAAACACCCCCCAAAAATATATAAAAAAACATTTTTTTTCCTAAGTTTAGGCCGATACGTATTCTTCTACATATTTTTGGTAAAAAAATCGCAATAAGCGATTATTGATTGGTTTGCGCAGAAGTTATAGCGTTTGCAAAATAGGGGATAGTTTTATAGCATTTTTATTAATAATTTTTTTTTTACTAGTAATGGCGGCGATCGATCAGCGATTTTTATTGTGACTGCGACATTATGGCGGACACATCTGACATTTTTGACACATTTTTGGGACCATTGTCATTTATACAGCAATCAGTGCTATTTAAATGCACTGGTTCCAGTGTAAATGACACTGGCAGTGAAGGGGTTAAGTGTTCCTAGGGGCGTGTAACTAACTGTGGGGGGGGGGCGTGGCTGTGATTTAGTGAACACTGATCTCTGCTCCAATCACAGGGAGCAGAGATCGGTGTCACTAGTTGCTAGGCAGAACGGGGAGATGCTGTTTACTTCCGCATCTCCCCGTTCAGCCATCCCGTGAGACGATCGCGGTTATCGAGTCCGCGGGACCCGCGACCAGACTCACGGGGTCCCAACCGGCGGCGCGCACGCGATGGCATGGCAGCAATCTTAAAGGGGACGTACCTGTATTCCCTTTTGCCTGTCCGTGTCATTCTGTCGACGTACATCGTCTTGCGCCGGTCGGGAACCGGTTAAAGAGATTTTCCAGCCTGGGGGTAAAAAAATTAAAGTAAGCGGTTAAAAATACTGTAGCTGCTGACTTTTAATATATGGACACTTACCTGTCCTGGAATCCAGCGATGTCGGCACCCCAGCTGATCCTCAGATTGGCAGTCGGGTGCTGCCTCCGCCATCTCCACTTAGGGAAACCGGCAGGGAAGACTTTCGGCTTTACAGACGGATCCCTACTGTGCATGCGTGAAGTGAGCTGCGCTTTATAATCGGCCCGGCGATGGTGGAAGGTGGAGGGGGGGGGGGGCGATCTTCTGAGGGACGGCACCGCGTCAAAAATAAGAACCTGTTCCCCCCTCCCCCCCTGAAAGGTGCCAAATGTGGCTCTGGAGTGGAGGAGGAAGCAAATAAGCGGAAGTTCCACTTTTTGGAACTATTACGGCAGGATTTATGACAATACTTAGAGCTATATATATTTACACTTATATTGCAGTTGTCTATGCTCTGCACAATATGTAGCTTATCCATCATTATTTTACAGCCTGCTATAGCCGGAGTTATGAGAACACTTAGCTATACATATTTATACTTACATTGCAGTGGTTTATCCTGAATACTGAGATACATTGGTGGACACACCCTTCACCCTTGAGCCATGCCTACCCCCCCCCCCCATGTGTTCCCCCGGTGGTTTGCTGTCTTCTCTAACCCTTCAGCTCCCGCGCCAGATGCATCCCGTGGCCGCCTCCTGGGAGATCACTTTTTGGAACCTCAGCTTGCGCCGATTTGTAAGTATGGGGCTCTATCGGGGGCCTGTATTTGCAAAAGGATATTCTCTGTGACATATATTTTCATTTGACTTTTTTTTAGATATACTGCATACAAAGACCTACTCCTGAAGAAGCGAGCAGTGGCTCGCGAAACGCGTCGAGTTTTTGTGATGCTTGTCTAACTCTACAATTCTATATATCTACACGTGTCATGTTTTTAAGCAATTTGTCATCATTCTACCTCAATAGCTTGGCTTTCATGTCTATGTATTTACTCAGGTTTTAATAAACCATGTTACTATGTTTAACTTTACTTTGTGGGCCCCCATGCTCGCCTCATTCAAAGTCCCATGGGCTACTTTCTCTTTGTTGCATTGTTTAGGGGTGGAGGTGTGTCATGGTTAGTATCAGACCTGTCTCTTCTTTTGTATAGTCCATATGTAGGGAGCAGGCCCGAGACAAGAGGTGGGCGAGAGGGTAAGTTGCTCTGGGCGCAATGGTTTACTGGAGGGATGGGGGCCCCTTCCATCTGTTCCGAGATTCACAGGAGTAGTGATAGCAGCACCGATACTAACAAGTGACGGGCTGTTGGGTGTAGGATCCCCTAAGCTTGCATGTCATGAGTGGTGGGGGGGGGGGGGGGGCGCAGTTTGGCATCTTTGCCCTGGGCGCTGGATGGCCTTATTCGAGCACTGGTGGGGAGGTGCAGCGTGGTGTGGTGGCAGTAAACACACAGAGTCTGGCTGCAGAGAACAGAACTTATATTAATATATTAATGCAGAATCCAGTAATTCACAACAAACTTAGCGTGAAAACACCCAACTGGGAACACTCATGGTCTAATCAGCAATATGTAGCAGAGCAGGTCTCATATATGCCGACGGCGTCTGTCTTGAAGCGGAGTTCTGTCTGTAAATTTTTTTTTTTTTAAAAGGACACTTACCCGTCCAGGAATCCAGTGATGTCCTCACCCGACCCGTCCCTCAGCTCTGCGCCAGCATCTTAAAGGGGGATTCCACCCTAAAGTGGAACTCCCGCTTTTCGGAACCCTCCCCCCCTCCGGTGTCACATTTGGCACCTTTCAGGGGGGGGGGGGTGCAGATACCTGTCTAAGACAGGTATCTGCACCCACTTCCGGGCATAAACTCCCACGGGAGTTTACGTCACTTCCTGTCCCGGCGCGCTGTCTGCCGGGACACACACGTGTCCCGGCAGACAGCGCTGAAGATTCTCATTGCGCCGCGCGACTCGCGCATGCGCAGTAGGGAATCGGGAAGTGAAGCCACTTCCTGATTCCCTCACCGAGAATGGCGCCGGCTACAGCAGAGAGCCAAGCGATCGATCGGCCTCTGCTGCCGACATCGCTGGACCCTGGAACAGGTAAGTGTCCATTTTTTAAAAGTCAGCAGCTGCAGTATTTGTAGCTGCTGGCTTTTAAAAAAAATGTTTTTCAGTACAGTCCCGCTTTAAGTAAGGGAATCAGGAAGTGAAGCCTTTACAGCTTCACAGCCTTTTTCCCTACTGCGCAAATGCACGAGTCGCACTGCACGTTCTGATCGGTCACTGCTGTCTTCTGGGACCTGTGTGTCTCCCAGAAGGCAGCAGGAGGGGAGGGTCCGGACGTGGCGTAGATCACCGCAAATACTGCGGCAATCTTTTGCCGGAAGTGGGAGCAAATAAGGTATCTGCTCCCCCCTGAAAGGTGTCAAATGTGAAACCGGAGGGGGGGGGGGAACCGGATAAGCCTAAATTCCATTTTTGGGTGGAACACCGCTTTAAGGGGAGGAATGCGGCCATGCCCACATTGGGAGGTTTCCAGAAAGATGGCATGTCCCTATCCTTTTCATTAGAGCTGCACGATTCTGGCCAAAATGAGAATCACAATTTTTTTGCTTAGAATAAAAAGATCACGATTCTCGCAGCGTAAAATCTTTCACATTATACAAAAAAAAATAGCTCAGCAACAATACTCAGGTGGGCCGTGGGGTTTAAATGATGCTCAATTGGTACTAAGGGGTCCAAAGTGTGCCAAGAAAATATCCCCCCCCCCACCATTACACCACCACCACCAGCCTGAACCGTTGATACAAGGCAGGATGGATCCATGGCTTTCATGTTGTTTACACCAAATTCTGACCCCACCATCTGAATGTCGCAGCATCAAGACTCATCAGACCAGGCAACGTTTTTCCAATCTTCTATTGCCCAATTTTGGTGATCCTGTGCGAATTGTAGCCTCGGTTTTCTGTTCTTAGCTGACAGGAGTGGCACCCGGTGTGGTCTTCTGCTGCTGTAGCCCATCTGCTTCAAGGTTGGATGTTTTGTGCATTCAGAGATGGTATTCTGCATACCTTGGTTGTAACGAGCGGTTATTTGAGTTACTGTTGCCTTTCTATCATCTGGAACCTATTCTCCTCTGACCTCTAACATCAACAAGGCATTTTCCTACACACAACTGCCGCTCACTGGAAATGTTCTCTTTTTCGGACCAGATAGATGGTTGTGTGTGAAAATCCCAGTAGATCAGCAGTTTTGGAAATACTCAGATCAGCCCGTCTGGCACCAACAAACATACCACGTTCAAAGTCACTTAAATCCCCTTTCTTCCCCATTCTGATGCTCGGTTTGAACTTCAGCAAGTCGCCTTTGCCACGTCTAGATGCCTAAATGCATTGAGTTGCTGCCATGTGATTGGCTGATTAGCAATTTGTGTTACCAAGCAATTGAACAGGTGTACCTAATAATAAAGTGGCCACTGAGTGTAAATCCACTTTGTATGAACACCATGCCTTTGCACACTCGGATCTTACCTTATAAAAGCAGGAGTGACATCATCACTGTGCTGTACATAGCCTGTGCAGAGAGCTGAGCTGTGGGAGGTGCCCAACAGGCTCCACCCACCACAGGCTGCCTGCAGAAAACTACAGTAGGGGGCGGAGACAAGACCAGTCTCCCTGCACAAGGACAGAGAGAGCAGAGCTGTGGGAGGGGCACATCAGGCCCCACCCACTACAGGCTGCCTGAAGAAACGTACAGGAGGGGGCGGAGAGAAGACCAGCCACCCTGCACAAGGAGAGAGAGAGCAGAGCTGTGGGAGGGGCACATCAGGCCCCACCCACTACAGGCTGCCTGAAGAAACGTACAGGAGGGGGCGGAGAGAAGACCAGCCACCCTGCACAAGGAGAGAGAGCAGAGCTGTGGGAGGGGCACAGCAGGCCCCACCCACTACAGGCTGCCTGAAGAAACATACAGGAGGGGGCGGAGACAAGACCAGTCTCCCTGCACAAGGAGAGAGAGCAGAGCTGTGGGAGGGGCACAGCAGGCCCCACCCTCTACAGGCTTCCTGAAGAAACCTACAGGAGGGGGCGGAGACAAGACCAGTCACCCTGCACAAGGAGAGAGAGCAGAGCTGTGGGAGGGGCACAGCAGGCCCCACCCACTACAGGCTGCCTGAAGAAACGTACAGGAGGGGGCGGAGACAAGACCAGTCACCCTGCACAAGGAGAGAGAGCAGTAGTGAGCGGTCTTTATTACAGGAAGTCTCACACTGGATTACTGAACAGATCTGGAAGAAATACACAAAGCACACTGAGATCCAAGTAAGAATACACACGAAGAATGTATTTAGTATTTGTTTATCCTAGAGTTCACATGTAACACTTATGTAATGCAGTTCACAATGCAAAAGTGGAAATATCTCTCCAATGATTGGTGTTCACCAGAACATAAATTTACAGCGGAGAGTCACCTTTGTGGAGGGTGACCGGTCACTGACTCTGCTCTGGGGGTCATATCATGGTGGGTTAGAATGAATGCCCCTGACCGGCAGGTGAATGACCATCAATTCTACCTCGCGTACATTGGAGTATTTTGACTGCCGCTGCGTTTTTGATTCTGATGATGTTTGTTTCTCTTTTTTTTTTTGCCATTTTTTTTTTATGAGACAAAGGTCAGAGCCCCGTACATACAGCAGCAAAACACAGTGTGTATTTTGACCCCGTGACCGCGCATTCACCCCTCGCTTTGGCTCTTCCAAGGAAAAAGCAATGCATTCATGTCTGAGGAACCCAGATGTTTATGGCAGTGAAAGGAATCTGCAAGATTTATGCTTTCTCTGTTAAACAACAACTCCGCTAAGCACTAACCACACGGAAAAACAATGACGCCATGATGGCAAGTCTGAAGAGTATGGTTAAAACACTGTGTGGGGTTGCCATACGTACGTCGGCATTCACCCTTTGCGGCAAGAAGGCGCATGCTGCTTTTTAAAAAAAATTCTGATACAAAGAAATTTAGACCAAAAAGCTGCCTGTGTCTCCAGAGGAGGGATTTTCACTCAGTTCCTGTCCTGGTGACACCCTGGGGGAGATTTGTGAAAACTGTCTTTTTGTTGTCGGTATTCTGTCTCTTCTTTTATCCTAAACACAATTTAGGAACAGATTTTGTTTTTTGGATGCATTTTGGGGTCTATATATATATATATATATATATATATATATATAAAAAATATAATATAACATTTTATATACCGTATTTATCAGCGTATAACACGCGCCGGCGTATAACACGCACCCCAAGTTTAGGAGGGAATATTAAGGAAAAAAACTTTAAGGAGGGAAGTTTAAGGAAAAAAAACTTACATTTAAATGCCCATCATTGCAGCCTTGTCCAGTGTCTATCTGCAGCCTTGTCCATCCTTGCAGCTTTGCCCAGTGCAGCCTTGTCCATCCTTGCAGCCTTGCCCAGTGCAGCCCTGTCCATCCTTGCAGCCTTGCCCAGTGCAGCCCTGTCCATCCTTGCAGCCTTGTCCAGTGCTATTGCAGCCTTGCCCAGTGCCTTTGCAGGCTTGCCCAGTACATTTGCAGCGTTGCCCATTTAAAATTGGCGCCGAGTGGGGAGGACGAGCGCCACGTGACATATCGAAAGCCGCGTGTATTTTCGGCTATTTTCGGCTCCTCTCGCAGTCCCGCCCACCTCCACTGATTGCGAGAGGAGCCGAGCGCTGACAACATACAGAAATACGAGTTCGGCTAGTCTCGGCTCTGCTCGCAGACAGGGGCGGGACTGCGAGAGGAGCCGAAAATATCCGAACTCGTATTTCTTTATGTTGTCGGCGCTCGGCTCCTCTCGCAATCAGTGGAGTTGGGGGGTACTGCGAGAGGAGCCGAAAATAGCCAAAAATAGCCGAAAATACACGCGGCTTTCGGAATATCGGCTCCGCTCGCTCCCCTAAAGAAAGAATCAGCGGGAGATCGGCGGGTATGGGCGTATAACACGCACCCACGATTTCCCCCTGATTTTAAGGGGAAAAAAGTGCGTGTTATACGCCAATAAATACGGTATATATATATAAAATGTCTGCACAGATATCTTAACTAGGGTTGAGCGAACCCGAACGGGTTCGTACCGGACTTTTGGGTTTTTGGGTCCCGGACCCGAAACCCGAACAATTTACTGTATGTTCGGGTTCGAGTTCGGTGTTCGGCAATGTAATGGCGCTTTTTAAAAGGTTATTGTCATAAAAAGTGTTTGGGGACCTAGGTCCTGCCCCAGGGGACATGTATCAATGCAAAAAAAAGTTTTAAAAACTGACGTTTTTTCAGGGGGGAGGGATTTTAATAATGCTTACAGTGAAACAATAAAAGTGTAATATTCCTTTAAGTTTCGTACCTGGGGGGTGTGTACAGTATGCCTGTAAAGGGGCGCATGTTTCCTGTGCTTAGAACTGTCCGTGCACAAAGTGTAATTTCTGCAGGAAAAAAAGTCATTTAAAAGCACTCGCGGCTATAATGAATTGTCGGCTTCCCGTAATACCGAGAACAGTCATTGAAAGTCATTGATAAAAAAAAAAAAAAACAGTCACAGACCCCCAAAGCATCCTCCCAATGTTGAGGGCATGTGGCCTGGTACGGTTCAGGAGGGGGGGGCGCTCTCTCGTCCACCCTCTTTTCCTGCGGCCTACCAGGTTGCGTGCTCGGATAAAGGGTCTGGTATGGATTTTTGGGGGGAACTCCCCGCCATTTTATTTTTAAATTTGGCGTGGAATTCCCCTTAAAATCCATACCAGACCTGAAGGGTCTGGTATGGATATTTGGGGGGAACCCCACGTAATTTTTTTTTAATTTGACCCAGGGTTCCCCTTAATATCCATACTAGACCTGAAGGGCCGGGTAATTGAATTAGGGCCGGGTAATTTATCAGTGACTGTTCTCTGTATTACGGGAGCCGACAATTCATTATAGCCGCGAGTGCTTTTAAATGACTTTTTTTCCTGCAGAAATGACACTTTGTGCAGGGACAGTTCTAATCTTCTACTTGCCATGCTCTTAACAACATTGTGCTACCATTTGCAGCCCTCTAGCCCTTTCCATTACTTTTTTAGAGCCATTTTAGTCCTTAAAAGTTCAGGTCCCCATTGACTTCAATAGGGTTCGGGGTCAAGTTCGGTCCCGAACTCGAACTTTTTTGCGAAGTTCGGCCAAACCCGAACATCCAGGTGTCCGCTCAACTCTAATCTTAACCACTTGCTGACCGCCGCAAAGAGAAGGAAAAAGTTCTGGACAGCCGCACTCCGAAAAAACTAATTTTATTGAAAAATCAGGATCACAAAAATACAGACCAGAGCAAAGCGATACAAAGAAGCTGACGCGTTTCACACTAAAGGCAGTGCTTACTCATAGCTAAAGTGGTTTTACGGCTACAGGATGGCAGCTGTGTGCAGGATCACGTATATATACACCTGACCTTTCACTGTCGCCTGCAGGGGGCGCGCACTGCCAGCGGGCCGCTTCTGCTGTGATTATTCACAGCAAAAGTCAAACTGCAGTGAATGTCCGCCAGCACCAATCGCTGGGCAGAGATTCAGAACGAAGCTCTGCCTATGTAAACAAGGCAGAGTTCTGTTCTGACGGAGGGGGAGGGGGGGTGGTGATGGTTGATTTTGTATTCCTGCAAAGCAGGGATTAAAATCCATCTCTTCCTCTAGTAAAAGCAGCACACATAGTAAACACAAACACTGGCTAGGCACACAGTTAACCCTTTGATCGCCCTAGCCCTATATATATTTTAGCAGAGACCCTTGGGAATAAAATGGTGGTCATTGCAACTTTTTATGTAACACAGTATTTGCGCAGCAATTTTTCAAATGCGTTTTTTTTTAACTGTTTCATGAATAAAAAAATAAAATAAAAAAACACTAAAGTTAGCCCAATTTTTTTGTATAATATGAAAGATGATGTTATGCCGACTACATAGATACCTAACATGCCATGCTTTAAAATAATTCCGCACGCTTGTGAAATGGCGCCAAACTTCAAAAATCTCAATAGGCAACGCTTTAACATTTTTACAGGTTACCTGTTTAGAGTTACAGAGGAGGTCTTGGTATAGAATTGTTGCTCTCACTCACACGTGTGAATTGAATGCACTTTACATATGTGGGCGCGACGTAAGTATGCGTTCTCTTCTGCCCGCAAGCACGCAGGGACGGGGGTGCTTTTAAATTATTTTTTTTGTTATTGTTTATTTTATTTAAATTTTTTGATTTTTTTTCCCTTTAAAAAATTTTTTTTTACCACTTTTATTCCTATTACAAGGAATGTAAACATCCCTTGTAATAGGAATAGTGTATGTCAGGTCCTCTTTATGGAGCGATCTGGGGTGAATAAGACCCCACATTTCTCCTCCAGGCTGGAAAGCATCAGATCAAAGAACAAACAAACAGGACAATCTCAGCTTTCCAGCCGAGTGTATGGCAGTATTTACAACTACCGTTATGACGTCACGCCCGGGCCTCCGAGAGTCATAGATGACCGGGGGACCATCTGTGGGGGATTCTACCAATTTAATGGGGAATTTTCAATGATCACCAATGTGAGGGGGATTTACCCTGACCACCAATGTGAGGGGGAATTTCCACTGACCACCATGTAACGGGGGATTTTATGCCACCCACCAATATTCTACCAATTTAATGGGGAATTTTGGGGAATTTTCAATGATCACCAATGTGAGGGGGAATATACAATGACCTCCATGTAAGGGGGAATTTACACTGACAACCATTGTCAAGGAGCTTTGTACTGACCACAAATGTAAGGTGATACTTCTACACCGACAACCAATGTTCGGGAGGATTTACACTGACCACCAATGTAAAGGGGGATGTACACTGACCACCAGGGTAAGGGCAATTCTGCACCTACCACCAACGTAAAGGGAAATGTACGTGGAATTTTTTTAATGATTACCAATATAAAGAGGAGTTTCTACACTGGCCACCAATGTAATGGAGATTTACACTGGCCACCAATGTAATGGGGATTTACACTGTCCACTAATGTGATAGGAGCATTCACAGTAACCACCAATGTAAGGAGGGATTTACGCTGACCACCATTGTAAGGGGGACATTCACACTGGTTACTAGTGTGAATGAAAGAATTATACACCAAGCCCCAATGTAATGAGAAGATTTACACTGACCACCAATGTAACTGAGACATTTAGCCTGCATTCATATTTGTGTGTCGGGAATACATGCAAAATCAATTTCCTCACACCACAGAAACATGCTGCCCCTTAGCAGATACACAGCAGTGCCATTAATTTGTTAATGACACCCTCATGCATTGGCTGAGATGTGCGTATTCACATGCACCAAAATTCAGGGTGCTGTGGCACCCTGTTATTTTGAAGAAGGGTTCCACCTCCAATTTGCATACCTTTGCAGAACAGGCTGATGTTATGCTTAACTACTTCCCACCCGGACACTGTATATATACGTCCGGGTGGGAGCCGTCTACTTCTGATAGGACGTTCCTGAACATCCATCAGAAGTAGGGGGATCGCGCGCGTGCCCGCGCAGCGGCGCGATCCCGATGCGCGCGTGTCACCCGGACACGGCGCATCTCGGATCGGCAGGATGGCTCTGTGATTGGCCCTCCTGATCACATGACGGCCATGACGTGTCCAATCACAGCCGTCATGTGATGTAAACAAACAGCCGGTTGCTAGGCAATCGGCTCTCCTCTCCTCACACGGAAGTCGTCGCTGAGGAGAGGAGAGCGGATCGCTGCAGCCGGCTCGTGATCAGTGAGTATTAGCTGTTTTTTTACAGCTTTTTACTCACTGAACACCAGTGTAGTGTCACCAACACAGTAAACACACATGTCCCCACACATGTCCCCAAAACACACATGTCCCCAAATAATAAAAACACATGTCCCCAAAGAAAAACACATGTCCCCAAATAATAAAAACACATGTCCCCCACATATGTCCCAGTAAAATAACATGTTCCAATGATTATCTGCACACATATGTCTGTGATCACCTGCACACATCTGTACATGATCATTTGCGTACATATGTCCGTGATCACGCAAACCAATTATTATACACTTAACAGATTTTTTTTTACTAAAAACATGTATCAGAATACATTTTGGCTTAAATTTATGACAAAATTTGATTTTATTGGATTTCTTTTAAAAAAGAAAGGAGAAAATACAGTTTTTTTTCAAAATTTCCGCAATTTTTTCGCTTATATCGCAAAAAATAAAAAACGGAGTCGTGAATAAATACCACCAAACTAAAGCTCTATTTGTGCAAACAAAATGTTAAAAATTTAATTTGGGTACAGCATTGCATGACCGCGCAATTGTCATTGAAAGTGCGAGAGCGCTGAAAGCTGAAAATTGGTCTGGGAAGGAAGGGGGCGAAAGTACCGGGTATTGTAGTGGTTAATGACTATAGTTATAGGCAGGTCTTTCAAGCATGCTCCTTTACCTCCCCAGTGGGCAGCATTCAGCAGATGTGATGGTAGATTTGACCTCAGGAGGACATGATATACATATGAATGCCGCCTATATTTACATATCAATGCCGTGGTCTACGACTATTTACATAATAATGCAGTTGCTAATTACATATTAATGCAGGTTATTTACATGTAAACACAGGGTCTGCAGGTGGGTCATCATTACATGGCAATAGGGCAGAGCTGGACAGCAGCAACAGAACTTTACACTGAGATATCGGGACACAGCATGAGACTAAAACTTCAAGGGATAAGTAGATTTAAACTGGGATAGTTGGCAAGTATGAGGCAGCTGTTTTGGGCCCCATCATTGTTGGGCCCAGTGTAGCTACCCCTTTTACCCTGCCTTAAAAACGGTCCTGCTTGCCTGTAAAGACCGGAAGTTCAGGGAAGCAGCACTGAGTGAGAGTGAAAGTTGTAAACTGCAGGTGCTTGGGTAGTTATTGTGCTCAATGTGTTAGGCTAAAATATGCTGAGTGTTTCATATAGCTTTACACAGGCACTAAAAAAGATTCCCATATTGTACGTAATGTGATCATCTGTTATGATCCTGGGCTCCATCTAGTGGCCATAATGCGATATCTTTCTGAAATACCTCAATAGAAAAAAAAAAAATGAATAATACATTTCTTATTTTTGATGTGTGATGGAACTAAGGTCTGCAGATACCATCTGTTTTAGGGGGCTTCACTATACTTTAAAAAGTGGATATAGTGATAGCAAGAGAGTGATAGCATGAGGGAGGTTTAGAACCCCTGGCAGCTTTTTATTGCTGTGTGTGCGCCTGTTGAAAAGGTAAAAATATGATACGAACGCACTCCAAACAGATCAATGGTCTTAGATAATGACATGCTTCTAGCCACTGCACTCTGTATACTGGGCTTTATATGACTTAATCCTGACCACTGCACTCTGTACCCTTGGCTGCAAGTGACATACTCCTGATCACTGAGCTCTGTACACTGGGTTGAAATGACATACTCCTGGACACTACACTCTTTGTGCACGTCTACGGCGCACGCGCACTTTAGAAAGGACAAATCGTGCCGCTTCTAACGGGGTCATGCCGTGACTGGCGTGGAGTGACGTCACGCGACTCCGACCTGTCACAGAGCTGGAGTTCGCGGCCCCGGAAGGAAGAGGGGTGAAGATGGACGCTCGCTGCTAGTGGGGACAGCGGTAGGGTTGCCACCTGTCTGGGATTCACCCGGACAGTTGGGGTTTGGAATTATGCGTCCGGGTTTCAGACTGCCTGAAACCCGGACACATTATTCAGACTGGACTATGGCTTCCCAGCAGGTTTGCTGGCTGCCGTTGTCTAAGCTGAGAGTGTCTGTTACATTCTCTTTCACACTGCCCAAAGCCAGCACTAGCAATATTAACAACCCCCCCCCCCCCCCCCCCAAAAAAAAAAAAAAGACGGGAGAGGAGAGAGGGCTCGATCTGCTCCTCTTCCTTCCACCCCTCTGTGTCTGCCCACACTCCAATTACCAGCGCTGTGCCTCAGAAAAGGAAAGTGGGGGCCAGATATTGGAAGTCTAGCAGCCTCAGATACATCTGGATGAGAGGTACTGACTGCCAAGGGGTGAGTGAGCTCACCATCCATCCCTGTCTGTGAATTAAGTCTCCCCCTTTTCTCTCCTGTCTCTGAGTGAGTACACTAAGGTAAATCAGGGTTCTAAGAGCACCCCTTACATCAGAGTTCCCCTTTACACCAAAGGTCGCAGTGTTTCCGCTTACAGCAGAGTCCTCTCCGTACATCAGAGTGTTGAGTGTTCCCCCCCTTAAATCAGGGTTCCCAGAGCATCCCTTATGTTAGAGTCCCCAGAATTCTCCCTTACATCAGAGTCTGCAGAGTCCCCCCTTACAGTTAAAGGGAACTCTGTGAGTTCAGATGTAAAAGGGGAACTCTGTGGACTCTGATGTAAAGGGGAACTCTTGTTATTAACTTCATATGATTACATTTTTTTATTTAACAGCAAAATATGTTTTTACCAAAAAAATAAAAAATTGCTGTGCGCCGCTAAAGTGTTCGGGTTTGATTTGAAGAAAAGGCGGCAACCCTAGACATCGGTGACATCGCAGGCTTCGGTTTCAGGTAAGTGACACACAATGGGCTACTATGCGATGCAGGCCTGTAGATGGCGCCCACCCTTTTTTGAAGGCAATTAGAGCCTCAAGCAAGACAAGACCAGTCACTCTGCACCAAGTAATTGAACAGGTGTACCTAATAAAGTGGCCGGTGAGTGTAAGGGCTCTTTCACATGGGGCGGATCAGTGCAGATCCGCCCCGTGGATAGCCGCTTGCTCAGCGGGGATCGCCAGAGCGATCTCCGCTGAGCAGGAAGATGACAGGTCCGTCTCTGCACTCCGTGCAGGGACGGACCTGTCAGAGCGCCGCTCTCCCCTATGGGAGATCGGGTGACGACGGACTGTAGAGTCCGTCCTCATCCGATCCGCTCTGCAGACGGATGAAAAAAAAAAATGGGGTTTTCCTCCGTCTGCAGAAACAGATGTCTAGGGTTGCGGGTGTCATGCTCATCCGCTGACACCCGCTATCCCATAGGGATACATGTATGTCCGTTTTTCATCCTAAAACGGAAGGATGAAAAACCGACATACGGTCCGTCAGCGTGAAAGAGCCCTTAATCCACTTTGTATGTTCCCCTGTGCCTTCGCACACTCAGATCTTACCTTGTAAAAGCAGGAGTGACACCATCACAGTGCTGTACATGTGCAGAGAGCTGAGCTGTAGGAGGGACCCAACAGGCTCCACCCACCACAGGCTGCCTGCAGAAAACTACAGGAGGGGGCGGAGACAAGACCAGTCACACTGCACAAGGAGAGGGAGCAGCCATGAGCGGTCTTTATTACAGAAGTCTCAAACTGGATTACTGCACAGATCTGGAAGAAATACACAAATTTCACCAAGACTCAAGAAACAATACACATGATAAAGGGATTTAGACAATATTTGCTTATCCCAGGGTTCAGCTTTGAACCAACTTTTGACCCTTTTTCGATTGAAAATAGCTGTGGCTGCTCGTGGAGCCGCTTTAGTAGGGAAAGGGTTAGCTTTTTATATGACGATTCCGTCCCCCCGGATTACATAAAAATAGGAAATCCCTTTAATATCTGGCAGGCAAGAGCATGCCAAAACCCTTCCATCCCACCTACAAAGGAGACGTCCTCCGGAGTCAGGAAACAGACACGCGAGGCTGGAAAAGGAAGAGACATTTGGACGGATTACTTTCATTCTTCTTATGATATGATAACAGGTCTGCTGTCTGATATGGTGCCGCCATTTACGGGGGGTCACAGCGGCAGAAGGAGCCAGGACAAAATAATAATTAGCTTTTTTGTTTGCAAGCATAAAAGGTGTATCTGAAAATGTTTTCTGGAACAAATTCCTCCTCCAAAAATTCTCACGGTCATTTGGGATTTTGTTTTTGATTTTTAAATTGGCTGGCGGTAGATTATGGGACTATGGCTGAAGATAAAGAGACACTAAATGATATCCCTATTCTCCAAAACAATTGTAGCGCTACCCCCAGTTAAGAGAGCCGCTGGTTTGTTTTGGGTCCCTGAGTACAGCTCCACCAACCCCGGCAATTTGGCTCTACCCACTCTGGCACAGTTAGTAAAGGGGTATGTCCCTATGCACATAAAACTTAGCTTATACTCTAAGTGTAATTGGTATGAACTCACAAGCAGACTGCTGAAATAAGAATAACTGGCTTTACTTTTGTCAGTAAGGGAAAGAAATAGCAACATGCGTTTGAACATATATCTTACAATACTTTAGCAGGTCCCTGCAATATGCACTTTAACATGTACACACATATGTAACAACTGGTAATGGGGAAACGGAGCGCCCAGTGTGGCGACCGTCTGCTATACACCCCTGAGGTGCAATAAATCTATCTGCGCCTACCTAACGGACCAGGCCTGATCCCTAGTAATAGAGCTCAGTCCTTGTACTAGTACCGTGTTCTTCACCGACAATGAATCTGTAGAGGTGGTGCACATGTAGCTTTAAATGGTGTCTTTGTAATCCACAAAAAGTAACATTGCTGCTCTGAGGTAAATTGCGCCTAGGCAGTTCAATAGGCATAAAACGTGTGTGTCAATGCAGGATGAGCCTCTCGGCTCTCTCACCAATCCTTGGGTACCGTCCTCAGCTCCGGTCCCTCTAATGGCGGCTCTGGTCTCTTCAATGGCGGCGTCCGGTCTCCTCAGTCACAGCCCTGAACTCCGGTCATCAGCTCCGTCCGACCGACAGTAAGGGGAAGTCTCCGCTCCGCTGCTGTGGACTCTGAGGGGTGAGAGTCTCACTCCATCGGCTGCAAGGCCCAGGCTTCAGGCCTTCAGCTCCGGTCCGCACAGGTGTCTCTGCTGGCTGTAGTCTCCGCGTCACACGCTCTGTCAGCAGAGGCAGGCCAGTCCTGTCAGGCCTCAGAAGAGGAAGTGTCCCAAGAGGAAGAGGCGGTCTCCGCTCTTCCCTTTTATAATCTCCCCCAGCAGCCTCCCGGGCGGAAGTTAGCAGCCTGGGAGCCTGGGGAATTATGGGAAATGTAGTCTCTTCCCCTAAAAGGGGTAGAACCCCGCTACACACTCCCCCCACTTTGAATCTTTGGTCCCCAAAGACAGTGTTCAAACTACAAACTTTCTCGGGAACAACATTTTCACATAATTTGGACAGAGGAGCCTCCCACCAATTGGCATAAGGTGGGGAGCTGTCCTGTCTACAGGTCACTTCAGTGTAGGCGACCTGCTTAACTGTGCCAGAGAGTGAGCTGGGGTTGCCCTCCACTAAATGAACAGCGGAAGGGTCAGGGCTTTCAGCACTTCTCCTTGCTGTAGTAACAGAGTCCTCTGAACTTTCTCCCTTGCGCGGCAGCGCATGCAGCACTTGATAGGCCTGACCATTCGGTGCCTGTATGCTCTGGCTCCTGAACTGCTCTGGAGTCTCTTCCTTCCATTCTATTAAGGCGTATGTGTACCCAGCATCATTTCTCATGTCCATTATCCATGACTTCTGGCATGGGGATAATGACATTATGAGCTGCTTCACTGCCTCTCTCTGCCATATCCCTGGCAGTTCAATAACTGCTGCTGCGGCTGGGTCAGCGGCCCATGTTGCGGACCACCGTCCCACTTCTATCGGGTCCATGCCGGTACCTTCTGGCGGCTTTTCCCGCTGACTCAGGATCCCGGATTACGAGCCCCCACGTGTAGCGCTACCCCCAGTTAAGAGAGCCGCTGGTTTGTTTTGGGTCCCTGAGTACAGCTCCACCAACCCCCGGCAATTTGGCTCTACCCACTCTGGCACAGTTAGTAAAGGGGTATGTCCCTATGCACATAAAACTTAGCTTATACTCTAAGTGTAATTGGTATGAACTCACAAGCAGACTGCTGAAATAAGAATAACTGGCTTTACTTTTGTCAGTAAGGGAAAGAAATAGCAACATGCGTTTGAACATATATCTTACAATACTTTAGCAGGTCCCTGCAATATGCACTTTAACATGTACACACATATGTAACAACTGGTAATGGGGAAACGGAGCGCCCAGTGTGGCGACCGTCTGCTATACACCCCTGAGGTGCAATAAATCTATCTGCGCCTACCTAACGGACCAGGCCTGATCCCTAGTAATAGAGCTCAGTCCTTGTACTAGTACCGTGTTCTTCACCGACAATGAATCTGTAGAGGTGGTGCACATGTAGCTTTAAATTGTGTCTTTGTAATCCACAAAAAGTAACATTGCTGCTCTGAGGTAAATTGCGCCTAGGCAGTTCAATAGGCATAAAACGTGTGTGTCAATGCAGGATGAGCCTCTCGGCTCTCTCACCAATCCTTGGGTACCGTCCTCAGCTCCGGTCCCTCCAATGGTGGCTCTGGTCTCTTCAATGGCGGCGTCCGGTCTCCTCAGTCACAGCCCTGAACTCCGGTCATCAGCTCCGTCCGACCGACAGTAAGGGGAAGTCTCCGCTCCGCTGCTGTGGACTCTGAGGGGTGAGAGTCTCACTCCATCGGCTGCAAGGCCCAGGCTTCAGGCCTTCAGCTCCGGTCCGCACAGGTGTCTCTGCTGGCTGTAGTCTCCGCGTCACACGCTCTGTCAGCAGAGGCAGGCCAGTCCTGTCAGGCCTCAGAAGAGGAAGTGTCCCAAGAGGAAGAGGCGGTCTCCGCTCTTCCCTTTTATAATCTCCCCCAGCAGCCTCCCGGGCGGAAGTTAGCAGCCTGGGAGCCTGGGGAATTATGGGAAATGTAGTCTCTTCCCCTAAAAGGGGTAGAACCCCGCTACACAATCATCCATATATATCAGCTACCTAATGTCCCTGTAATCTATTTCTTATGAAAATGTTCCTAATGCCCCGTACACACGATCGGAAATTCCGACAACAAAATCCATGGTTTTTTTTTCCGACGGATGTTGTCTCAAACTTGTCTTGCATACACACGGTCACACAAAGTTGGTCAGAAATTCCGAACGTCAGGAACGCGTTGACGTACAACACGTACGACGAGCCGAGAAAAATCAAGTTCAATAGCCAGTGCGGCTCTTCTGCTTGATTCCGAGCATGCGTCGGAATTGTGTACACACGGTTGGAATTTATGCGAATGGATTTTGTTTTTGGAAATTCCAATGGAAAAAGTCCGATGGAGCCTACACACGGTCGGAATTTCTGACAACAAGCTCCGATCGCACATTTTACATTGGAAAGTCCGACCCTGTGTACAGGGCATTAGTGTGTTTTTTTGCCTCTTATGCCTTGTACACACGGTCGGAATTTCCGACGGAAAAGTCAGATCGGATAATGTTGTCGGAAAATCATCGGGGACCTGTGATGTGTCCCAGGTGATTGCTGAAAGGGAGGGGGGAGAGGTGATCTCCCTTCCGGTGCCGCGGTGTGCTAGGAGGAAGTGTATACAGTGGAACCATGGAGAACGAACGTGGCCTCCCTCTAATGCCCCGTACACACGAGCGGATTTTCCGTCGGAAAAAACTTGGATGTTTTTTCTGAAGGAATTCCGCTCAAGCTTGTCTTGCATACACACGGTCACACAAAAGTTTGCTGAACTTTCGACGGTCAAGAACGCAGTGACGTACAACACTACGACGAGCTGAGAAAATGAAGTTCAATGCTTCCGAGTATGCGTTGAATTGTTTCCCAGCATGCGTAGGAATTTTGCGCGTCGTAATTGGTACAGACGATCGGAATTTCCGATCAAAACTTTTTCCGACCGAAAAATTGAGAACCTGCTCTCAATCTCTTGCTGGCGGGAATTCCGCCAGCAAAAGTCAGATGGAGCATACACACGGTCGCATTTTCCGACCAAAACCTCTCATCGGTCCTTTGCTGGCCGAATATCCGATCGTGTGTACATAAGAGAAAGTCAGATCAGAGCAGCAGAGATTTGGAGGAGGCTGAGAGCAATAGAAGGGACCTTTCGGAGTTAAGAATACACACTGAATAGATTTTTATTAAACCAGAGTTTATTGTCATTGGGAAACTCCCACCCCCAAACCGCAGCTGCTAATTGCGAGACAGGGTACACTGTGTTTTCATCCTACAACAGGAACAGGGCTGTCTTTAATATTGATTGGACCCTGGGCAAACACTTTCTTGGGCCCTCCCAAATCCACTTATCAACTATTTGTGGGCAGTTCTGGCTCAAGGGGCAGCTGTTTTGGGCCCCACGACAATGACTGGGCCCAGGGCAGCTGCCCCTTTTGCCCTGCGTTTAAAAAAAAGGCCCTGAACAGGAAGTGCTGTTTCTGGCGGGATCCCAACGTACAAAACTTTGCAACACATTCACAGAAAATGATTTATTTAAAAGAAAAGACTGTATACATGCATGATGTCTAACATGCTAAGCTATGGGGTACTTTATTTTTAATTAAAATATTTAAAAATTATATTTAAAAAATATATTAATCATAAATATGTTTTTAATATTTAATTTATAACTTTAGGGTTCTGCATCAGACCAAAGATGGTGACATGTGAGGAAGAATGGGCGAGAAGGATTTGGTTACAGAGGAGGACCTGTTGGCAGCGATATGACATTTACGTTCCAGAAACAAATCCGTTTTGGCAGCAATAGTTTTCACAGGTCTCTTGGTGTAATTTAATGAGTAGACATATTTTTGTAGTCTTCATTTTCAAGTGCAAATCCACTTTCTGAGATCACTGATCTCTTTAGCATAGCAATGAAAAGAGCTTTGCAGACAGCTATGAATGCTCAACTTCTCTATGCTTACTATTTATTTGTGCTTGGTGCATACCGCCATCTGCTGGTAGATTATGCCTACTGTAACATGGGAATTACATCTAAACTATAAACTACAATTTTACAGCTGAACTCTGGCCCAAAACTATATTTGAACATGTGCAAAAATAAATGAGTACTAATGAAGTGTATGCCACGGATAACTTTAATTTTCATTTACTCCGTACATTATGGTAAGTGCCAAACTACCAGTGCTGAAACTCACAGTTCCAGCTAAGTACACTGATCATAGCAGGTCACACGTTCAGCACCTCATCCATTATCCTAAAATAAAAAGGGGAATACAGTTTAGGATTTGTGATGGAAATGAGCAGTCAGTCTCGCACTCAATTCCAAGTTCCAATTCTTTCATATAATTAGGTAAACAGATCACAAGCGCCACGTGTTCTGCTTACGCATTTCAGTCCCGAGGGTTGGACATAAGACATACAAAATATCTTCCATTGTATAGAGGCAAGGTTTTGCTTCACACAGGTTTAGTAGAGGCTTTTGGGTTCCTCTTTGCCCACCTCACCATAAACCTTTACAGGTTATAATGTCTTGTTGGCCCTCAAGCTCTACTTTACAGAAGCCGTGGCATCCATACACTACACTGATGACAGTCAAAAAGCCTGAAACAGCTCAATGCAGTTTAGATCAAATGAGGCTGTATCTGTGCTGTAAACTAAGGGTTCTAGTGGACTTGTGATAGAAGTGAGACATGAAGATAACATCTCTTTAGGAAGGCTCTATTAAAAATTCCATACAGCATTAACTACTCATTCACTTCAATGGAAAGTCCTTCCAATTACACTTCTGTCCATCCCTTGGTACCTTCACTACTTGGTTTGTGGACCATCTTAGATTTACCTCCTTCTCCCTCTGGCTTAAACCTCTGACTACACTTCTGTCCATCCCTTGGAACCATATCCACTTGGCTTGTGGACCTTCTGGAATTGTCCTCTTTCTCCTCCTGGCTTGGCCTCTGGCTACACTTCTGTCCATCTCTTAGCACCATCACCGCTCCACTGTAGAACACTAGATCTTGTGGTGATCCTGAAACCCAATAAAATATTTATTTTCCACCAAGTATCAGTATCTGTAGGCTGAAGGAAGTAAAAGCCCACCAACAATGAATTCATATCTCTATATTGGTGTAGGGATATAATAATGGAATATATTAATATTTTTAACGGGAACTTACTGGCTGATTGCCTCCAATAGTGGGGTAAATGTCTTCTTGAGGCTCTGTTATCCATTGGGTGATTTTCTGTGGGGCAGTAATTGTTCCCTAAAGGCATCGGGTCATCCTTTGGTCTTTTCTCTGCCCTGTTTTTTGCCTCTGGTCCTCTCTTCTTTAACCCCCTCCCGCTTGCCTGTTTTTTTTTACTACCTTGACAACTGCCCCTGTGCAATTTTTATGCTTATACCAGCATGTGTTAGTATTTGTTTAGGTTGGTTACTGGCCTATAAAGGGCATCAGACTCTAGAGTTTGGTTTCAGAATGTAACATTTGTTTGACTCATGGTTGTGTTTCCAAACAGTCCTTGTTGCTGGTCGAGCTTGTCTGACCTCATTCGAACTCTTTGCTTTGAGCTTGCTCTTTGTTTTTGCTTTGCTTCAAGACCTATGAACTTCTGGTATTCACATCTCCCATCCACTTTTTCCCTGATCTCTAAATACACTTCTGTCTATCCCTTGGTGCCATCACCACTTGATTTGTGGACTTTCTGGAGTTGACCTCCCTCTCCCCCTGGCTAGACCTCCAACTACACTTCTGTCTATCCCTTGTTACCATCAACAGTTTGTGGACCATCTGGAATTGACCTCCTTCTTCCCCTTGACTAGATCTCCAACTACACTTCTGTTCATCCCTTGGTACCATCACCTCTTGGTTTGTGGACCTCCTGGAATTGTCCTCTTTCTCCCTATGGCTTGACCTCTGACTACACTTCTGTCCATTCCTTGGAACCATATCCACTTGGCTTGTGTACCTTCTGGAATTGTCCTCTTTCTCCTCCTGGCTTGGCCTCTGGCTACACTTCTGTCCATCTCTTGGCACCATCACCACTCAACCTGTGAACCTTCTGGTATTGAGCCACCTTTCCCCATTTGGAACCTTCCCTCCCATCAATGATGCTGTTGATGTTGTAATATTATAAACTGTATTTAGCAACATGCAATGGTGTGGCCTATTTGTTTATCCACAACTTTGGTTTGTGAACCTTCTGGAATTGTCCTCCTTCTCCCTCCAGCTTGACCTCCAACTAGACTTCTGTCCATCCCTTGGTACCTTCACCACTTGGTTTGTGGACCTTCTGGGATTTACCTCCTTCTCCCCCTGGCTTGACCTCAGAATATACTTCTGTCCATCCCTTGGCACCATCACCACTTGGTTTGTGGACCTTCTTGAATTTCCCTCTTTTTACTCCTGGCTTGACCTCTGACTACACTTCTGTCCATCCATTGGCACCATCACCACTTGGTTTGTGGACCTTCTGGAATTGCCCTCTTTTTCCTTCTGGCTTGATCTCTGACTACACTTCTGTCCATCCCTTGGCACTGTCACCACTTGGTTTGTGGACCTTTTGGAAACTGGAACTGTCCTCCTTCTGGCTTGACCTCTGACTAGACTTTTGTCCATCCCCTGGGACCATCACCACTCAACCTGTGGACCTTCTGGTATTGACCCACCTTTCCCCACTTTGGGGCGCTATTCCTCCCACTGACGCCAATGATGGGGCGCTATTCCTCCCACTGACGCCAATGATGGGGCGCTATTCCTCGCACTGACGCCAATGATGGGGCGCTATTCCTCCCACGGACGCCAATGAAGCGGCGCTATTCCTCCCACGGACGCCAATGAAGGGGCACTGACTTTGGTGTCCATCTGGCACTCCTGCTCCACTGTGGTCTACTGACGGTCTTCCTCTGCTTGATCCTGAGAGTCCGTCCAGCCCTGCTGCTAGCAAGACCAATAGGCACTCGTGCAACTCTGTACTCCTGCACTACCTGCCTACTCTATCAGGGGCCCCAAGTCAGAGGTGTAAAAAGGGCCTTCCTCATCATATCAGGCTCTTTCACCAGGTAAGTGACAGTTATGCAGGATACAGAGGTAATATGGAGATCTGCTGGAAGAAGTGAGGTGCAGGCAACCCAGGAGATCAAACCTGGAAGAGTCTGTTTCCCTGTGGATCCCATAAGAAGTTTTCTAATGGACAGGGTGGGCAGTCAGAAAAGTAAGTATTCCGTGTCTTATTCTGCAGGTAAACTTGTTTGCACTTGCTTTTTCATGATGGGGTCGCAGATGGGGAATCGTATTTTGGAATGTGGTTAAGCAAGAGCTAATCATTTTATATAAAGCGCACCTTTATATTCCAAGAGTGTCCTTGGAAAGTCACTACACGTCTTGCCAATACAAATCTGATTTCCATCAGCTTGGAAATACAGCACATATCACGAGAGAGATATATATAATACTGGAAGACATTACTGATCATGCCAGGTGATACCCTGTTGTCAAACAATGGCAGCTCTGTCCCTTGCCAGCCAAATATTTCCATGTGCTGCCTGTAGACAAGGACATGAGCTGCTCCCCTGTCTGATTTTGTCCTCTGGACCTTCTCATAGCCATTAAGAGATGGAGACAGTGCCAACCACCAGTCACTTGTGCAAGGCTCAGCTGACAACTGTTAATAAAAACAGACTAGAAAAAAAATCTAAATGAGATATAGGGTTAAATAAGGCCAAACTATTTATTTGCACCGAGTGTAACGGCTAAAGAATTCCCTCTGCTGCCAGCATGTCTGCCCACACATCTCTGGGATGTCAACGGTGTCGCAGCTTACCCATCAAAAGTGAGATCAAAAGTGTATACAGCAGTCTTAAAGTGACCCTTCCCTCTGTCAGATGCCTGTGCCCCCTGCTGTCCACTGTGGTCCAATCCTTTGACCCCCATATGTCACTGCTAGTCCTAGTATTGATGTAGGGGCCAGAGGAAGGAACCATAGCGTGTGACAGGGGACTTCCACAAGTGTTGAATGCCAAGGGTACTGGAGGCTGTAGCACTGGAATGGAGGAGTGGTAAGAGACACAGACCGCAGGAGACGCCTTCAAATAGCATCCTTCAAATCTCTTAGTATGGGTCTACTGTAGGCCTTGTTCATAGCTACAGTCAGGGGCTTTGCTAGGTCTACAAAAGATATGGGGCTAGAGCCCATAGCAGCAAAGTAAAGAAAGTCATACGCTTGGATGGGCATACACATCTGGGCGCTGTGTTCTGCCCACATCCTAACCCTCCGGTCTCTTTGCTGGGTGCTGGGTTCTGCCCACATCCTAACCCTCCGGTCTCTCTGATGGGTGCTGTGTTCTGCCCACATCCTAACCCTCTGGTCTCCTTCTTGGGTGCTGTGTTCTGCCCACATCCTAACACTCTGGTCTCCTTCTTGGGTGCTGTGTTCTGCCCACATCATAAACCTCTGGTGTCCCTGCTGGGTGCTGTGTTCTGCCCAAATCCTAATCCTCTGGTCTCCCTGCAGTGTTGTGCTCTGCCCACCTCCTATTCCTCTGGTATTCTTGCAGGCTGAAGGCAGTAGAACACACACTCTTCTCCCCAGCTATCTTACCACACTCAAGTGGACAAGTGGCAACCCTAGACTCGGGGCTATGGGCCCCAGATTCGGGGCTATAGCCCCAATAGCCACCCCGTAGCGATGCCACTGGCTACAGTATATGTGCAAGGACATGAACTGCAATGCAAATCTATGCATGATGCTCACATGTGTTTTGGAGGTCTAAAGGGCTAACAATAGCCATCCTCATATCAAATCAATGAACAAGACCCCAACGCACCATGACACATACACCTGTAGACACCTGTAATGTGTTGTGGAGCAATGGAAAAAAAAATTAGCAATAGAAACTTTTGGTGTGTGGATGGCCAATAGTAAATGGGTGGGTGATTGCATGCAAAAAATGCATAGGTGTGTATTAGCCCTTAAAGTGATTGGAAACAATCGCCTTGTAAAACAAACCATTCAGGTTAAAATAGAAATGAAAGACAAAATAATGTCTAAACTACGTAGAGGGTTCTTTACTGTAAGAGCGACAAGGATGTGGAATAACCTTCCACAGGCGGTGGTCTCATTGGGGAGCATCTATTAAGAAACTATTAGATAAGCACCTGAACGACCGCAACATACAGGGATATACAATGTAATACTGACATATAATCACACACATAGGTTGGACTTGACGGACTTGTGTCTTTTTTTAACCTCACCTACTATGTAACTATATAGATATTAAAAAACAGGAATACTTTTTTCCACTTTTTTTTAAAGTGATCACATATTCTCTGTTCTCAGCTACATATGAGCTGGGGGAGGTGAAACAGCAGCACACTGATCTGCCCAGGCTGTGCTGGGGGGGTGGGAGGTGTCCGGACAAGTCTGATCATTAGAGGAGAGCAGGCTGAGTTGACGCTGTGCTCTCCTGCTTAGTGTGGTCATTTTTTATTAGGAAAGCAGAGGGACTGGCAGGAACACCATGGATTTCACACAAAGGAAGCAATACAAAGAGAACAGAGTACGTTTTTCTTACAAGTACATGGTACAGCAGGCACATATCAAGAATATGAAAGGTTGGGGTAACATATTATTTAAAGGGGATATTTATTTTATTATTAAAGTGTATGTCCAGGCAAAACTTTTTTCTTGGTTTTGGATGGAGCGTGTAACGGTTAGAGCACCATAGGGATACCATTTCTTCAGTTTAGCAATCAGCTTCTGGGGTCAAAGTAATCCCCGGATCCCGTTTCCACCATTCGAGGTAGTGTAAGGCTCCCGTAAGAAGCCATGTGTAGGTTGAGGAGAGAAGGTAGTCCATCGGTCTCTCCCCGACATTCCTGCTCAAAGGGTGTTAGTGTGCAAGAAAATTGTAGGATTGGGTAAGGAGCGAAGGAAGAGGGTAAGCTGTAGAATCTGTAGGGTGCCAAAAGAAGAGAGCTTCTGGGAACTTGTCAGTTGGGCAGAGGACAACCATGCAGAATGGCACAAGAAGTGCTGTGCGCACCATTTTTTGGCTTGTTTGACCTGAAGAAACTGTCTGTCTTATGTACCCGGTGGAAAGTCAAGGTGGTCTAGAATAGGGAGTAGGGGTGAGGGGGCTAGTCAAAAACCTTGCAACACACCTTCCAGGTAGCCCCAGTGGTAGGATGGTTAAGTGACTCCTGGGTGGAGATTCTCGGTAACCAGAGGAGCCCATCCAAAGGCATCGGTCTGGCTTTTTACTCCAGTAGGACCAGTAGCTTCCCTCCAACCACTTTGCATATTATTTTATATATACTGTGATTCTGTACTTGCCAAATATGCTGCAAAAATCTCCCTCCACTGAGTCTGGCTGCAGCCATTTTACAGTTTTTCTCTATTGTTTTGGCTCATTTCTTGAAACAGAAATTACATTCTCAAAACTCTAAGATCATTTGGCTAAACAGTCTTACAGTTCAGCACAACACTATAACTCACGTGCAAAAGCTCATATCTCTCCCAAAACTGTTCACTCATGCTTCAAAACCATATTCCTTTCCCATATAAAGAGTCAGTGCACCCAAAATGGCAAAGATTCTTCTCAATTGCTTTGGCTCATTTCTTGAAACAGACCAGACGTTCTCAACTCTCTTGGTGCTTTTGCCAAAATAACCTGGATGGTTCGGCACAACACCATGGTTCACCTTCAAAAGCTCATATCTTTCCCAAAACAGTTCATTCATGTGTCAAAAATACATTTCTTTCTCATTAAAATAGTCAGTGCCCCCAAAATGCTTTGTCCCTTTGGCATTGTGTAAGCACTGCAAATCAAAATGTTTAGATGTTTTGTCTCTATGGCAGAGGACCATTGAAATATCCCTCATGTCCACCTTTGAGTCTTAGCCCAGTCCTTCATTGACAATGGTTAGGCCCCTTTCACACTGGGGCGGGGAGCCGCAGTGACGGTAAAGCAGCGCTATATTTAGCGCTGCTTTACCGTCGTTTTAACCGCGGTATTCGGCCGCTCGCGGTGCGGTTTTACCCCCGCGAGCGGCCGAAAAAGGGTTAAACGGTGAACACACCGCTCCTATACCGCTCCAAAGATGCTGCTAGCAGGACTTTTTTTGCCGTCCTGCTAGCGCACCGCTCCAGGAGTTACAGTAAAGGGGCCGGAGTTTTTCAGGCGGTGAACAGGCGCTATTTTTAGCGCTGCACCGCATGAAAAACGCCCCGGTGTGAAAGGGGCCATACTGTACAGTTTTGGTCTAGCTAACTGAATAAAATTGTGTATAAAACTGAAAAAAAAAAAAAAAGATTTTAGGGTAAAAGTAGCCTTCAAGGTTTGACATCACACATTGCACTCATACTGCCAAGGAAAAATTACCGTATATACTCGAATATAAGCCGAGATTTTCAGACCCTTTTTTAGGTCTGAAAGTCCACCCCTCGTCTTATATTCGAGTCACCGCCGTCTGCCTACATGAACAGCGTGTCATGTAGACAGACGGCAGTGTTCAAAAGCCGCGCCGCCTCCTCCCGCCCGTCCGTGATAGGCGGACACTAATTTTCCCAGCAGTACAGTGTTCCGCCTATCACGGATGGCCTGTCATTCTCATCTCATGGACGAGGATGAGAGAATGGTCCGTGATAGGCGGAACACTGCACACTGACTGCTGGGAAAAAAGTGTTCCTCCTATCACGGACGAGGAGGAGGAGGAGGAGGCGCGGCTTTTAAATTTGTAATGGCGCCGTACACGCTGTGGGGGGACAGAGCGGGATCTCATCGGCTGCACGGACCCCGGACCCACGGACCCACAGATCGGCACAGGTAGGCTGCAATGGGGACACGGGCTGCAATGGGGACACGGGGGTCTGTACAGGGGACATACAGATGGGCATTGCTGACCCTTTTTCCACTTACAGTAGCTGCTGCATTTTTGCCCCTCGGCTTATACACGGGTCAATACGTTTCCCCATTTTTTTGTGGTGATTTAGGGGCCTCGGCTTATACTCGGGACGGCCTATACTCGAGTATACGGTATACGGTACTTTACTTCCATACATCAGAGTAAAAAGAAAATGTATACAGCATAATATACAGAAATATAAACACACAAACAAAAAACAAGGACAATTAAATTTAGCCTACAATGCTGTAAATAAAGCTGGAGTTTCCCAACTACTGTAACATCTCTTCACTGGCCACCGTCCTCGCCCTCCTGCCCATCCACACGCTGCTGTCTGTCTGGCCACAGATTCTCGTCAACATCGCATCGTATATCCTCCCTTGCAATGCAACGAGGGAAGAAACGACATGCATGTCGCAACCATCCCCTACACTGATCTCCTGTAATATCCTCACAGGCAGCGTCCATTGCATGGAGCAGGGACCTCTGATCTTGAGCCCGATGCTCATACACTCTCCACCTCCAAGCAGAGAAAAACTCCTCAATAGGATTGAGGAAAGGAGAGTAAGGTGGTAGGAACACCATATCCATCCTTGGATGAGCAGTGAACCAGGCCATGATAAGCGGGTCACGATGGAAATTCACATTGTCCCATACAATTATATATTGTGGTAGATGAGGCCATATGAGACCTCTCTCATTTTCAGGGATCAAATCCAAATGAAGGCGGTCCGAGAAGATGAGGAGCTTCTGTGTATTGTATGGGCCAAGACTGGGGATGTGAGTGGCCACACCATTCTCAGAAATGGCAGCACACATAGTTATATTGCCCCCTCGCTGGCCTGGGACATCCACCGTGGCCTGGTGGCCAATAAAATTACGGCCACGTCTTCGGCCCTTGGCTAGGTTGAAGCCAGCCTCATCCACATACACGAGTATGTGAGAGGTCTCGTTTCCTTCCAATGCCATTATTCTCTACAATAGAGTAAAAAAAGAAAACATCAAATCAGTCATACAGAAGAGTCATACACTACAGCTATAGACAGTTACATAGGAATGTTCTATGTTCTACACAAGTTCACTTGTACTGGCCAGTATTCCAGTGGTTCCAAACCTGGGGTACATGTACCCTATGCAGAAGTACTCTAGGGGGTATTTGACAGAAAAGGGAGGGGAAAAATTATCAACGAGTAGACTTACTGAAATGTTATGCCCCGTATGTTATTCCGATGGAAAAAGTCCAATCGGATTATGTTGTCGGAAAATCCGATCGTGTGTAGGCTCTAGCAGGCTTTTTCTGTCCGAATTTTCGCCGGAAAAAATTTGAGAGCAGGATCTCAAATTTTCTGACAACAAAATCCGATCGGACTTTTTCCGACCGCGTGTAGGGAATTCCGACTGACAAAGTGCCACGCATGCTCAGATCAAATTACCAAACCAAAGCTATTGGCTACTATCCTCTACGTAGTTTTGTTGTACGCAACGAACGTCACCACGTTCAGAATGATCGTATTTTCCGACAACTTTGTCCGACCGTGTGTATGCAACACCAGTGTCGGACAAAATCCGTCGGAAAAAATCCAACGGATTTTGTGGTCGGAATTTGTGACCGTGTGTACGGGGCATTACTCCTCCTCCTCTTTTTCTTCCTCTTCCTCGAGCAGGCAGTTGCCCTTGTTCATTTACTTGGTTAGGTGCCTCCATGTTCAGAAATTGTACTGGTCCTGCATGGTCAAGCTCTATATATACATGTTTGGCAGCATTCACAATCATGGACAGCACCTGTCAGGTAACTAAACATACTGTTTGATCGGTCATCTGAGACCAACTCCAACTCCTCCTTCGTTAGTCAAGTTGTAGTTGCACCTGACTGTCAATTGCTGTAATCATTTTATCAAATGTTCCAAGAGGTTCATATATGGTATTCATGGTATTATGTTCCTGAATAATTTTGACAATTGAACAGACTATTGTGCATGTGATGACTTAAACAATGAAATGACGCTGACACGTTTTGGAGTGAACAACCGTTAGACTGAGAATTGACAATCAGTTTAGATCAACAAGATCTATTTACTTGGAAATTGTGCTAAATGTAGGCTACTTGTACTTAATCATTTGAAAGATGTACTGAGACATTGAGACATGTACTAAAACATTTGCAATTTGATGAAATGAATGAGAAATTCAATTCAGTTGTGAACAATTGCTAAGTGGTTTGGAGATTTGTCCATGTTGTTTTGAGAATGTCATTTCTGTTTCAAGAAACGAGCCAAAACAATGGAGAAAAACTGTAACTGTGGGCAGCTGAAGTTGCTGCCTTTTCACTTCCTGGATTTACACACACCTCCAGCTCTGCAGCTCTCATTGGCCCTCTTTTGACTCATCCCCCCTCCCTTCCTGGCAAACTCTCAGGAGAGTGAAAGAGAACTCTCAGGAGAGTGAAAGAGAGAGAGAGAGCTGTGCATGATGTCATAAGCCTAGGCTTTTTACCAGACAAGAAACAGGAAGTGGGCCGTATAAGGGATTTACTGGCAGAAAAAATAAATGTTTTACTATCCAAAGTTAAAACAACAACAAGGGCAGAAGATTTAATAGATGGAAAGATGAAAAAAATTACGGAAGTTCCGCTTTCAGAAAAAAAAGGGGTGGGAGAGCTGAAGTCACACTCTGCAGAGCTCAGTGAGGAGAGATCTGAGAGCTGATTGGAGGGAAGAGACACCCCCCCCCCTTTACACAGGAACAGAGCTTGGGCTGTTAAACACAGGAGTTGGAGATCCCTCCCCTGTCACCTTTTTTTCTCTTGGTGTCAGGAAAACTTGTAAGAAGTGACTCATGCTGATAGCAGAGGAAGGAGGCAGCAGACAGAAATGACACTTAGTGCTCTGGATTGAGCCAAGCACACGCTATAGGGCAGGGATCTGCAATTAGCGGACCTCCAGCTGTTGCAAAACTACCCATCATGCCTCTGCCTCTGGGTGTCATGCTTGTGCCTGTCGGAGTCTTGCTGTGCCTCGTGGGATTTGTAGTTCTGCAACAGCTGGAGGTCCGCTAATTGCATATCCCTGCTATAGAGGGATATGCTTTGTTCATATTTCATGTCTGAGGTTTACAACCACTGTAAAATGTCCATTAGCATGTGGAAAGATGAAAAAATGGTTGAAGTTCCCCTTTAAGAGAAACTGGCAGTGAAGCCTTTTGGCTTTACAGCTGGTTCCCTACTGCGCATGCACAAAGTGCGAAGGAGTAGGGGGGCCGAACTACGGAGGGACGGCGCGGCGGCGCTGTTTTCCTGAAAGTGGGAAATGGTACCTGTCAAAAACAGGTACCCATTCCCCCCTCCCACCTGAAAGGTGCCAAATGTGGCAGCGATGGAAGGGGGTGGAACTCCGCTTTAAATATGTTTGCAGACTGCAATGTATCATAATAATAATTAGACATGTGCAATTCGTTTCGTTTTTTTTTCGTTTTTCATTTTTTTCGTTGTTTTCGTTCGTTCGTTTTCGTACGAATGAACGAATCATTCGAATCGAACGAATACGAAAAACAACGAAAATCCGAAAAAAACTAATTAGAAACAACGAATGTACTAATGAAGAAAATCCGAAAAATGAAAACGAACGAAAAAATTCGTACATTCGTAACTTTTTTTTTTTGTTGAATTGGTAATTTTCCGTGTCCCTTACAATGGTGCTGCTAAACGTGCTTTGAATGTATTGAACAAAAAAATTCGTACATTCGGAACTTTTTTTTCGATTTGTAACTTTTTTTTTTTCCGATTTGTAATTTTCCGTGTCTCTATTGAACAAAAAAATTCGTACATTCGTAACTTTTTTTTTCGATTCGTAACTTTTCTTTTCGATTCGTAAATTATTAAAATGTAATAATAGCATACACATTACATAAAATTATGAATTATGCTCCGATTACGAATCTACGAATGTTACGAATGTACGAATAAATACGAATGCGTCCGAAAATGAAACTAACGAAAAAACGAATCAACAAAAAAAATAACTCTTACGAATGTAAGAATCGTTACGAATACGAACACCGACGACTTACGAATGTACGAATCAACACAAACGAAAAACAAATTTTTTTCGGAAACGAAAACAACAAAACTAAAATAAACGATTTTTTTTGTTGTGCACATGTCTAATAATAATAATAAAAAAGCTTTGCAAATGCCTAAAATAGTTTATTGTACATATAAATTATATATTTAGGTTTTAAATGTGTGTCTTTTGTAAAAACTAAATTACATAGTAGGAGATAGCAAACCAAAGAAAAAATAATAATAATTTAGCAAGCTGTGGGGAAAAAAAAAAAAAGATGAATGCCCCTGCCGAAACCCGGGATCGAACCAGGGACCTTTAGATCTTCAGTCTAACGCTCTCCCAACTGAGCTATTTCGGCTGCTGTTATGCTGATGCCATCCACTAAATGCTACTGATTATAGATATGTTATGTAATTATATTATTTAATATGAAAATAAAATAATAATCAGTGTTCTCTAGCTGTGAACAACGTAATAAGGAATCACAAAATATTTTCCTGCCCCCTATAAGTTTCCCCAAGCTCCCCTCTTCATCGGTATTTTGTGTTTTGTTTCTTTCTTCCATGCTCCAGTCTCTCCATGCTCCAGTCTCTCCATGCTCCAGTCTCTCCATGCTCCAGTTCCTCTTTTCCAGCCTCGTGCTGCACTCCCATCATCTAGCCAGACTTCCTTCTATAAATAGTAACAAAGTGTTACAATGTAATACAGAACAATCATAGTTCAGGGAAGTTACTGTGACAAGCCAAGCTTGCTGCTAACTTTACCACTAGTCTCTGTGGCGCAATCGGTTAGCGCGTTCGGCTGTTAACCGAAAGGTTGGTGGTTCAAGCCCACCCAGGGACGAGGAGATTTTTTTTTTATTCTTGCTCAATAATAATTTATAAATGTTACAGAATTTTTTTTTTTGTTGTTTTAGTCAGAGCAACAAATCCAAAGTTCTTTTTAGACGTGCACAATAGAAAAATTAGTTTATTTTCGTTTCTGTTCGTTTCCGTTGATTCGTAACGATTCGTAAATTCGTAATTCGTCGGTGTTCGTATTCGTAGCGATTCGTATTTTCATAAGAGTTATTTTTTCGTTGATTAGTTTTTCCGTTAGTTTAATTTTTGTTTATTCGAAATGCGGACGCATTCGTATTTTCGTAGATTTAGTTACATTCGTACTTTCGTAAGATTGATTTATTCGTACTTTCGTAACATTGTTTTCGTAGATTCGTAATCGGAGCATAATTCATAATTTTATGTAATGTGTATGCTATTATTACATTGTAAGAGACACGGAAAATTACGAAATCGAAAAAAAAAGTTACGAATGCACAAATTTTTTCGTTCAATCCATTTGAAGCACGTTAAGCAGCGCCATTGTAAGAGAATCGGAAAATTACGAATCGAAAAAAAGAAAAAAAAAGTTACGAATGTACGAATTTTTTCGTTCAATCCATTCGAAGCACGTTAAGCAGCGCCATTGTAAGAGAAACTGAAAATTACGAATCGAAAAAAAAAAAAAAGTTACGAATGTACAAATTTTTTCGTTCAATCCATTCGAAGCACGTTAAGCAGCGCCATTGTAAGAGACACGGAAAATTACCAATTCAGCAACAAAAAAAAAAGTTACGAATGTACAAATTTTTTCGTTCAATCCATTCGAAGCACGTTAAGCAGCGCCATTGTGAGGGACACGGAAAATTACCAATTCAACAACAAAAAAAAAAGTTACGAATGTACAAATTTTTTCGTTCATTTTGATTTTCGTTGTTCCTGTTTTCGTTTTTCGATTTTCTTCTTTCGTAGTTTCGTTGTTTCTAATTTGGTTATTTCGGATTTTCGTTGTTTTTCATATTCGTTCGATTCGGTAATTCGTTAAAATTTTTTTGCGAATCATTCGTTCATTCGTACGATAACGAATATAACGAATTTTAACGGAAAACGAATTAAAACGAAACAAATTGCACATGTCTAGTTCTTTTGTCTGCCTCTACCTAGGATAGCCCATGTAACAGTAGCACTGTTGACATAAAGCTGACTTTTAAGCTACATTTTCCCATTCCCCGCTCGCGATTTTGGTTGAGCGATCTGCGCGCACACATGGGAACACAGAGACGCCCGTTCACTTCATGGGCTGCCCTATGCGCATTTGTGGCCCATAAAGAAGCTCCTGCACCATTTTTGGGAGACAAGCGTAATCGCATTTTCTAAAACTCGCAACAAGCGTAACGCATTTTTTACCAACTGGCCTATAACTTACGTATACGGCGGTTCTGCTGCTAAGGATTACATACCTAGTACGTGATCCTGCATTTCTGGTTCTGGGGCGCGCATGCACGTTTCCGGCGACCCACTCCTGCTGCGATATTACACAGCAGGAGCTGATCTGCAGGTGCCGTGGACTCGATATCCGCCGCCACCCGCCAATCACGAGGCAGAATGGCAAAGATGTTTTTATTACAAATTATGTGAGAGGACTGCAGTTCCTCTTTAACTACTAGCCGACCAGCCGCCGTCATTATACCGCGGCAGGCCGGCTCATTCCCGCAAATCACTGTAGGTGTACGTCGGCACCTTTAAGGGCAATAGCAGGCCACCCGCCATCGTTTAAACACACAAATCCCTGTTCTGACAGGAGAGGAGAGACAGATCGTCTGTTCCTACTAATTAGGAAAAGCGATCTGTCTCCTCCTCCAGTCAGTCCCCTCCCCCCACAATTAGAAACACACATGAGGGAACACATTTAACTCCTTAATCCCCCCCTAGCATTTTTATAGCACTGATCACTGTATAAATGTCAGTGGTCCCAAAAATGTATCATAAGTGTCCGATCTGTCCGCCACAATGCCGCAGTCCTGCTTAAATTGCAAATCGCAGCCATTTCTCGTTAAAAAAAAAAACGAATAATAAAAATGCCATAAATCTATCCCGTTTGTTTATTGTTAGTTTGTAGACGCTATAACTTTTGCGCAAACCAATCTATATATACGCTTATTGCGATTTTACCAAAACCGAAAATATGTAAAAGAATACATATTGGCCTAAACTGATGAAAACATTTATTTTTTTACTTTTGTTCTGGATATTTATTATAGAAAAAAGTATAAAATAGTGTGTTTTTTTCTCTTTTGTTTATAGCGCAAGCAATAAAAACCGCAGAGGTGATCAAATACCACCAAAAGAAAGCTCTATTTGTGGGGGGGAAAAGGACGTCAATCTTGTTTGGATACAGCGTCAGATGACCACGCAATTGTCAGTTAAAGCGACGGAGTGCCGTATCGCAAAAAAAGGCCTGGTCATTAAGGGGGGAAATCTTCCGAGGCTGAAGTGGTTACCTTAATGGTCATCTGAATGTGCAGTGTGAATATATGGAAGGTGTAATTTTTCAATGTAGCCACTTGGTGGCACTGTGATACCACACATAGGCTGAGAGCTAAAGGCTTTACCATTTACTTCCAGGAATTTGGGTGAGCTTGATCGTGAATGTACATCAGTGTGCTGCAGAGCTGGGTGCTATTAGATGGACTTTTATTGGTAAGGAAGCAGCAGAGTTTGAAGACCTGTGTCAGCCCATATTGTCTATGCTCTATACTTAGACCCCTTTCACATTGGGGTGCTTTGCAGGCGCTACAGCGCTAAAAATAGCGCCTGCACAGCGCCCTGAAACAGCCGCTGCTGTGTCTCCAGTGTGAAAGCCCGAGGGCTTTCACACTGGAGCCGTGCTCTTGCAGGACTGTCAAAAAAGTCCTGCAAACCGCATCTTTGTAGCACTGTAGGAGCGGTGTATTTACCGCTCCTAAAGCGCCCCTTCCAATTGAAAACAATGGGGCAGCGCTGCAAACCCGCCTGCAAAGCACCACTACAGCAGCGCTTTGTGGGCGGTTTTAATTCTTTTTTGGCCGCTAGCGGGGGTTAAAACCGCCCCGCTAGCGGCCGAATGGCGCAGCTAAAACGACGGTAAAGCGCAGCTAAATATAGCGCCGCTTAACCCGCCAGCGTCTTCAACGCTTCAGTGTGAAAGCAGCCTTAGGCTGTTTGTTTCACATATGAGCAGGCAGCAGACGACAGCAGGAATTCGGTGCGTCCTCGTTCACCGTTTCAGGTCGGGTTTCAGCCTGAATTTTTGGCAGAATGCAGACCTGAAACAGATCAAAAGTCACACAGGGCTCCTGTGCAAATCGCAGTGGCAGATGGAACTTGTAGTCTCTCCATTCACAGATCACTATGAATGGAAGATGTTACTCTACAGTGTATACTACATGAGATGATCAGAGACTGGAGATAATGTATAACATACATAAAATGGTCAGAGACTTGGGACTTTCTACATAGAATGGTCAGAGGCTAAGGACATTCTACGGTCAGGGACTGGGGATAATTTTCATAGAATATGGACTGGGGACATTCTACATGAAATGTTCAGAGACCGGGGCTACAAGAAAAGTTTAGAAACTGAGGACATTCTACAAGAGAATGTTAGAAACTGGAGGCATTGCACATGAGATGGTCAGAAATTGGGGAAATTCTACATAGAATGGTCAGACACTGGGGAAATACTAAAGGTGAAGGTCAGAAACCGGGAGAATGCTACAGGAGATGGTTACAGATTGAGGATATTCTACAGGAAATAGACAGAGACTGAAAACATTTGATAGAAGAAGGTCAAAGAATGTCCCATTCTAAATGAAATGGTCATGAGACTGAGGATATTCTACAAAAAAGGTCAGATACTAGAGACATGCTACAAAGAAATGGTCAGAGACAGAGGATATCCTACAGGAGAAGGACTGAGACTGCAGACATTATACAAGAGAAGGTTAGAGACTGAGGACATTCTTGAGGAGAAGGTCTGAAACTGAGGGCAATCTAGAGGAGAAGGTCGGAGATTGGGAACATGCTATAGGAGATGGTCAAACACAGAGGACATTCTAGAGGAGAAGGTAAGAGACTGTGGACAATCTATAGGAGATGGTCAGAGACTGAGGATAAGGACAGAAACTGAAAATATTTTACAGGAGAAGGTCAAAGACTGGGGACATTCTACATGGAACAGTCAGAGACTGAGAATATTCTACAGAAGAAGGTTAGAGGCTGGGAACATTCTATATGGAATGGTCAGAGACTAAGGACATTCTACAGAAGAAGGTTAGAGACTGGGGACATGCTGCAAGCGATGGTCAGAGACTTTTTTGGACGGAGACTGTGGACATTATACAGGAGACGGTCAGAGACTGACATTCTAGAGAAGAAGACTGGGAACATGCTATAGGAGATGGTCAAAGACTGTGGATAATGTATAGGTGATAGAAACTGAAAACATTCTACAGGAAAAAGTCAAAGACTGTGGACTTTCTACATGGAGCGGTCAGAGACTGAGGACATACTACAGAAAAAGAGAACAGAATACAGAATACTACAGAATTGGAAAACATTTTACAGGAGAATGTCAAAGACTGGGGACATTCTACAAGAAATGGTCAGAGACTTCCCTATAAATGCTGCTAAATTCCTGTAGGAGAAAAACATCTTTAAGCTTATAGTGTGCAAGAGGCCTAAAGATTTTCTACAGGAGAAGGACAGAGAATGTGGACATTATACATCAGAAGGTCAAAGACGGGACAGGCTACAGAAGATGGTCAGAGACTGAGGATAATCTATAGGAGATAGACAGAAACTGAAAACATTCTACAGAGAGGGTCAAAGACTGGGGACATTCTACATGGAATGGTCAGAGACTGAGAATATTCTACAGAAGAAGGTTAGAGGCTGGGGACAGTCTATATGGAATGGTCAGAGACTAAGGACATTCTACAGAAGAAGGTTAGAGACTGGGGACATGCTGCAAGCGATGGTCAGAGACTAATGATTTTGTACAGGACAGAGACTGTGGACATTATACAGGAGACGGTCAGAGACTGACATTCTAGAGAAGAAAGTCAGAGACTGGGAACATGCTATAGGAGATGGTCAAAGACTGTGGATAATCTATAGATGATAGAAACTGAAAACATTCTAGAGGAAAAAGTCAAAGACTGTGGACTTTCTACATGGAACGGTCAGAGACTGAGGACATACTACAGAAAAAGATTAGAGACTGGGGACATGCTACAATAGATGGTCAGAGACTAAGGATTTTGTACAGGAGAAGGACAGAGACTGGAAACAGGCTAGAGATGGTCGGTGACTGAGGATAATCTATAGGAGATAGAATTGGAAAACATTTTACAGGAGAATGTCAAAGACTGGGGACATTCTACATGGAATGGTCAGAGACTGAGGATATTCTACAGAAGAAGGTTAGAGACTGGGGGCATTCTACAAGAAATGGTCAGAGACTTCCCTATAAATGCTGCTAAATTCCTGTAGGAGAAAAACATATTTAAGCTTATAGTGTGCAAGAGGCCTAAAGATTTTCTACAGGAGAAGATCAGAGAATGTGGAAATTATACAGGAGAAGGTCAAAGATGGGACAGGCTACAGAAGATGGTCAGAGACTGAGGATAATCTATAGGAGATAGACAGAAACTGAAAACATTCTACAGAGAGGGTCAAAGACTGGGAGTGGGGACATTCTACATGGAATGGTCAGACTGAGGATATTCTACAGAAGGTGGTTAGAGGCTGGGGACATGCTGCAAGAGATGGTCAGAGATTTAGGATTTTCTACACGAAAAGGACAGAGACAGACTGAGGATATTTTACAGAAGATAGACAGAAACTGAAAACATTCAACAGGAGAAGGTCAAAGACTGAGGACATTATACAGGAGAAGGTTAGAATCCAAGGACATTCTACAGAAGGACAAAGACTGGGGACATTATACAGTAAAAGCTCAGAGACTGAATATTCTACATAAATATTGTTGGTTGAAATCTATTGTTGGCTAAACTGGATTGACTATTGTCTGCCCTTTCTCAACCAGATTAACTATTAACTATGAAAAGGTCAGAGACTGAGGACATTACATAAGAGAAGGTCAGAGACTGGGGACATAGAACAGGTCAGGCCCGTTTCCCACCGGGGGGTCAACTGGTGGACAGAGACTGAGGACATTACATAAGAGAAGGTCAGAGACTGGGGACAGTTTACAGGAGACAGTTACAGAATAGAGCCAATCTTTCCGGCCCGTTTCCCACCGGGGGGTCAACATCAATCATGGTGGCAGCTGTTCTCTGCACCAGAGGGGCACAAATAAGTGACAGATTACAGCTGCTGCAACACTGTAGGATAAACCAGAGTTTATTTATTATGTTTTGTGGAGCATAGCAAGAGACAGCTACTTCAATTCATCAGGGACTTTTTTAGTGAGCTCTTTGCTTTGAATTTCTGGGGAGGAGACTGAGGTCTTGCTACAAGAAAAAGGTCAAAGACTAAGAATATTTTACAGGAGATGGTCAAAGACTGAGGATATTCTACAGGTGGACAAAGACTGGGGCAATATACAAACATGGGACACAGACATGCTCAGAGACTGAAGTCATTCTGCAAGAGAAGTTCGGAAACTAGGGACATTCTACAGGAGATGGTTAGAGACTGAGGATATTCTGCAAGGAAAGGTCAGAACTGTTTAGAGACTGAGTATATTCTAGAAAAGAAGAACAGAGATTAGAGACATGCTACAGGACATGGTTGGAGACTGGGGGCATTCTACAAGAGATGGTCAGACACTAGGGGCATTTTAGAGGCCAGGGAATGAAGATATTCTTAAAAAGAAGGTCCAAAACTGGGGACAGGACAGTCTACAAGACATAGTCAGAGGCTGGCAACGTTCTACAAGAGATGGTCAGAGACAGAGGATATTCTATAGGAAAAGCACAGAGACTGGAGATATTCTACAGAAGGTCAGAGTCTGTGAATATTCTACATGATATAGTCAGAGACTGGGGGAATTCTACATGAGATGGTCAGCGACTGGGGCATTCTATATGAGATGGTAAGAGACTGGTGACATTATACATGAGATGGTCAGAGATTCGGGATATTCTATATAGCATGGTCAGAGACTGGGGACATTCACCAGAGATTATCAGAGACTGGAGGCATTCTTCGTGAGATGGTTAGAGGCTGGTAACATTATACAAAGAATGGTAAGAGACTGGGGACCTTCCACATGAAATGGTCAGACTGGGGACATTCTACTTGAGATGGTCAAAGACTTGGAAAATTCTTGGATATTCTACATAGCATGGTCAGAGACTAGCAACATTCTATATGAGCCGGTGAGAGACTGGGGACATTTTACAAAAGGTGGTTAGAAACTGGGGACATTTGAGAGGCCAGGGAATGAAGATATTCTTCAAAAGAAGGTAAGAAACTAGGGACAGTCTACAAGAGATAGTCAGATATTGGCGACGTTCTACAAGATATGGTCAGAGACAGAGGGTATTCTATAGGAGAAGCACAGAGACTGGGGATATTCTATGGAAGGTCAGAGACTGTAAATATTCTACATGAGAAAGTCAGAGACTGGGGACATTTTACAAGAGATAATCAGAGACTGGGGCATTCTATATGAGATGGTAAGAGACCGGTGACAATATACATGAGATGGTCGGAGATTCTGGATATTCTATATAGCATGGTTAGAGACTGGGGACATTCACCAGAGATAATCAGAGACTGGGGGCATTCTTCATGAGATGGTTAGAGGCTGGGGACATTATACAAAGAATGGTAAGAGACTGGGGACCTTCCACATGAAATGGTCAGACTGGGATCATTCTACTTAAGATGGTCAAAGATTTGGAAAAGTTTACAAAAGAAGGTCAGAGACAGAGGATATTCTATAAGAGAAGCACAGAGACTGGGGATATTCTATGGAGAGTCAGAGACTGTGAATATTCTACATGAGAAGATCAGGGACTGGGGACATTCCCCATGAGATGGTCAGGGACTGGGGACATTCTACAAGAGAAGGACAATCACTGAGAACATTCTACAGGAAAAGGTCAAAAACTAGGGTCATTTAACTGGATATGGTCAGGGACTGGGACATTCTACTGGAGATGGTCAGGGACTGGGGGCGTCCCTTGTGAGAAGGTCAGAGGCTGGAACATACTACATGAGATGGTCAGAGACAGGGGACATTTTACATGAAGTGTTTAGAGACTGAGGACATTGTATGGGAACTTAAAACTATAGATGTTTTACAGGAGATAGTAAGAGACTAAGGATAGTATACAGGAGAAGGATAGAGACTGAATACATTCTACACAAGCTGGTCAAAGACTGGGGACATTCTATATAAGAAGTTCTGAGACTCAGGGCATTATACAGGACAAGAATGGCCAGAGACTTGGGGTGTTATATATGAGAAGGTCAGAGACTGTGGACATTCTACAGGACAGTCAATTAAACACAAAAAAAACAGACACACTCTGATCTCTAACTTTATTACCTTTATTGTTTCGTGAATACTTACCAGCCAGCCAAAATTCTCCAAACATAATTGTAGATGTGTCTTGGTGGCCAGCAAAGGCAATCCCACCGCCCATGAACTCGGCAATGGAAAATGAAGTCCTTAATCGCAAAGTGAAACACATGGAGGTGGCATTTCCAGCTAATAAAGTGGATTGTTTTCTGTTCTTTAACTCTTTTACTGTCATCCGCATTTGCCATACATCGGTGGTAGCGGGGGGGGGGGGGGGAGGTTTACACAAACTCTTAGCAGCTGCATCCGCCAGGAGTGTGTGAAAATATGACAAGCTGACTATCAGCTGGAGCCTGGATGTGATCCAATGGCCAACTTCTCCCTTGCGCCCCGTCTATCTGTGGGCGCTACTGAGTAGATATGAGGGAGACCAGTGAATGTCTGTTCGCCAATCTCCCCTTCCTGATACTAACCCTGAAGCGACATGTAAAACATAATTTCCGGGTCCCAGTGTCACTTTCCCCAGCTAGTATGGCCAAGAAAAAAACAAATGCAGAATGATCTGCACTGCATTAGTGTCATTTTAGGACAGGTGAGACATCAGGGGTCTTTTAGACTCCTGATGTCTCATTAACGAGAACCTGTCACCCAAAATGCATCACATATGGGGACTTTTCGTCCCCTGTGTGATGAAAAAAATAAAAGTAAAAATAAAAAAAAAAGTAAAAAATTGTAAAAGATGTAAGTTACACCCACACACTTAAAATCCCCCCCCCCCCCCCAAAGTCACACGTTGAATGATAATTGTGTGGTCATGCAACACTGTACCCATATAAAAAAAAACTAATTTTTTCCACACAAATAGAGCTTTAGTTTGGTGGTATTTAATCATCACTGGGTTTTTTATTTTTTGCTAAATAAACGGAAAAATACCAAAAAAAAAAAAAAATACTTTTTCATAGTTTGTTATAAAATTTGCAAACAGGTTATTTTTCCCCTTCACTGATGTGCGCTGAACAGGTGGACACTGATGAGGAGACACAGATGAGGCTGCACTGATAGGTGATGCTGATGAGCACTGATTGGCAGCACTGGTGGGCACTGTTAGTACTGCACTGATTATCAGTGTAGATGACCCTTTTACACAAGCTGGTTATCAGCTCTCTTCTCCTCTCCTCGTACTGTCAGCATGAGGAAAGGAGTGCCGATAACCAGCTTCTGTTTACTTCCATGATCAGCTATGATTAGACACAGTTGATCGCGTGGTAAAGAGCTGCTGATTGGCTCTTTACCTCAATCTGTGATCAGCAGAAAAAAATTTAATAATTGGAACTGCCACTATTTTATTGTCTGGGGTGTCTGGGGTGTCTGGGGGGGGGGGGGGGTTATGAAACCATCAGGCCTAAAAAAATGTTTTAATCATGTATGCAAAATCAACTGTGACACTGAAAAGGTTAAATATATTGTGACGATCCGGGGTGAATAAGCTCTAGTGGTGCATGCGAATTGAAGAAATCGTGTCAGTCCCAACTGCATTTTCAAGGGCATGGCAGCCCATTTTTATTCAAAAGAAACAGAAAGTTCAAAAATATAAAATTTGCCTTGATATACAAGTGCTTTGGATTACAAGCATGTTTCCCCAAACGAATTATGCTCGCAATCCAAGGTTTTACTGTAAATTATTATTACTATTATACAGGATTTATATATCGCCAACAGTTTGCGCAGCGCTTTACAAAATGAAGGCAGCCATTACAGTTTGATACAAGAGGAATTTATTTATTTCAGGTACTTATATAGCGCCGTCAATTTTACACAGTGCTTTACATATACATTGCTTGTTAGAGCTTTCAATATATATTTAAAATCGATGTAACTGATCCCTGGTTCCAGTCTTGGACATTTCTGAAGCTGAAGATTTCCATAGGCGGGTTTTCCTGCCTCTTTCTGACATCACACACACAGGCCAGAGAGCTGTTTTGTTTCTTTTTTTTTCTATATCAATAAAGTTGTCTCGATCGAAAGTAAAAAAAAAAGAAAAAAAGGAAAACAACCAGCGGCCAGCGCGCGTACCCTGCGCAGTAAAGAGGGGTGCCGTCGGGAGCGCGCGGCACACGTGACCGCCAGACTCTGCTCGGGAACGCGCTCAGTCAGACAAGCGGGGCGAGAGAAATAAAAAGGAGTCCCCGCGGTGGAGCCCCCCCTCCCCCTCTAGTAACCGGACGCCGCCATGTACCGAGCCCTGTACGCCTTCCGCTCCCCGGAGCCCAACTCGATGCCCTTCTCGGCCGGGGAGAGCTTCCTCATCGTGGAGAGGACTAACCAGCACTGGTGGCTGGCCAGCCGCTGCAGCAGCGGGGACACGGGCTACGTACCGGCCTCCTACCTGGAGAGGATCAAGGTGAGGGGGCGGGGGCACGGTGACGTCACTAGCAACAGCTCTCGGTGACGTCAGCTGCTCCTGGGACATGTGACGTCAGTGTTGGGGGTGGGTGTGTGACCACTGGGTTGTCATTGTAGAAATGTCATGATTATACAGTCGCCATGGTTACCAAAAATTTAAAGGAGGCGTACACCCCGTCAACAAACACGTCCTATCGCAGATTCCGAGTCCCCAGACTCGCTCGCTGCGCTTCTTCTTTTTCATTTTTTTTTTTCCCCACAAACTTCATTGTTGATCCTGCCACAAATCCAGTGTCCTTGCTTCCTGTGAACTACAGAACCCCCCCCCCCCCATAGGTTATAAGGAGAGGAGGGGGTGTTTGTAATCCAAACCAGGAGAGCATCTCCGGGGGTGACAAGGCCTCTATAGGTACAGAACGAGGGGTTGTCACGACAACGCCTCTATGGCTACAGAACGTTAGGTTGTCACCGACAACGTCTCTATAGATGCAGAACGATGGGTTGTCACTGACAAGGCCTCTATAGCTACAGAACGATGGGTTGTCACCGACAACGCCTCTATAGATGCAGAACGATGGGTTGTCACCGACAACGCCTCTATAGCTGCAGAACGATGGGTTGTCACCGACAACGCCTCTATAGCTGCAGAACGATGGGTTGTCACCGACAACGCCTCTATAGCTGCAGAACGATGGGTTGTCACCGACAACGCCTCTATAGCTACAGAACGATGGGTTGTCACCGACAAAGCCTCTATAGCTACAGAACGGTGGGTTGTCACCGACAAAGCCTCTTTAGCTACAGAACGATAGGTTGTCACAGACAAGGCCTCTATAGGTACAGAACAATGGGTTGTCACCGACAACGCCTCTATAGCTACAGAACGATGGGTTGTCACCGACAACACCTCTATAGCTACAGAACGATGGGTTGTCACCGACAACGCTTCTTTAGATGCAGAACGATGGGTTGTCACCGACAAGGCCTCTATAGGTACAGAACGGAGGGTTGCCTAGGAGGACAGGGAGTGTTCGGCATCCATTCACACCTGAGTTTAAAATTCTGATTTTTAACATATTGCTGGTTATGTAATGCAAAGTGGGCGGGGCTTAACGGGTGCAAGCGACACATACGCATCCATGGGTAGCAGAGCGTTCTCTGCAGACTGAGTCGTCTCAGGCGGCATGCACACCTACGCGTCACGCTAACGCACATTTTTTTTCACGTACACATTTTTTTTTTCCACGCAATCGTCACTTGACTGAGCTGTCCTACGGGCGACAAATGCGCCAAAACAAACTTCCGTGCCTTTTGGGGCGGTGAGCGCTGCTTGTTTATTTTTACTGTTCTGGCGCATTTGTTGTGCATTTCCTAACCTCGTTTGGGGTGCCAGTAAAAAGCAGGTGCAACGTGCGTTTTTCACGTGTTCCCGGGGTGTAAATGGGGGGGGGGGGGTGCCCGATTCGATGGGCTGCCAAACGCAAAAAGTACGGTAGCCTGATGTGTTTTTTTTTTTTTTTTTTTTTTTTTATATATATATATATATATACACCTTCATTTTACTATAGGCTGGGCGGGAGCACTATTGTTACGACGTCCTCCCAGAATGTGCCTCTTGCGGCGCAATCTGTCACCAGACACAGCCGATGACCTGATCACTGTATCGGCCCGCTGCCAGTACCATGTGACTGCTGTGACCAATCACAGCAGATCACATGAGAATTGTAAAGAATGGATGGCTTTCTTTTAATGCCATTCATTGTGTACAGTTGTGTTGCTAGCTGTGATTGGTCATTGATCACAGGGTACAGACAGGGCCATTCACAGCTCCTCTGCATTGATGCATTTACACAATTTCACAGTAACCATGAGATAAAACCCATTGTTTTGCAAATCTATGTACACTACAAACTGTATGATTGAATCGGTTCTGATGTCGCTGTTTTACTAACTTGACAGCTTATTATTCTAAATAGGAAACCTTCATTTTGTTTGCAAATATTAGATCCGTAAAAAAAAAAAAGAAAAAATAGAGATGCACCAAAATTTCAGCCGCTGAAACCTGAAAAAATGGTATTAACGGCATTTAGCCCATAAGAGAAAAAGGTGCTGATAATGGCACTAAGAACGCATGCGATTTTGATGCGATTTTACCATGTAGTTTGTTTTTCATAGGTCATGTGGCTCAAAAATGTAACATGGTTGCGTTATTGATGCATTCTTGCTGCGTTTTCAATGCATTTCAACGGGGAGGTGGGTTTTTTTTTTTAACTGAGCAAAAATGCAGCAAGCAAGATTTTTAACACCACAATGGAAGCACAACGGACCAGTGTGAAGACATCCATAGAATTTTTTAAAGGGCGATATTTCCTTGCTCCGTCTGAGTTGCCTTCTAGTCCCGGGGTGAATACTGTATTAATGTGGTTGTAAAGTGTGATGTTTTATTGCTATGATGAGTTGCAGCCTAGTCCCGGGGTGAATATTCACGCGGATGTCACCATTAATTCGGTGGACAGGTCCCGGTTGGTCAGTTTGATGTATGCGGCCGCTTTCAGGTAATGTCACGGGTGATCAAGCATTGTGATGACAACACGTGTTCATGGTTTTGGAAGTTGCTGATCTTGGAGCCAAGATGCGGTGTGGCGATTGTCTGGCATATAATCGCGTGGAAAACTGCATCATGGGAAGCTTGTCGCCCTAAAAGGAGCTTCTTTAGGATGACAAGCTTTCCACAATGTGGTTTGCCGCTATTCGCTTTTTTGGTGCTAATAATAATGAATCTAGTCATTAATCTATCTAGGATAAGCTGGGCTCAGAAATGGGTTGAATGTTGCTGACCATCAGACTTGAGGACATCTAGTAGCAGAAAAAAAATATTTAAAATTTTTTTTAATTTTATTTTTTTTAACCTTTTAATGGGCTTTTTATTATTATTTTTATTTTGTGTTTTTTGGATGGAGTTCAGCTTTAAAGGTAATTTATTAAAGCGGTTCTGCACTCATTTCATTTAGTAAATCTCTTTGCCTTCCAAATCAGGCAAAGAGTACTAAATGAAATGTTGTTTTTTTTTTTTTTTTTTTTTTTACTTACCTTGTAATTGAAGACTTCCGGTCTTCTCCCTCTGCGGCGGCGGGCGGGGTCTTGCGTCGATCGTCGTCACGCCGCACTGTCTCCTGGGATCTGGTGTCATTGATCCCAGGAGCCAGTGCGGGCATCTTCCGAAATCTCGCGAGATTTCGGCCACATCTTCCGAAATCTCCCGAGATTTCGGCCGCATCTGCCGAAATCTCGTGAGATCTCGGCAGATGAGCCGTTACTGCGCACGCGCGAGTAACGGCAGTGCATGCTGGGCCATCTAAAGTCCCTGTGGGTGTTTCACATGCCCACAGGCAAGATGGCCCCCAGCACTAAAGAAGAAGACGAGGAACTTCATCGGACGAAAACCGGCGGCGATCGAGATGGAAGATGGAACAGGTGAGTCCCTTAATAAAGGTAAGCACACTTTATATTACATCCTAAAAAAAAAAATTTTTATGTGATCCAGCAGCTCTGGCTCAAGAAATACTTAACGGCTGGAGATTTCAGGAGCGGTGAGACACCCTTAGTCTCCCATAGGCCAACTGTTGTCGGTGCTCCCCCCTCTCCCCTGCAGCTGCTGCCCACTGACACAGGGGAACCAAAGCTTCTGGATCACGTGATTGGACTGGGGTGAAATGAAAAAAAGGTAGGTATAAAGATTTTTTTTTTTTTTTTTTACATGGGGTACGCAGGATACCCTGTTTCCCCGAAAATAAGACCTAGTGTGATTGTCGGTGATGGCTGCAATATAAGCCCTACCCCGCAAATAAGCCCTACCCTGAAAATAAGACCTACAAGGACTTTAACTAGGGCTTATTTGGGGGGTAGGGCTTATTTTGCATCCATCACCGACAATCACGCTAGGTCTTATTTTCGGGGAAACAGGATAGGTAGCAGGAGGAGAAGGGGGGGATATTTTTAAGAATAGTTGATGTAAGGCAAGAATTCTACTTTAAGGCAGCTCATTGAAATGAATGGGCTGCCAACACACCAAAAGGTGCCAAAAAATGTAGCAAGCCCCAAATTTGTTAACACCTCAAACCACAAGGCACTATGGTACATTGGAGGGCACTGCCAGGCGTGCGTGTTTGCAGTTTGCATTGCAGTAATACAAACCACGTCGAAAATCATACAAAGATTTCTATAGAGGAATCTTCTACCGCCCCGGACAAATTTTCCTGGTTCTGCCCCGGCCTTCTTTGGCATGCAGACAAAGAGCCGCCACACCGGTCCTAATGTTGTATATTTTCTCCACAGAGGCCCCCTTAACATTAGTCCCCCCCCACCCCCCTTTCAAAGATAATGTTATTGTTTGCCTGAGATGACATCTTTGTTATGTGCGCCAATTTAGATGCAAATAGTGCTTGGCGGAGAGCCTCTTTAATACAAACCGTTGTGCTATGCAGATACAGTGAGCTCTTTTACATTGTGCTGGAATAAATATGGCCTTTGTGCGCTGTGTTTGAAGTGCTTGGCTCGCTATGTGAGCTTTATTGTTGGTGTGTCTGTGAATAGAGATACAAGAGGATACGCTGTCATTTGTTAGGAGGAGAGCGTGTGACAGCGCGGCCAATGTAGTCACACAGAGGAAGGCGCTGGGCTCGGAGGCTCAGGTGGTTCTTCATCATTGTCTTGTGCAATCAAAGATCTCTCGTGAACATCTGTAGAGATGCGTGCTGTCAGTTGTAGAACGCTGGTCATACATTATACAATTCTCCTATTCAATTTCCTTTAGATTTACCTTCAACTATGTAGTTAAAGGGCCTGCCTGACTGCATACAAATAAAAGGTGTTTGACGACCTATTATATGGTTTTTGTAAATCTAAAGGAAAATTGTACAAGAAAGTTGTATAATTATATGGCCAGCCTAGAGGAAGAAAAAGCTTTTATGACCGTCTTGTAATCACAATTTTATTATTGTCAGTTTGCTAAGTTTATAGTGTTATTTAGGGCATGCTCGGTGCAGGAATGCATGCCAAGTTGTGCGATTTCCTGCACCGAACCAAAATCTACTCTTTTTCAGACATGAATGGTTGCCAATAATTCTTAACAGGGTGGATAAAATCAATGATTTAATTATTTATTTATTTTTTTTTTAAACTGATTCTTTTTTTCTTTTTTTTAAATGTTTTATTTATTTTTTTAGATTTAAATCCTGATTTTTTTTTTTTTTTTTTTTTTTGATTTAAATACATTTTTTTAATAAAATTCTTATGCAGTAAAAATACGTGTCTTGTGTGTGTCTTGTGTGTGTGTCTTGTGTGTGTCTTGTGTGTGTGTCTTGTGTGTGTGTCTCTGTGTCTCTCTAATAGTTTTCTATTTAAGATGCATCAATAATTGCGTTTATTCAGCATGAAATGGAGCTTAGTTATGTAGCATGAGGCTGTATATTCTGCTATATTTACATTTTTTGGTAAACTTGTTCATTGAATCCAAGCTCTGCAAGCTGAGATAACATGCACTGCATTGATGCATTTGACACAATTTCACAGTAACCATGAGATAAAACAAAGTTCAGGAATATTCCTTTATTCCATTGTTTTGCAAATCTATGTACACTACAAACTGTATGACTAAATCGGTTCTGATGTTGCTGTTTTACTAACCTCACAGCTTATTATTCAAAATGGGAAACCTTCATTTTGTTTGCAAATATTAACGATTCTAACTACCAGCAAGAATAAGTCCTTACATTTAAAGAGCACCTGTCATTTCAGATCCATCATGGCCGCGCCTGTTAGCGGGCATCCACTCACCTGCTGCCACCACGTCCCTCACCTTGTTATGTCACTGCCACATCACCATCCATCCCATTAAAGTGAATGGGACTGTCGGTAATTCAACAAAGCGTGTCAGAGGAGGAGCCACTGTGGGACAGAGATGACAGTTGCTCTTTAAAAATTATGATTTTAAATCGAGCCTTTCTACTAGTGATTTAAATCAAATCCACCCTGATTGTTAAAGTGGTTGTAAACCCTTATGCCGCGTACACACGGTCGGAATTCTCGTTGGAAAAAGCGCTGATGGTTTTCCCGTTGGAATTCCGACGGCATTTCACTCAAACTGTCTTGCCTACACACGGTCACACCAAATTCCAAAGGTCTGTAACACAGCGGCATAAAACACGTTCGACTGCACTATAGAAGGGAAGTTTAATGCTTCCGAGCATGCGTTGAATTGTTTCCGAGCATGCGTTGGAATTTTACGTGTCGGAATTGCATACACACGATCGGAAAATCCGATAGAAAGGTTTTCCGTCGGAAAAATTGAGAACAGGTTCTCAATCCAAAGTCTGTCGGAAATTCCGACAGAAAAAGACCGATGGGCATACACACGGTCGGAAAATCAGTTGAACAGCTCCCATCGGACTGTTTCCATCGGAAATTCCGACCGTGTGTACGCCACATTAAGGTTTTTCCGCTGAATGCATTCAGGTGAAAAAACTCCTGTAGTGTAGCTCCCCCCAGAGCACCCCTTTTACTTGCCTGAACCCGATCTTTCTAGTGACGAGCGCAAGCCCAACAGCTCAAGCTGCTGTCTCGGGTCCTCATTGGATAGATTGATAGCAGTAGGAGCCATTGGCTCCCGCTGCGGTCAACCAAATTCAGTGACGTGGGGGGGACGGGGCCGAGTCCTGCTTTCTGTCAATGGATGCAGTAGCAGGACTCAGGAGCACGCCCCCATGGAAAGCGGGTCTCCGTGGGGGCACTCGAGAAAAGGAGGAGCCAGGAGTGCTGCCGGGGGTCCCCAGAAAAGGAGGATCAGGGCTGCTCTGTGCAAAACCCTTGCACAGAGGAGGTAAGTCTAACATGTTTGTTATTTAAAAAAAAAAAAAACGAACCTTTACAACCCCTTTAACTAACTACCTTATTACCGGCTTTAGCCAAAATATGGCTACAGTACGGCTCTAGTTCTGGGAGAGGTGTCCATAGATATTTAGGCATATCACTATGAAAATTTTTCATCTGGCGTCGTGTTATATAGATCTGCAAGAAAGCATTATTTGTACATAACTTTCATTTATCTGACCTCAAGGATATTCAATTACTAGAACAAATTTCTCATCGTCTCGTGTAAAATGTCTCATTTAACGCAACAGCAAGTCATTTCCACGCTTTATAAGCTGCACATTAGCCGTCTAATCACCGCATTTCATAAATTAAGGTCAAATCTGCTTACATTGAAGAAATGTCACTTGGAAAGCGAAGGCAGGAAGTGTACAATAAATTGGAATAAGGAAAGAATACAGGAAAAAAAAAGATCTACTAACATAAAACTTTTCAGTGAGTGGTACCCAGGTGACAAGAGGCATGGAGGAGCTCCGCTATGAGGAAAGTTTAGAAAACATATACCGTATTTATCGGCGTATAACACGCACTTTTTCCCCCTTAAAATTGGGGGAAAGTCGTGGGTGCGTGTTATACGCCGATACCCCCCAAAAAAAGTGACAAAAATGGCGAGCGCTGCCGAAAGACCGAATCGCGGCCGAAAAAAAAAAAAAAAAAAACGAAGCGGCGCCGGAAAAGACCGAGCCGACTGTTCGGCTCCGCTCGTAGTCCCGCCTCCCTGCGCTCCGGAAACAGCAGGGAGGCGGGACCGCGAGCGGAGCCGAACAGTCGGCTCGGTCTTTTCCGGGGGCGCTTCGGTATTTTTCGGCGGCGCACGCGACAGAGCGTCTCAGCGGCGGGAAATTTAAACCTGGGCGAGGCTGCAAATGACGCTGGGCAGGCTGCAAATGACGCTGGGCGAGGCTGCAAATGACGCTTAAATGTAAGTTTATTTTTTTTTTTTTTTCCCCCTAAACTTCCCTCCTAAAACTTTTTCCTTAAAATGCCCTCCTAAACTTGGGGTGCCTGTTATACGCCGGTGCGTGTTTTCCGCTGATACATACGGTATATATATATTATAAGGGGACCATATAGTGAACTTGGTGTTGAGTTATTCACTTTAAAGTTTATGTAAACCCGAAATATTTTATTTTTAATTTTTTTTTTGATGTCATAATGTAAAGTATAAGATTTCCTATCATTTGAGCCCAGTCTTGTCACAAAGAGTTAATCCAGCTCTGAGCAATCCTTTTATTGTTCAGTGAGATAAATCATGACAAACAAAGAAAAACTTTGTCAAATCCTCCCCCTTGCTGTGAGTGACAGGTGATTTACATATCTCGTGCACTAGCCTAGGAGATGTGCATTATTTTTTAATTCCATCCCACTCCTTTCTTCTGCTGCTCTGCCAGGATTGGATGTTCCACACCTCAGCATAATTGGGCATGCTGAAGTCATGTCATGTCATGTGGTTACTTTCCTGTCTTTTCACTGGGTGTCGGAGATCATAGCAGAAGTTCAGTGTAAGAAATACACAGGAGAAAATGCATATTGACAAGGGGAGTGTAGAGGTGGGCGGGGAGTCTACTGACATCACGACTCCACCCACCGAGCTCCAGACAACAGACCCACCCACAGAATCTGCAGTTTTTCGGGTCTCTTAACAGACAGAGGGGAGACATTTGACAGGTAAAGATACATGCAGGAGGCGTGTATATCCTTATAGATAACCCCTATGGCAGTAGTTTAGAAAGGATGACAGTGGGTTTACATCCACTTTAAGGTCATAACAGAGGACAAGGGGGCACTCTGGAGAAAAAGAGATTTCATCTCCAAATACGGAAAGGTTTCTTCACAGTAAGAGCTGTGAAAATGTGGAATAGACTAATTCCAGAGGTGGTTTTGGCCAGATCAGTAGATTGCTTTAAAAAAGGCCTGGATTCTTTCCTAAATGTGCATAATATAACTGTGTACTACCATTTATAGGTAAAGTTGATCCAGGGAATATCAGATTGCCTCTCGGAGATCAGGAAGGAATTTTTTCCCCTGCTGTAGCAAATTGGATGATGCTTTTCTGGGGTTTTTCGCCTTCCTCTGGATCAACTGTGGGTGAAGGATTGTGTATATGGGATTGTAGTCATCTGACTGCAGTGCATCCAGTGACTCCAAGTACACTCCCAGTCCACATGTTCTCTAATGACTCTATAGCAGGGGTCTCAAACTGGCGGCCCTCCAGCTGTTGCAAAACTACAAATCCCATCATGCCTCTGCCTGTGGGAGTCATGCTTGTAACTGTCAGCTTTGCAATGCCTCATGGGACTTGTAGTTTTGCATCAGCTGGAGGGCCGCCAGTTTGAGACCCCTGCTACAGCCTCCAGCATCACCCGCACCTCTCTGTGGATACATAAACCATGTCAACTGCGGCTTATGTACTTCTATCATTACAAACCATTAAAAAAATATATTTTAAAAGATTTACGCCTACTGATAAAAATATTACCATCCTTCTGATCTCATTTACATGTATAGCTAAAAATCTATGAAAATACAATTTATTCCCCTTTAAAGTGAAGTGATTCTAAACGTTTTAATATTTTTAGGAAAAAAAAAAAAACTTTTAATACTTGCCTGCTTTGTGTAATGGTTTTGCACAGAACAGCCCGATCCTCCTCTTCTGGGACCCTCACCGGCACGTATGGCGAGTGTCCTGGGCAAGAACTTACTTTTTTTTTTTTTTTTTTGTTTACCTTAATGCAGAGAATGCATTTTGGATAAAAAAAATTTAAATCTTAAGTTGGTTGTAAAGGCAGAAGGGTTTTTTTTTTTTTTTTTTTTTAATCTTAATGCATTCCATGCATTAAGATAAAAAGCCTTCTGTGTGCAGCAGCCTCCCTAATACTTACCTGAGCTCCATCTAGATCCAGCGATGTTGTAGGAGTGTCTTGGCTGGCCCCCTCCCATTGGCTCCCGCTGCTGTCAATCAAAGTCAGTCAGCCTATGAGGAGAGAAATGGTGTGAGTTTTAGCAAGCTGCTTGCTGTGGGGGCACTCAACAGGAGGGAGGGGCCAGGAGCACGAAGAGGGACCCGAGAAGAGGAGGATCTGGGCTGCTCTGTGCAAAACCAACTGCACAGGGAAGGTAAGTATAACATGTTTATTATTTTTGACAAAAAAAAAACAAGACTTTAGCATCACTTTAAGGCTTTAGCGCCACTTTAAAGTTCAGTGCCAGTCTCCCCTCTGCCATGCTTCTCGGTTCTCCACTTAACACCCCCCCCCCCCAGAGAACAGGGTCCTTGACTCTCTACTCCCAGGTCAAGTAGCTGCACCAGACTACAGAGCTGTAAGTCTTCATGGGACAGCTCTGGGGAGAGTGTGTTTTAATAGCTGGAGCTGAAGGAGCTGGCCTACTAATTAAATAAAATTTAAAAAAAAATAAAAAAATACTGAAATTCAATATCGTATGCATTTCTATTGACACCCTTCAGATTCTTCCTTCTAGTCTCTCTGTAGTTTGGGTGTCTAATGGGCTGTTATGAGAAACACCGTCGCTTCTTGTTTCAGAAAGTTTGAGTTATAACCTTGCTGGTATTGATAATTCTGTTGATGGAGAATTGGGTCCAGGGTCATCCCTTGATGGAGAATCTGGTCTGTGTTCTTGCATTGATGGTGGTTTGAGTCTGCAGTCTAGCATGGACTGTGAAGTTTTTATCTGCGGTCTTCTGGTGATGGAGAATTGGGTCTGTGGGTCTTCTGGTGATGGAGAATTGGGTCTGTGGGTCTTCTGGTGATGGAGAATTGGGTCTGTGGGTCTTCTGGTGATGGAGAATTGGGTCTGTGGGTCTTCTGGTGATGGAGAATTGGGTCTGTGGGTCTTGCATTGACGGTGATTTGGGTTTGCAGTCTAGCATTGATGGAGCATTGGGTCCATGGTTTTCCTTTGGCAGGGTATTGGGTCTGCAATCTTCTGGTGCTGGAGAATTGGGTCTGCAGTCTTCTATTGCTGGAGAATTGGGTCTGCAGTCTTCTATTGCTGGAGAATTGGGTCTGCAGTCTTCTATTGCTGGAGAATTGGGTCTGCAGTCTTCTATTGCTGGAGAATTGGGTCTGCAGTCTTCTATTGCTGGAGAATTGGGTCTGCAGTCTTCTATTGCTGGAGAATTGGGTCTGCAATCTTCTATTGCTGGAGAATTGGGTCTGCAGTCTTCTATTGCTGGAGAATTGGGTCTGCAGTCTTCTATTGCTGGAGAATTGGGTCTGCAGTCTTCTATTGCTGGAGAATTGGGTCTGCAGTCTTCTATTGCTGGAGAATTGGGTCTGCAGTCTTCTATTGCTGGAGAATTGGGTCTGCAGTCTTCTATTGCTGGAGAATTGGGTCTGCAGTCTTCTATTGCTGGAGAATTGGGTCTGCAGTCTTCTATTGCTGGAGAATTGGGTCTGCAGTCTTCTATTGCTGGAGAATTGGGTCTGCAGTCTTCTATTGCTGGAGAATTGGGTCTGCAGTCTTCTATTGCTGGAGAATTGGGTCTGCAGTCTTCTATTGCTGGAGAATTGGGTCTGCAGTCTAGCATTGATGGAACATTGGGTCCATGGCCTTCTTTTGGCAGGGTATTGGGTCTGCAATCTTCTAGTGATGGAGAATTGGGTCTGCAATCTTGCATTGAAGGTGATTTGGGTTTGCAGTCTAGCATTGATGGAGCATTGGGTCCATGGTCTTCCTTTGGCAGGGTATTGGGTCTGCAATCTTCTATTGCTGGAGAATTGGGTCTGCGGTCTTCCATTCCTTCAATCCTCATCACCTGATTCTGTCACACGACTATTATTTAGCCCGCAGGCTCCTCATTAACTTGTAATGTAATGTTCTCTGTGCGGAGATAAGTCATCCTAAAATAACTTAGTTGAAATGTTTCTAATTATGAAAGAATGCTAAAATAGCAGCCACAAATCAGAGCGCTGATAGCAGCTGTTTACTTTTCATTTACAAGGCCTTGTTGCATACATAATTTACAGTGTTGTGGTAGCGATGAAGCACGGGTCGGGCCCCTGTGGGCTTCTGCCATGCATTATTAAAATCCGGGAGTCGCGCTCAGCAGGGCCGTTCCCTGGAGGCTCATTAAGGTTGCTGTGCTATATAGGCTGTAGATGTTTATACTCTTCCCTGGTGGGTATGTGTTAGTACGTTTTAATTTGCCATCGTGTTTCCTCGTTGAACACGGCTCACGCTGGACTTTGACTCTGAAGGGCAGTGTATGGTTACAGGTCTTTACAGCAGCCGGAACTGCAGGCAGATGTATCAAAATAAACACCTTTAATTCAATTATATTATCATTAAAATAAGTAATGAATTGTAATTTTAAATGTAGATTGTATAGGTAACCTAAAGTGTTACTAAACCCCGGGCCCTGCATTCACTATATCTGGTCTCCCACAGTACACAGAACATAGAAATGCAATTATTTTAGTAAATATAAACTGATCAATACCTTTTTCTCATCAGCAGTCTTGTGACTTCTATCAGTGTCTGCTTAAAGTGGTTGTAAACCCTTACAAACCACTTGGACCTATAGGTAAGCCTAGATTAAGGCTTACCTGTAGGTCAAAGAAATATCTCCTAAACCTACACGGTTTAGGAGATATTTGCCAAAAGACAGGCACCGCTGTCTACAGGCGCATGCGCTGTAGACAGCGGCGTGCAGGCACACCGAGACAGCCGCTCTCAGCGGCGATATGCCGCGAGTGGTGGCTCCCGTGCGCTTGCGCGTGAGCGACGTCATTGCGGCGCCCTCGAACGACAGCGCCGGAGCCACGAGACCCACCAAGAAGATGGAGGCTCCGTACACAAGGGGACAGCAGTGACTTCGGTGGCTCCTGTGTCCAGGTAAGTGACACATAATGGACTACTATGCGATGCATAGTAGTCCATTATGCTTTACCTTTGCAGGGAAACAAAGGAAGTAAACCCATTAGGGTTTACTTCTTCTTTAAAGTGGTAGTAAACTTGGTTCTTGCACAACTCGCTGGGTTTTTATTACAGAATAGAACCTAGAGGTCTCTTCTGTCACAAATCTCCCCTCTGAACTGCACATTCGTAGCTCAGACCACATTTACGGCCCGCTGTGTGCCACTGTGATGTGACTCCCATGCGCATGCGCGGGAGTGACGTCACCCCGCACAGCCAATCAAGCTGCCAAAGTTTGCAAACCCGTACAAAAGACCGAGCGATGGTGGAAGTGGTCAGGGACAAGTGAGAGCGCAGCGATGGAGGGCTGCATTTTGTAGGCAAGGCTGTCATAATGTAGCTGGGGGACCCATTTAAAAATAAATAATTATAGACTTTACTACCGATTTTTTAAAGCTTGCAGGAGGGAGTTTTCATTCTCCTCTGTCCTATGAGGCTACATGACCCCTGACCCTCTGTCTGGACTGTGCTGATTGGCCCTGTGCTGATCACGTGCACTCTCCCAAAAAGTAAAAAAAAAATAAAAAAATACTCTAGCAATACACACCAAACTGAGCATGTGCAGAGTGCCTACTAGGGCTCTGTATTATCTGGTGATGAATTGGGGACAGTAAAAGGGGAGGATAAAAGAAGACCTGATCAAACAGCCTTTTTACACAAGCATGCTTTACTGCATATACACACTGATTTTACTGTTGTGGGTTTAGTAACACTTTTAATCCTGTCTTCATTTTATTTTCCTGTAATTACCTGTTCAGCAGCACTAAGGGCTCTTTCACACTTGTGGATCTGTATTCAGACATCCGCTTGCTCAGCAGGGATCGATCCGTTGATCCCCACTGAGCCGGCAGATGACAAGTCCGTCTCTGCACTCTGTTTAGGGACGGACCTGTCAGATTTCCGCTCTCCTCTATGGGGGGATCGGATGATTACGGACCGCCTGTCCATTTTTATCCAATCCCACCAGACGGATGGAAAATGGGGTTTCCATCCGTCTGAATTTTGCGGATTGGGGCAGATCGGATGGCACCGCTGACATCCATCGCTCCATAGAGATGTATGGAGCGACCGTTCAGATCCGCTGAAAAAACTGACAGGCGGATCTGAACGGTCCGCACGTGTGACAGAACCCTGAGGCTGAGAAACGGGGGAAATCTGTCTAACACTGTGAACATACTTACAGAGGAGAAAGTTGCAGGGATAAGCTTGTTGGCATTTTGCTGCTCGTTCTTTATCCAGTCAGCGGAAGTTGGCATGCCCTTGGCCAAGGTGTGTACTGGTTGGCTAGTGTGTCAGAAGGGAAAGTTTGCTGTGCAGAATTTTGTACGGTCCGGCATCCCTGCAAACTTCTTAATGGAACAGGATTACTGGTACTGCAAGTAAATACTGGTACCTAGCTGTTTGGGAGAGGGGAGACTGAGCAGTAAAAGTACCAATATCCCTTACCCACCAGTTATCTGCAAGTACAGAGTGGCAGAGTAGGTGGGTATTAACCCTCAGCCTTTGCCCATGTGCGTTCATGGGGAACTGCCATTACTGCACAGTGACCTAGGCTGTTGCAGACAGATCCCAGTCATTGTTTTCGATTGGGAGTTTCCAATCGGTGGCCCCTCAGTCGGGAAACCTGCTTCCTGGCATTAAGACCTTTTTGTAAAGGGCTGAGGCAGGGGGGGGGGGGGGGGGGGGTAAAATGAACTTCCAGTAACGTTCCCAACCTACATGAATATATTCCTAACATGTCACAATATACAGGAACAGTAGTGTTTTTTTGTTTATTTTATTAAAGCTGTTCACTTTACACCACATTCACACTTGTGCGCTGTGGGAGCTACTAGAGTTTTCCGGCAATACACAAAAACTTTTGCAGATGCATGGCGGTACCATTAATTCTTAATGGCACCCCCACGCATCTTGCTAACGCATGCACTAAATGCATGGTAACAAAGTACTATATGGTTTGGTGTGGTGCAATGTTTTTAAAAGAAGTGCAGGATTCAAGAGGAAAATACCTACATACTCACCTAGATGGCTCCAGCTGTCCTCTGCTGGCTCTATACTGAGAACTGAGCGCTCGATGACCATGCTCTGCCCATCTAGCACTCACTGGAGCGCTCGACTGTAGAGGGGGTGGAAGCGGCAGGCTCTGGCTTTCAGCGGCCCGCTGAAAGGCCATGCCAGCTGTAGGTCAGGAATCTGGGTGGATCCTGACATTATTGTCTGGATCCCTGCAGAGCCTGGACCAGCTCTGTGACCAGCAGGCTAATGCCCACTGTTGGCTGAATCTGGGTCACAGGAGTGCAATGCCAGGACAAGGTCATCCAGTGCCCAGGGCAAAGACACCAGACTGCCCCCCCCACCCCTTGATGTTCAAGCTTGGGGAATCCTACGCTGAGCAGTGACTCGCTTGCCAAAATCACTGCCGCTGTCAGCCTTGTAACGGGAGGGTGCCCCTATCTCTATAGTAAACCACTGAGCCCAGGGCAGCTGTCCCACCTGCCCACCCCTTGTCTTGGCCCTCTTCCTGTGCGCCGTTTAGGAGATATTCCACTTGTAGTGCGCCAATGTCAGCACCTCCGTGCCTTTTCTTCCCCTAGCCTGTGCTGTGATTGTCGGCTCCCGCGCGTGCGCAGGAGTGACGTCACGTGGCTCTGGCCAGTCACAGAGCCGGAGTCCGCGGCCCTGGAAGGAAGAGGGTTGAAGATGGATACGGCCTGTACAGGCGGCATTGCAGTCTTCGTTTGCAGGTAAAGCCCCATACACACGCTCGGATTATCCGAGGACCAGGTCCGTCGGATCATGTCTGTCGTACTTTGTCCGATGTTGGTTTTGCATACACACGGTCGGACAAAGTTGTTGGAAAATCCGATCATTCTGAACGTGGTGACGTTTGTTGCCTACGACGGGACTACGTAGAGGCTAGTAGCCAATAGCTTTGGTCTTGTAATGTGATCTGAGCATGCGTAGCACTTTGTCCGTCGGAATTCGCTACACACGATCGGATTTGGTGTGATCGGACTTTGTTGTCAAAAAATCTATCCAGCAGGAGATAGGACTTTGTCCGTCGGACAATCCGATGGAAACTGTCCGATGGTGCCTACACATGGTCGGAATTTCCGACAACATTGTCCGATAGGACAGAATCCATCGGAAAATCCAACCGTGTGTATGGGGCTTAAGTGTCATATAATTGGCTAGTATGCAATGCATACTAGCCCATTATGCTTAATTTGCAGGCCTTGCGGGGAGCAAAAAATGGAAGTAAAACCCATCGGGGTTTACTCCCTCTTTAAAGTGATACTAAAGTCGTTTGTTATGGGGTTTTTTTTTTGTTAAAAATGTTATTTACCTGCTCTGTTGCGGTGGTTTTGCACAGAGCAGCCCCAATCCTCCTCTTCTCGGGTCCCTCTTCGGCGCTCGTGGCCCCACAGCAAGCAGCTTTCTATGGGGGCACCGAGCCGAGTCACAACTCTGTGTATCCATTCAGACATGGAGCCGCCTCCCTCTCTCCTCATTGTTCACTGACTTTAATTGACAGCAGTGGAAGCTAATAGCACTTTGCTGCTGTCTCAGCCAATGAGAAGGGAGAATTCCAGACAGCCTCGAGTCTCTCGTGCAACATCACTGGATCGAGATGGGGCTCAGGTAAGTATTAAGGGGACTGAAGGTGGGGGCAGCTGCACACAAAAAGCATGCGCTGTAGACAGCGGTGCCTGTTTTTTTTGGCAAATATCTCCTAAACCGTGTAGGTTTAGGAGATATTTATTGGACCTACAAGTAAGCCTTAATCTAGGCTTACCTGTAGGTCCAAGTGGTTTGTAAAGGTTTACAACCACTTTAATAGGCACCCCTTAAGCTCTGGTCCAGTAACATTGCCTTGACGGGGATGATGTCCTCAGTTAGGCCCCTTTCACACTTGTGCGACTTGGGACTGCAAAGTCACATGACAAGTCATACCCAATGAAATGGATGGAGGCATTATCAGGGGGGGAGTACTGTGATCTCTGAGAGGTAATATATACCTGGAAGTGTTTCTATTAGCATGCCATGTACATTATCACAATAAATCCTATCTGATGGGAGGTCCACTTTCACGTTGGATGGAGTGGACTTTGTGAAGTAGGAATTGCGGTGCCCAAAGGCTCATGCGTTTTTTGTTTTAGTATTCCTGTTGGGTTTCATGCTCTTCACTTTTAATCAGTTGAACTCTTGTATTAGCATTCCATTCTCATGAAATGTGAGGATAATTTAATCAAGCTTTCCTGCGTAAAATTAATAGTACAAATTAGATTAGGCCTCTTTGTGTGATGTTATTGATGGCATTTAATATGTGATTTCACATGGTTTTAGAAGGTTTATGTGCTTGTCTGTCTGCGCCTGTCAGCTGTAATTCCCGTGTTTAATCATTCTGCCCTTCTTCTTCTCTTATTTATTTTAAATTTTTTTGGAGCCATCTTTTCACAAAGATGTAAAACTTTCTCCTATAGTGGTTAAGAAATAGCTATTGTTAGTGGAACAGATTGGATGCGCACGTATTCTCCATTCGCCTGCACATTTCTTTAAGGCCCTATTCACATTATGACCTTTAGCGCCAGGCGTTGTGCTACCTAGCATAGGACAGCCTTCTCGTTAGTGGGCTGCCCAATGAGTGACAAACGTGGCGTAGTAGTTCATGCACCTTTTTTTATTAATTTTTTTTAATTATTTTTTTAGCTTCAAGCTTCCTGCATTTTATTTTTTTTTATTTTTATTTTTTATTTTTTTTTCAACCGTGTGTCTGCTTGCCAGGTTTGGGTGCCCTTCCCAATGAATGAGAAGTTTGTGAATGCGGGCAAGTTCGCACAATTTTGCACACATTTAAAAAAAAAAAAAAAAAACTATATAGTGAGCATGCAGCCTTAGGGCTGATTCATGCTGCTTGCGTGCTAAATGCTCAATTTTAGTGCGCAGGCAGCATTCAGTATTCAGTTGCGGTGAGCGGGCAGCATGATATGTTTTTTTAGGCACATCATACTGTACTTTTTTTATTTTTTTTATTAATTTTTTTTTCAATTTTTTTTCAACTTTATTTAAGGCCCCATGCACACGAGACGCAGATGCAAACTCTGCTGAGCGCATGTTTTAAAAAGCAGAAACCTGCGTTTAAAAACGCGCG